>JAUMHR010000075.1:4520760-4538583 GCA_032361145.1 Enteromius fasciolatus | reverse complement strand
TTTTAATTCAGAATTTCCTATGATGAAATTATAATCTGAGACTCCAATGTAACACCCCCCCCCCAAAACAAAAACTCATCGGATCTGCACAATTCACAGTTTATCTCATCCCCCACACAGCCGTGAAAAAGGCGGCATCCGCCAAAAGGCGCGCCGTTTGCATCCCTGCAAAGTAACTTGGTGTCACTTTGACAGCTGTAGCTTATATATAACCTCTGTGTTAAACTTTGCACTTTTCAAGATGACTTAGATCAAATCATGTGGATTGTTCAAAGAAATGAAAATGAAAATATACAGAAAATCTACCAACCCTCAGACAATCCCAGATGAGATGTTTCTTCATCAAAAAATGTAGCATTACATCACTTGCTCACCAACTGATCCTCTGTAGTGAATGGGTGCAGTCAGAATGAGACTGCTGATAAAAATATCACAATAATCCACAAGTATATCCACTACTCAAGTCTATTAATTACAAATTGAAAATAATAATTGCGTGTAAGAAACAAACCCTTCATTAAGGCGTTTTAACTTTAAACCATCACTTCTGATGTAAATGTTTCCTCCAAATAAAGCGGGCTCATCTGAATTCTCATTCTGAAGGCACTTATTCACTGCAGAAGGGTTCAATTCTTCAGATTCTTCCGATGAAGAAATAAACTCAAGGATGGCCTGATGGTGAGTACATTTTCTGCTAATTTTAATAAAAATGATCAACAACCAGCCATTTCCATCGCTGAACAAAACTCAGAATTCTCAGAATTGTGAGGTATAAAGTCACAATTATGAGTTACAAAATTCCAGTTATGAGTCAAAAAAATGTGTTCATACAGTATATCCTCAGAATTATGAGTTTATATCTCACAATCTTAACTTTATATTTCAATTCTGACCTTATATCTCAATTCTGACTTTATATCTCACAATTCTGACTTTATATCTCAATTCTGACTTTATATCTCGCGATTCTGACTTTATATCTTGCGATTCTGACCTTATATCTCAATTCTGACTTTATATTTTGCAATTGTGACTTAATATCTCCATTCTGATTATAACTCGCAATTCTGACTTTGTAACTCGCAATTTTGCGTTTATATCACACAATTCTGACTAGAACTCGCAATTGCGAGAAAATAAGTCAGAATTGCGAGTTTGTATCACACAATTCTAAGAAAAAAAGACATAATTGTGTGATTTAATTATTATTATTTTTTTTATTACTCACTGGTGGAAATGGGCTTCCTTCAGTTTTATTCTTGCAGTAGTAGAGGCCTATATATTCTGAACAAAAAAAACCTCTTACACTCAGCTAACCAATCACTTTTTAAATTCTCTCTTCTGTTCTAGTTTTCTGACATGTAATATGTATAATATGTCTGACATGAACCTTTAGGTTATATTTTTCTGTGGCCGTGGGCGAGTACCTAAAGTCTGTCAGTATTTTCAGCGGAGGCTTAATTAGACGTTTCGGCAATCTGAAGTGAGGTGTCAACATACTGACACAATTCTTCAACATGCCAAGTCAAACATTTATGTAAAATTCTGACACACTTGCCAACTTACAAGAAAGTTAAAAAGTTGCATCATTAAGGGAAGGTTAAGGTAACACAATAAACACAACCAGCCAAAAAACAAAAACTAAATTTCTGCCATTCAAACGGGTCGCAGCAGCAAGACAAGACCTCCATTATAGGCCTCATTCAGATGGAAATACTAGCTGTCAGACATGAGAACCACAGACCACGGGCAACTGTGTTCACGGTGGCTCAACAGCCTCAAAAATACATTAATTTTGGATAGATCCACTCTTACAAGTCTCACAAACAAGCGTCTTACAGCAAAAGCAAAGTGACATACATCTCAAATGGTAATCATGCCACATCTACAAGAGGAAAGACAGAATGACAAAACCAGGTGTCAGCTTTGATGCACTAGATACATAAAAGCAAAACAATGTCTGAAATATACTACATAAACAAAACAAAACAGTCATCCAGTAGAACAAACAAATGCATCTCATTCAGATTCCATCAAACAGTGTCACTTTTAATTAGCAGCAAAGAGCAGATCGTTTAGTGCAAACTACTTCTTTCTGCTGCAAAGGGAAATGCTTCTGTTTAGCACAACACATCAAGTATTAACATCTGTAGGGATTATTTAAAGATCATTGTTATATGCATTAGCTGAATGGAGTTCAGTTACATCTGAGAATTCATCTGGATAAACGATCAATTATGCAGTACTGTATATCCTCAGATCTTGGCAAGAGTTTTGCAATGCAAGACAGTAAAATGAAAGACAGGTCATCGGGCCATACTGCTAGTCAAGGTCCTATGATAATACTAGGATGTCTTGAAACAAACAACAGAATTTAGTTTTTCATAACCATCTTCCCTTTCACTAAGGCTTAGAATTATACAGTTTTGCAGTTTATGGTTATGCCTTAAAAGCTTCTATTTAAATGCCCTATTTGCATGTGAAATGAGAACGTGTTTACTTTGCTATCTTGTCCAACACACTTCCCAATCATTCAAATACAGTTTCTTTGAAAAGTCTGCAAATTTATAAAATAATCAACACTGAATTTAGGAACAGGTAGTAGCTTTTATTTTCCCCCCAAATTCTGTTGTTGTTGTTTTTAATTTGAATATGAAATTAAATAGTTCAATAATAATAAAAAGAGTATCTAATTAACTGAAATAATACATTATACAATATTTATAACAATAAAATAGCCCTATAATTTTCTAATTTAAATTTTGTGATTTAAAACAAATGTATTGCCAAAACTAATGGTAATTAATTGATTATTTTATTAATCTTTCAGTCCCACTTTATATTAAGGGTCCCTAATACCTGTGTACTTCCATGGTAACTAGATGTGTATGTAGTATGTAACCACAGTGCAAGTACACACCGGTATAGTATCTACAGCTGTAATTTTTCTGTAACTACACACATGTAACACCCCTCAGAATGGTGTGTGTAAGTACAAATGTGTAACAGGACACTTTTTGGTAAATAGCATGTTACACTTTAAATAAACAATTGCTGTGAATTAAGCATGTAATTACTCTGGTGTTACACAGAAGCGGGCAGTAGGTTTTACATGTAAATTGTGCCTGGTGTCCAGAATGTTACACTTTATATTAAGTGGGTAGCTCCTGAGGAGCCGGAGGAGTATTACAGAGATTATTACTCTTTACATTAATTATTACACTTTAAATATCCCTAGAGCTACCTAACTACACCCCCTGATCACCCCATGTTCCAGTTACTCTTATACATACTGCTGTTACTACATGTAACTCCTGTTACATGACTACTTAGTGAAGTGAAAAAAGTGTTGTTACCAATGTCCTGTAACACATTTGTACTTACACACACTATTCTGAGGGGTGTTACATGTGTGAAGTTACAGAAATATTACAGCTGTAGATACTATGTAGCAATGTGTACTTACACTGTGGTTACAAACTAGATACACACCTAGTTACTATGTAAGTACACAGGTATTAGGGACACATATATAAAGTGGGACCATCATTCAAGTGAATCAAGTGAAAATGTAACAATTTTAATTGTATTTTCTGGCAAACACAACAGAGGTTGACTTAAAAAACAATAATAAAATAATACAATACAATAAATACATTCTACTGTTCAATAGTAACACACTGATAATTTCTTCAAGTTAAACCAAATTTTTATTTTGGCAGATTGTAGTAAAGACCTAAGAAACTTTATTTTAAGGTGTCCTTTTTACACGTCACACAGCCTGTATGACTACTCTATGACTACGACGCTGCAAACAGATCCCTCTCTGTCTGATTCTTCCTCACACGATTACTATTATATTAACAATAAATTATGCATAATGCATGCAAGTAATAAGCCAAACCCTAACCCTAACTATATAGTAAGTACATGCAGTTAATTAATATCACTCTGTTCCTAAATGTGTAATTACACTGTAAAAAGGACACCTTAAAATAAAAAGTGTAACCTTTATTCTTTAGACAACCTGCTATGTAATTCATTCATTTGTAAGGAATGTTATGAATGCATTCATACACAGATTAAAATATATAGAAGTACCTATAGAAACAATGCAGCATCTTGATAAAAATAATACTGATGCATAACCCTACCTAGTTTAGGAAGTTCAGCCGAGTTTCAGTTAACGGTTTCTTTGGACTGAAGAGGAAGTTTTTAGTTCTGTAACTCACCATACCTTTACTAAGTAGATTGAAACGTTACTTTCAACATTGTGATATATATCAAAAGGAACCAGGATATTCAACAAGATAAACTGTGGTCGTTATATACCAGAATGAAGCTAAGTGGTTAAAAAATGTGACTGAAAAGTAAAAGTGATTCCTAGTCATTTGAAAAGGAAAGTAGTTTCAAAAGCAGAGCACGTAATTGCATTTTGATAAAAATATTACAAAGACAACTGTTGCCCTGATGAATAATACACAGAAACATGGATCAAAAAATATAAATAGGCTTAATTTAGATTTTTCTCTCTGATATAAAACCTCAAAGGATAAAACAAGGCTTTGATCAAGGTTGTCAAACCAGCAGGCCAAAGATCTTTTTTTTTGAAAACATATTTCGGCAAGCAACATATCAATACTGTAGCTAAACACTGATTGCTGTGTAAATAAATATGTTTTTCTGTCTGCTGGAAGGAGTTCTAATACACAATAAGTCAACCGAGTGCCCATAAGCCAACAAGACAGCATCCATCATGCACATCTACATGCACCAGCCAGACGGGCAGACAGATATTACTAGTTTTTTGTCTGAATATGCTTGATTGGTTTATTTTATTTTATCGTTTTTTAGTTTCTCTTGTTGTTTTTTAAAAATATGTATATACATTGGCATTTAAATAATTAAAATTTTTATGTTTCTGAAAACGTCTTACGCTAAACAAGGTTGCGTTGAAATAACCAAAAAATATTTGTATAAATTAAATTAAATTTTTTAACCCTTTCGAGCGTACAGTACTATCACACCGGTTTGATCATGGCTTGGCTGGTCACTGAAGTGTACGATCACAACGGTGTGATTTGAACATTCAGTGCATCACGTTCTCAACTGCTGAATCCAGATCTGCTTTGTTGCTTTGCTGGCGTGGAGCCAGATTGGAGGCACTGAGCGCTTGTCATATTATCACAAAATTTGCAGTGTTTTCAATCATATACTGTTTATTTTAGGTTTCATACACATAAGTACTTGCAAAAATAGAACTTGTAAAAATGTTTTACTAATAGCATATACAGATTGTGTAAGTAACTACTCTGCTTCTCTGAGTTTACCGGAGAATTATGGCGCTTTTCCACTGCATAGTACGGCACGGCACAGTTCAGTAAAGCTCACTTTTGGGGGGTTTTCCACTGGGAACAGTACCTGGTCCTTTTTGTTGTACCACCTCAGCCGACGTTCCAAGCGAGCCATACCATTACCAACAGTTATGTGTAAATTCTGTTGGTCACTGATTCGCCGGATTAAATCGTCATTACTGCCGAGTCGTACCACGCAGTGGAAAAGCGCCATTACTTTAACGTGTTTAGTAGGAGAGGGTGAATTTGCATGTTGTAAATCCCTAAGCTCCCATTTAGCGTGACCTAACATGGCGGCGCCCATCACCAGGATAGATCAACTAACAAGGTCATCATAAATTGTTTAAACTACCAAATACCATAACTTGCACAGATTTCATTATTGGAATATAAAATATTTCATAATATAATGAGTATGTTTGCGTATATTAATAATAAAACAAGGAAAAATTAAATAAAAACAATATGTGTCATACAGCGCTATTGTGACTGCGGTGCGTCTCATGGTGCGTCACCATGGAAAAAATAAGGCTAAACATAAATAAAATAACAGTCGCCTAAAAAACTCACTCTGTGTCACAGTCAGCTGGACTCTATGTTGTCACGTGTGTTCATTCATGTCTACGCCTTGCTCATCTGTCACCATAGCAATTCATTGTCTAGCTCCACCCATTGACCCAGTTTCATGTGTATAAAACCCGGAAGTCTTTATCTGATTCTCACGGTCCATTAGCACTGTCAACCCCTGTTGTTTTGCCACTCCGTGTTCCTGTTTTCCCATGTTTCCTTGTCTGTTCGGTTTGTTTACTGTGTACCGACCAACGCCTGGACTCTGACCATTCTCGTGCTTTGCCTCCACCACTCTTGTCAGCCGGTAACAACCTTAAGCCTGTCTGTGTTCTTCAATAAACAGTCTGCATATGAACCCGCACGTCTCCTCGCCTCGCTCTCGTGACACTCTGGAAGGGTTAAGGAGACCTTTTATGCCCCTTTTTAGACGTAATGTAAGTCTCAGGTGTCCCCAGAATGTGTCTGTGAAATTTCAGCTCAAAACTACGATGGCCGATAGAGATGCTCAACGCGCTGCAAACACAAACGCACTGCAAACAGTAATATTATAATAAGATCGCATTCTGCATACAATACTAAGATCATGGGAGGTGCACATTCTGAGCGGTTCATTTTTTCACAATCTAGAAGGAGAGGATTACCAAAAGTTACAGTTATTCTTTTTCATGTTTTCTAGATTGGTAGATGCAAAGAGCACCTGATCCTTTTTTTAATCACAAAAAGTCACAATATGTCATGTTATGTACATTTTAATGACATGCCACATTTAGAAGGCAATTTATTCCTGTGATGCAACCGTAACAAAAACAAAATAGTGAAACACTGGTCAAGAAAATCTTTTAATATACCATCCAGATATGTTCATTTAGCAGCATTAGATATGTTAAATTATGTTTTAGTCGATAAAGAGTGTCTCTCTCATCCTTGACTCCAGGTCATATCAGGCAACAGCTCTTGGGAATGAATCTATAAAGGTCAGAGCCGGATTCACACTGACATTTGTTATAGACGGAACGGCTAGTGAAACATTTTCTAACACAGTGGAAACTGTGTAACTTGGTTCTTAGAGCCTTGAAGAATTAGAACCTTTCACTATGTAAATAACTCCCCACAAACCCATCTTTGTTCAGATTAATTAGCCTCTCAGCATCCTGAGTCCTACTGATACAAACTAACACAGGCACACACTTGCAGTACTGTCAGTGAGGAAAGTTATCAGTGTGGGAGGAAAGGACAACATTGTTTACAGCGCATTTCCTGTGGCAAAGCCCCTGGAGCATTGCACTTACTCACATAAACACACACCACTCCCAGAAGACTGGTGAAATCCAAACAGAGACCTTACTAATACAGGGATAGTGGAAGAGAAATGCTTTCAAATTTAGTGCAGTGGCGGCAAGTTCTTTGCGAGAGCGAAGGGAGCACGAATGTCGCCTATCAATGCCACAATGCGAACCTGGCGTGTTTTATGTCTGCAAAGGCTTCTTACACTGCAGTAATAAATGGCAAAATAATTAACAGTTCAAAACGACATTTTTATATATATATATGCTTGTGCACATTTGCATTTTTATAGACTGAACATGTTTGCGCATGACATCACCAGATTTTTTGTTTTAAGGCCCTCAAAACAGCATGTCATGACATGTCATGTCAATAGAAAAGTAGTCCACTGGGATTGAAAAAAAATTTCTTTCTGAATCAGACCTTACTCATGAGTGTTTAGTTCTGACCTTTAGTTTTAGTACTTTTATACATATATATTTCTGCTTTTAAACAAAGTAGGGTGCAGTTTAGGTCTAGAAAATGGGGTTTTCACATCTCCCATAGTGTTAATATATAAAAGTAAAGTATAAATAAGTATAAGTAAAAATATATTACATTTCTGAAGCATCGAAGGACATACTATAGTAGTTTGCTAAAGCTTTACAGTATTAATGTGCTATTTTATTATAAAATATGATTAATGTCATCTCTTTAAACATGGTTTCATTGTAAGCAAGGAGATTATCTCTATACCCCCCTCCCCTGCATTCATATATGGCATTTTACTTCTGAATCTTACCATGTTATGTCAACAAATAGAAAAGAATCAACCAGCTGTTTATTATCATGTCAATTATTGTGCCTTTAGCCCCAAAATAGATACTTTTTAAAAATGTCTTTAAGTGCCTTCTACAAAACTAAAAAACATTAAGAAGACCCATCTCTTAAAATACAGTCAAAAGTGTTAATAACTGTTAGGTAAATTAGCTAAAAAACAAACAAACATCCAATCAAATTATAGGTGTTACCTTTGTTAGTATTAACAGATGTTATCACTGTTAATGAGTCATTTTAAATTTGCAGATATTTTAGCATGTGCTTTAAACCTTTGGAAGGCTGACTGACTAAAACATGTTGTAGTGCTGCAAGCCTGAGTTTTCTTAGGATTGTATAAAGCCTCCAGAATGGCATGACCCGTAATCTCCATTGTGCATGCATTACTGAAAGCTATTTTTCTGAGAAAAGCAAACATTATTTCACTGGTAGTTGACAATCTCAAAGACACTATAAATGGATGTCAACTAACCTAGACGTGCACATTCCTTTACCACAGGTGTCGGAAATTTTGGCACACAGAGAGATAATTGCTGCACGTCAGCAATACCAAAAGAAAAAATACCTTGAATTTTTATACCAATGTACATTTTGAGAAGTATTAATTGTACATTGTTCCCCAAATTTACACAACCTGTTTTATTAAATTTCAGGATCTATAAATACTATTTAAACTACACTAGTCAGCAGATCACTCGGCGGATGCACATACAAAGTTGAAAACACATAAAAAAAGGCAAGCCTGTACAAATTTAAGCTTGAAATATTCCTAAATATTTCACTCAGAGATGAGGAGCAATTGTATAGCAGTTACATAGACATCATTATTTTAATGTGCACAGAAATCCGACCCTGTCATCCTTCTCAGTGCTGAAGATCACTAATCACATTCATAAGGCAAAGGGCCTTTTGATCAGGCAGCACCTCTAACCCATTAGGGCGGTAAGTAGTCTCTTCAGCTTGAGCTCCCCTTAATTACCTTGACAGACTCTCTGCTGCAAAATTAGATGGGACTAATCATGTTTGCAGAAGAGCCATGGTTCGTTTCAAACTTCCACTGCTAGCTGAAAAACTAGAGCTAGAATGGTTTGTATCAGCTGCAATGTATCATGACTAGCTTTAATATTCTTGGATTCAGATATGCACACCAACAATTAAATGAACAACATGCGTTAATCAAGTCAACTGCAGGTTTGGGTGTGAACGGTAAGGACAACAAAGTTAACACTAGAGACTTAGTGTCAAGCGTGCACATTTCTGCCAGGTATTAAAAAAAAACAAAACGAGGTTGTCATGTTAATCTTGAGCACCTATAGGGTGGTACTCCATCCTTCATATCTCCACAAAGTATTTAGTTTTATCATATTTATAAAAGAAAGATACAGCTTTATTATTCTCTCAGATAAAAGCCGAGCTGGAGGCGTGCTGTGTGGGCGGAGCTAAAGAGTGACAAGCACTTTAACGAGATCACACAACAAAAAACAGCCATCTGATGCCGTACCATCTGCAGTTCTGAATCATGCTCGAGATCCACTATTCACTTAACGCTGGGTTCTTTTGAAAAGCTTAACATGGTTATCTTTCCCTTGCAACCAAAAACGCACTTCTTTGGAAACATAGGCCTACTTCCTGTGAGAGTCCTGTGCAGGGCAGCCGAATGAAGCATGTTGATGAGCGCGATCTATGCCTGAGCGGGTGCGTGCTTCATAATTAATAAATAATATTTAATAAATAATTTCTATGTAAACAACTTTTGAAAAACCCATTGACAAATTCTGATTTAATCTATGAATATCTAATTTATAGCATTAATCGATTATGCTTTTGATCGCATTTAAAATGATAACATTTCACTCTGTTCTGTGACTTCTAGTGCCAGCTTATATTATCTTAAACAAGACCACTTTAAAACTTTAAAAGGTATTTAATTTCTGTAATCATTTATCCATTACGAATTAATAATACATTATGCTTGTTATTAAAAATTAAAAAAAGCTGAATATGCTGTGAAGAAATGTCCCTAAAGTACACCACGAATTTCGAATACATCCAGCGATCTTTCTTTAAAAATTTGCTGCCTCAAGAAATATTATTACAGTGGTTTTACATCATTTTAATTATACTTCTGTGCTGCTTTTAACCATTTCTGGAATTAATTTGTGTGATTAAACATGTCTATGTTTTATGTTTATCTTTTTAAAAAAGATATACATACATATATATATATATATATATATAAAGATAATATAACAAGTAACTATATCAATACATCCGTATTATACATTTCAGCATATTGCACTTGTAATGTATATTTTTAGGGTCAGAAGGTAACAAATGCATTTACACTGTAACTTTCTAGCTTTAAAGAAAAAAAATAAAAATAAATCATAATTGTTTGTGTCACGCTGCAAAGAAGGGGAAAATATGGTAAAGAAAAGCACAAAGCACAAAATTATATTACATAAAAAATACACTAATTAAAATTACCACCCCAGATTCTAACCGAGTCACTACATGCTGCCATTAACCACAGGATTATGTGACCTTTCCAAAAACATGCACCCCACTGAAGCATTGAATGAAGTGAACAAAATTGCACTGCCGCCCGGTGACACATCAGTGTGAAAGACGCAGTATTACTCATTTGGGTTCATTTGACGGGAGAGAATTATTTTAAAAGCGTCTCTGAATGATAAAAGGAAAAGCTAGTTTTAAAAGTTTCCTGCTGGGCAGAAAGCAAGGTTAAAGCAATAAACCTGCAGCTATTTGAAACATAGCTAGTCTTTGTACAATTGTTGAAACTGATAACTGACTGTTATTTTATGTTTTGTATTCGTTTGTATGTGTATTACACAGACCCATGAGTGTCAGAGGAACTTAAAAGGAATAGTGCACCTCTTGATCTATACCTCATCATCTATACCTTTTTATATGGTTTTCCAAACCCTTACGTCTTTTGTTTTTCCCACAGAACACGAAAGGTAGATTTTTAGTACTTATTTAGTACTTCTTTGCGACTGAATTAAGACTGATTGCTTTCTCCATTGAAACATCTGTCTTAATTGGAATGAGAGCAATCACAGATTTTGATGTAAGAGAACAACAGGGAATGTACTTTTTCACTATTATGGTTTATGAACTCATATTTGGCCAGAAGCAAAGACTTAAAGGTAAAATCTTAAAGGATTTGTTTCTTATAAACATGCAGTTTTTTACATCACCAGGCGTTTAATGGAATGTAAATTATTGTAATATGTTTATTTAGTTGTTGGGACTCAAACATTAGTGTTTTATGGTCTGTTTAAATGAAGAATCAAATGCATCTATATATTGGATTCTGTACTATTCTTTTAATTAAGCAATCGAACTAGTTTATTAAACTTGTCTGAATTATTAATTAACAATTCATGCATTTTTACAATTACATTGTAATTTTCTTGCTTAAAAAAAAACATGCTTATTTGTGTCACACTGCAAAGAAGGGGAAAATAAGGTAAACAAGCACAAAATTAAGCACAGCACAGCCTTCAAAACAGAAAAAAGAAAGAAAGTTTTGAAAGACATGGGTGATTAAATGATGAAAGAATTTTCATTGTTGGGTGAATTATTTCTTTAACAGCGTTAAACAGTTCTACCATTGTCTGCTGTTATCTTAGAGCTAATGTGGCATTCACTAAACACAAGTTATCTTTTGTTTCTATGTCTGAAGGTCAGTAGTACCACATAATATTGAAAGCCTCAATTACACACGCACACACAAAAGAAGCCACAGCATTTTCATGGCCTTGGCATGGGAATCAGATAATCCAGGGGGCAACCTTGAGGGGGGGTTATACTATACCCACAATTATCTCGAATCACAATTCCAGCATTCCAAACGCAGTACAGTACATCCACAGTCGTGCATCAGGCAGATAAATACTAGGTAAAAAAGCATGCATGGAAGCAAGCACTGCTGCATATTTCAAGAATTTCAGTAAATAGCCGCACATCTCATTGCAATTCCTATTTTACATTTTGGCAAACTGGTGGCTGATTTGTATGAATGCGTTTGATCTGCTGTTATCCCAGTTATGATTATTTTTAGGGGTGAGTTTATTTGAACTGCTTACTTTCTTGTAAAAATCAGTATGTATTTTTCATTCAAAACACACCATCTGATCACCTTTGCATAATAGTTAGGTTTAAAAGAACACAAAATATTACCTGCATTTCACCGTGATTCTTTTTTCAGGAAAATCAGTGATCACCAAAGGCCTCTAGTGACAGACTACACTGAGAATCACAACAGAGAGTCTCAGTGTATCAGTAACCTTGATCAGTAAACTATTCGCCATTTAGAACTTCAGATAAACTCTGAGAAGATGCTATCTTACAAACATTCAAGCATGAACTGAAATAGAAATGTTGACGTTTCACATTTCACAATCTTCTCCTTTTCTGTCTTTTCTTGACCTTGAGAAACCTTGGTAGATTTGTGCATAATGTCATATTATGTAACAATTTACTAATCTTCCTCATTTTAAATGCAAGTGACAACATTCAGTAACAGGGTTGAGTGAATATTATGCTTTAAAAATAAATAAAATATCACATTGTTCAATTAAATTATGTTTTTGATACAGCAGAGAGAGATCAGTGAGGTGAGGCTAAAATTATTTTGCCTGATGTGATTAAAACCAGCTACATTTCATGCTGTGCTCATTGTTAGATACAGTATTTTCATCAGTGATTTTAAGTCTTTTTTTGATTTATAAAATAAGACATCTGTTTGTGGAAATAAGACAATTTCGCATACAGCTCTGCTTGTTTTATTATTACTATTAGTGATCACAGGGGTGAATAATCAAACATTTCTTATTCATCACATTGGCTGTGTCTCAAAACCTAGTGAGACGCCTACCTACTGTACTGTAGACACCATTGTTCAGCATCCCACGCGCGCTCACGCCTATAGTGACCACATGCTTTCTAAGTAGACATCACGCTAGGTTTTGAGTTACAGCCCACATAAACGCTGATATTAGAGATGCGGTTGTTATTGTAGGCTATTGATGTGTTGTGTACTCACTCTTGAGCGCGCAGATCAGCTGGTGTCCATCTTTAATCAGCTCTTTGATGAACGTGTTCGTTCGATCCAGCTCAATCTCGTGACATTTGAGTCTCTCTCTAAAGTCCGGACTGTCCACAAAAGAGTCACTGAACTCTAGAGTCGGCAACCCCATAATCAGACCTGAAACAAAGCCTCACAAAAACAGAGCAACTCGGTATTTCCTCAGAAACACTGGCGCATTCGTGTCATCATTATCATCCTTATCCACACTCAAACGCGGAAAGTGTCGCTCTCTTGCAGAGATTCATGCGAAAGTTTCTCTTCACTTCCGCGCTCTGAACTTTCATCCAGCTAAACTTCTGCAGCAGCCAGCTTGAGATCATGAGACTCCTGCTGGTTACATTAGATAACACCCGTAGACTATAGCCTGTGTGTGATGGCTTTACTCTTCACAATCATAGATAGATAGACAGATGAAATCGGACAGCAAATGAACTCTTTACATACAGTAGTCTACATTCGAAGTGGATCAAAAAAGTTAATCAAAGTTGTCTTAAGACGATGAACAGGTATTGGTTTGGTTCTAGGACAACTTTGATTCACTTTATATGTAGACTACTGTGTGTGTGTGTGTGTGTGTACACTCTCAGACCTTTCAGAAATCATTCTAATATGCTGATTTTTTATTATCAGTGTTGGAAACAGTTGAGCTGCTTAATAGTTTTTTTTAGGATTATTTGATCATTAAAATATTAAAAAGAAAAGCATTTATTTAAAATGAATAATAATGTTCAAAATGACTGTTACAGTAGTTTACTGTTACACTACTGTTCAAAAGTTCAGTACATTTTTATTCTTTCTTCTATGAAAGAAATTAATACTTTTATTAAACAAGGATCTATTAAATGAACAAAAAAGTCATAGCATAGATTTACATTTTAGAAATATTTTATATTTGGTAAAAATATGTTGTTTTTTACTTTGTTTTATTTATCAAAGAATCCTGAGGAGAAAAAACAGGTTCCAAAAAATATATTTGGCTTCACAGCTGTTTCCAACATTGACAATTCTAGTAATAAATCAGCATATTAGAATGATTTCTGTCATCATGTGACACTGAAGACTGGAGTAATGATGCTTTGCTTCACAGTAATAAACTACATTTCACACAGAAAACAGTTATTTTAGTTTGACATAATATTTCACAATATTACATTTTTTTTTTTTATGATTTTTAATCTAATAAATTCAGCCTTAATGAGCATAAGAAACATCTTTAAAAAACATTAAATATCTTACTGACCCCAAATCTTTGAACGATATCGTATATGTATAGATTTATACCTATATAATTTATATTGTATATATATATATATATATATATATATATAAATCTTAAAAATATATACATGCAAGTGTGAAAAATGTGGGTTTGGCGTGCTGTCCAGGGAGCGGGCCGGGAGAACAGCGGGCTCGAACCCTAGCGATTAGAATCCTAGCGAGGGTAAGGGCTCGGCGTCCGACTCGAACTCCGGCTGCCCCCCGAGTGGGAAGTCGTGATTAGAGGAGGCAGAAGGGGAGGGGGAGGGTTTGCAAAAGCGAGATGTGGATGAATGGGAAACTGTGGTATTATAGTGCTTGGAAAGGATTTGATTGGGTGATCGTAACGAGGGGATTGTTTAGCTGATTGCTAACAGCTGTGGGCAATTTGTCCAGCGATCCACCTGAAACTATGTTATTGTCAAAACATTAATTTCATCACAATTAATCGTTTGACAGCATATATATATATATATATATATATCACTCCCTGTATGTTTCAGTTAATATTAAAGCTTAAATATATCTAATGGATAATACTACTAATAATATAGGATCATGTTAAAGTAAAGCAATTCTAATAATAGAATGAACTCTTTAGACTAGTCTTAAAAAGTTAGTCATCTAATTTTTTTTCCCTCAAGACGGGTCATAACTTTTAAAATTCAGTTATGAAAAGGTAGACTAGTACTAATTGTTTTACAAAAATAAGACCCAGTGGCAACTGTTAAAACTAGTTCTTAGAGTCTAGGTGTCTAGGTTTATGCAACTGGCCCCAGCAGTTTTTCCACAAATCTAAAACCATTAATATGTCCACAAAAATAGAAGAAGCTGATGATGAACTGCCAGAACCAATAATTATAGCCTTGCATTAAATATATTGAGATTTTAGGACATCTATGATCAAGAGGGTCAATAAGGGGTGGCCAGGGGCATCTTGCTCTGTTGATTGTTGTTGTGGATGTGTGGACATGTCCTCCTTTGATCTACAGCAATGAATGATGGTTTTCATAGATGCCTTGCAGGTCAAAATAACCCAGCTCATCTAAAAACACACAAACAGTGCAGATTTACTCAACAAATTGCACAACAAAACAGTGATTCACTTTATCCTCAGAGAGTGGGAGAGAGAGACAGAACAACATATCAGAAAGATCGCTTTGACAATATCTTGTACAGCCTGAAGGGTCATACAGCAGTGTACATCTATCTGTGTGTGACATCAGGGAAGCTCCTGGATGTCTGATGACCTGCGGCGGTTCTCAAGGTCTGATGAAACAGGCTAGACATATATGGCTACAATAAACCAAACGCTCAAACAACTCCTCAAAGGGCCGTACCGTTCGCTCACAACACCTATAACCCAGATGTAAAACTACCAAAACCACATAAATGTCAACCAAAGAAATAAAACAAACGCAGCGAACTATAAAGCAACAGAAATCACGTTTATATGTCAGTCGATGAATATCGTCATGCCATATGGGCAAACTTTGTTCTTTTCCTCCCCTTTTCTATACTCCAAACAGTCAACTGTAATTATACTGTCTGATAGATTGTGCCGGAACTAATGAGAGTGGGGAGAGGGTGAATTCTGAATTAATACCTTACTAAATGAAAGTAATTAGACTTCAGCCTAATTGGAGCCGGTAGAATCGGCCACAAATACAGGGCACACTGGGACGATAATGATGTCAAATTCCAAATGAGCATTCAGTCGACGCGAAGCAGGAGGAAGAATTTAAAACAATTTGGCTAACTAATTTACATATGCAATTTAAAATTTTCCATTACACCAAAATTGAGAGACCACAGCAGCAAAATGAGATGCTACTGTGTAAAACAAATGTGCAATGTAACAGACAGCCTAGAGTCATACTGACAAGCATTCGTACATTAGCAAGAAAGCGACCAATGGTCACTTATTTTCAGTTCGATTTGGTGATTTAGGATGACACGAGCGGGAAAGCCCTAACGAATAATATGTTTGTTCAAGTGTGCTATTAATATACATTTTTTCAACTAAAAATAGGAAAATATACTTTTAGTATATTTTTGTGTACTTCTCAGAACTATACATACAATTAAACTTCAAGAAGCCTATTTTAGTTATACTTGTGCTCCTAGAATCATCTGCATTGAATTTTCAAAAACAAAAAACAAACTAACTATGGAACCCCGTTTCGGCCAATGAATAAAAAATAAAAAAAGGTTATTGTGACTTTTTATCCCACAATTCAAACTTTATTTTTTTTGCACTTATTTTCTCGCAGTTGGGAGCAACCTGATCTCGCAGAATTCCATGTAATGACCACAGACTCTTGACTCGAAATTCCGTGTTAGAATCACGGAATCGTCAAAGCTTCTGTGATGGGCTCATGGATTACAATGTAAGTCAGTGACAGGCATCCACTCATGGTTAACTAGATTCAAATATTGGGTAATGATATTGCCATTATTGCGTATGTATTGGGGTGTGATTTTTCACTGTAACACAAGAGTATTTATATTACTTTATTTATACATTTATAGCATGTAACCTAAACCTACCATCCGTCAATTAAACACAAGATAAACCAGCCGATACTTAAAATATTAAAAATAAATAATATCCCAATTCTTCCGAGGCAAAAGGGTGGATTTGTGAGAGAACGTGAGCACCATGTCTCTGTCCGCAGTGACTTACTGTACCTGTGCTGCAGCTGCTGCTTTGCTCAAATTAAAAAAATGTGCCAGGAGAATCCTTACGTCAGCCATGGTTGTAAATTTCTATTGGCTCGTGTATGTCTCGTGACTGCTCGCGTCATGCTGTTGTGAAATGCTATTGACTCTTGTGTGTCTGGTGATCGATTTGCATCATTATACAGGACGAGAGTTTCTTTTTGAATGCGATGTGAGTGCGTTAAGCAATTAAAACCCTTTATTTTACTAGGTTGAAGACATGAAGACATTGAATGGCTTTAGAAGGACTTGAAATGCAAAACTTGTTTGTAGTGCTTATATACTGCTTATGGTCAGTTTTTGCAATAAATCAGTGATTCTTGGGAATTTGGATAAAACATGTCCCACTAAGAAAAGTGCTAATTCTGTTGGAAATTAATACAATTGTCATGCATAAAAAGAATCAAGGTTATAATCAGGGGGTCCTTTGCAAATATGTAAGGTTCTTTTATAGGTTTAATTTTAATTTTTTTTATTTAATGATTATATGCTAGACCACTGCCTACAAAATCAGTTGTCCTCGGATAGGAGGTAATCATTTCAACTTGATTAAAAAAACAAAAAGTTATAATAGAATTGAATAATATCTTTACCACATGAAAGAGTACATTGTAATAAGTATTACAATCTACAAACACTGAGTTTTGAACAATATTTACTATTATTTTGTGGTTGCTCAAAATGTGTCCCACATATTCGTCACCA
>JAUMHR010000075.1:4484587-4511980 GCA_032361145.1 Enteromius fasciolatus | reverse complement strand
TTAAGTCTGTCTTGCGTTCTCCCCATTCCCCTACTGTGTCTTCTCCTGTTGTCCCCCCCCCCCCCCATCATGATTGAGGGTTCTCCTGCATATAAGGTTAGGAGAATCTTAGATTCTAGGCGCCGTGGTCGGGGATACCAGTATTTGGTGGACTGGGAGGGGTACGGTCCGGAGGAGAGGTGTTGGGTTCCTGCTCGGGACGTCCTGGACCATTCGCTCATTGATGAGTTTCTCCATCGCGGCCCTTCTTCCTCTGGTGCGCCGGGTGGCGTGCCTGGGGGAGGGGGTACTGTCAGGACTCGGGTATAATTCATCTGGGTTCTTGTAGGGTTTTTGTATTTTCTTTCGTTTCATCTTATTTTTTCCCCTTTTTATTCGTTTTGGGGATTTATTCTGTTTTTTACTTTCGGCCTCCCTGTCATTCTGGTCTGCGCAGCTGATTGCTCTTCACAATCAGCGCTCGTCTGCTCTACGCACCTGTTTTCCCTTTCGTTCTAATTTGTCTCCCTATTTCTTTTAGCCTTTCTGTCTTGTCCTTTGTCCGTGTGTTCTGTCTCACTGACCTCATGTCTAGTCGGTTGCGATCAGTCCATGTGCTATTTCCTTGCTCTGCCCAGTTCATGTAACGTCTGTTTAATTTCTAGCTCTCATCCGGCTGTTTTGATTCTCTGGAACTGCCCTGGTGCTTCAGCCAACTACTCTGGTCTCGGATTTTCCTCTCACCTCTGCTTGCCTCTGTTTCGACACCCCGCAGTTCGACGACGGATTACGGGTTTGATTTTTATGACTTTATTTTTTTCCGCTCTTGCAGTGCTGATCGCTTTTTCCCAACAGGGTTGGATTATTTATTTGGACTGAGTTTTGTCTGAGCGCTGTCTCCCAACGAGGTTGGATTATTCGTTTTGGACTAAGTGATTTTTTTTTTTCCCCTTCTACTGACTGTGTTTTGTTTTTGACTTTTTACCTGTGCTCTGGTTCAATAAAATCTGTTTTCTGCATCATCCGCTCTTGGGTTCTTCTGTCCCGCTTCTGACAATATAACTAATTTTTGCTATACATTATAAAAATTCAGAAGGATTTCCCAGCAAAAAGACGCATGTACCATGACCTGAAGGTTGACTTTTTTTTTTTTAATTATACTAAAAGTTATTTTATTTGTGCAACAGTGTATTTCAGGGTTTTTTGGGGTTTTTTTTTTTCAAGGATTTCATCATGTTGACAATATAGAGTCCTTAGATATGTCTGTATCAAATGTGAAGGCTGATCATTTGCTGAAAGGTTAAAAAAAATCTAAACCTAAATCCTATTATGTACCCATTCGTGGAAAGTGCTCACTAAATATATTTTTACTGTATTTTACTTCCATTTCAGAGCAAATAAAATAGATATGGGTATCGACGCAAGACTAAAAAATATCGATCTCTACCACCCACTGAAACAGCAGATGCTGCATCTCAAATCTTCTCCCTTCTATTTCTTTTCTCCTCCATCTGGACAGTGAGATCTGGACCCTCCGCTGTGCTGAAGACTCTGGGTGTTACAGCTTCACTTTGACATCCCTTAGCATCAGTTACACCACAAAAGTGTTATGTTGCATTTAAGCCGTTAAGTAGCTGCATTGGTCTGACTTTCAAAGCGAGCATCGGCAGTCCCCAATCTCTCTTCCTCCATCACTTCCATCTCGATTATCATCCAGTGATTGATTATTTGTGAGAGAGATGGGAAAGGTTGTTGAAGATATCGTGGAGCCATGATTCCATGCTTGAATAAACCTATCAGATAGTTTGCATAACTTTTGTTTGGTGGAAGAAGTTAACTATGAGCTACATCGATGTCTGAAGTATGTATCTTGGTCTAATAGAATGCTTGCTGATATTGACTCGTCGAGCCTTCATATTTAATGAATATTTTATATACGTCATGAACAAATACTACAAAAATGCAGCCAGAATGGAGGAAAAGATTTGAAAATCACGCGTTATAAGATGAGATGTGATCATGGGTTTGAACCCAGAGAATGCACATGCTCATAAAAGGTGTATTCTTATAATTTTGCATGTTTTTTGTAACGTGTAGGTTCCGGGGTGGGATTAGTTGTGGTCATTCATACAAATGACATATACTGTAGTACAATATGTTTTAATCACTATGTAAAAAGCTCACACACTGCATTTAAACAAAACAACCATTTGGTGTTGGCAATGACAGCCATACGTCATTTCATGATGACAGAGCAACACAACACTGTCATTATTTTTAAGCCTGCTAGAGGGCGCTTACCTTTAAAATGTTAAAATAGGTCGTAATAAGTTACTTGCACAAACAACCTACTGTATAGGGTTGTTTTTTTGTTGGAGGACAGTCTCTTTGCTATTTAGACGAACTGAAAGTAGACTGAGCCATAGGCCAACTCAAAGCAGTCTGAAGTCAATGGCGCAATTTATTTATTTTTATTATTTACAGAACGTGTTAGTAGAAAATGCACCCTTGGACACATCCACAATGCACAATAACTTTTTTATTACACACAGCGGTATGCAGCACACAAAATTGTGTAACTTCTCTCAAGCAACTTTCCTTATTAACTGAATTCACAAATAGCTTTCAGATTTTCATCCCATGTCTGTATAATGGGTTGTAATATTGTGCAAGTTGTTGTCAGAAAACTCTAAACAATATAAAAATGTAATGTGAAAAGAATTTAAGATGACATAATCTATTTTTAATGTACATACATCTTATCAGATTAAACACTCTATCAGGGTCAATCACCTTGTTTCCTCAATGTATCTGATTGTTCAGGTTTGTGAAGGCCTTTGAGGTGCATATAGAAGTGTGATTGTTCATAAAGAAGACACTGACAACATTGATACTCGAAGTGTTCTAAAATGATGTCGTCATAGCTCACTCTATGCACACGTACACATACACTCAATTTACTGTCATTCTATCAGCTTACTAGTAAGGGAAAAAAATGAAGAGAGTTTGGCTATTCAGAGGTGTAATTGATGAGGAGTTTGCCTCAGCTCAGGTGTGCAATGATTTTTTTTTCTCTTTAATGGAACTCCAGCGTGCCCTTACCGATGCATTAGTATTCAGATGATGACTCTATTGCCAGGGCTGAGGAGGGGACCTTGATAAGATAGAAATGGCATTAAGAGTTTTCATCAGCGGCAGAATTACACAAGGCGCCTTTAGCCCCTTCTCCTCGCTCCCCGTAGGCCACTTTCTTGGAATTCTGAAGCGCTGATGCTTCTGCAAACTTTTTTAATCATGACTTTTCCTCATGGTCAGATTTATAAGTCATTAGTTTACTGTCCTGTCTAGCACCCTGTCAGAAAAGTGCATTTAATCTCATCGCAGTGAGGTGAGATGGAGAAATGAAACCCTTAGCAGAGACATCAAGCAAACAATCCCTGGAAAAATGTCACAGACTTCTCTTTGCTGATTACGTTGTTTAGTTGCACATGCTGTCTGCATAGTTTTAGCCCTTGATTTACAAAAGAAACTGTCATTTTGAATGATCAATTGTTGATCTTTCTTGTTCAATGTGCTGCCGGACCCACTTTTCTCTGTGTATGGATAGCCCAGTCTCATGGAAGTACAAATAAATAGCACGCCAAAACGTGGTGTGAAATCTGACTTTGGATTTATGTATAATACACACATGTTTGGCGTACACATAATATATTGTTTTTGTATGCATTTGATACGAAATCTGTTGCTGTGTATATGATTTGTGCATATCGCCCTAATCCAGCGGTTCTCAATCCCAGTCCTCACGCCCTGTTTTTAAATTTAAATAAAATGTCTCACACACTTAAATGCATTTTAAAGGGAATGTATAAGTTCGCTTCGAACTGGAATCATAGCGGAATATCCGCTGATGTACACTTCGCATGGGACATACGTTTCAAAAAAACATACGAAATGTGCAGAGTGGTGAGGCACGAGTACAGGGATTGAGAATCACTGCCCTAATCCTACCCACCGCCCATATACACGCCAAAGTCCATTTTTGCACATCAATACCACAAGTTTTTGTTTTTATATGCAGCATTTATGCACACTTTTATGAGATAGGGTAGAGCCATGGTACTATCAATACATCAACAGACATGCTGCTGTGAGCATGTAAGAAATACTGCTGCTGCCCATAAACTGAAATAACCCTCATTTGGCATACTGTACATGTATCAACTCATAGCAGACCTATACAGGTGGAGCTAGGGAAGGGAGAGGGTTTCTGAAATGCTGCAACCACTATTTGAATATTCTAACTATTGGTAGCTGATTGGCTGCTGATACAAAAAGAACCAATCAGCTGAGTTATGTGAAAATAATTTTATTATGTCAAATTGAATTTGACCAATCAGACTGTATAATTTCTGTTCATTTGTTTAATTTTGATGCATATTTCAAGGCAGGGTTATTAATTAAATTAATCACTTAGCTTCATAAAATTACGAAGGAACCACTGATGTCTAAATGTGGAACTAAATGTAGAACTACCCACCTTTTGGCATTTTCTTTTCCAGGTACTTAGTTTGGAGGAACTAAATTAGCTCCTAAAGAAATTCCATGAACTATCAGTGAGTAGATTGGCTAAAAGTGTACAAAAACACCCTCACCATTGATGACTTAAAGTACTGTGTAAACATTATTTATTTTATTAACACCATTTTTCTAAAGACTTTGTCTATGCCATTTTCTGTTTTATGCAGCCTAGGAATTTTATGCAACACTGCAATACGTACAGTACCTGTACCACCTAATACAAACGTGACACGGTCACATATTAGACTTGGGTTTAAGTGCCACTCTCTGGACATTTCACTTTGAAACTGTGGCAAACATGCAGTAAAGTATCTAATTACGGGGTTGCAGAAATGCATGTAGAGGCACGTGTTTCCAATGAGCCTGGATTGCTTTTATCAGTCTCAATAACATGTAGTACTGCCAGATTGACATTGAAGAATATTAAGAATTTTACACGGTGCGATTTTTGAGGATGTACGAGCTCGCATGCGATTTTTTCCGGCTCTCGTATGGTCGGGGCTCGTATGGTGGGTGAGAAATTATGAGACCATATCCATTATTGTGAAAGCCGCGAGACACAACAAAAACAGCTCCGATAATAGCGTCCTCCATCCTCCTGTTGTTAATGTTGTTCTTCTTTGTTTCCCTTGTTGAATGGCACATACAAATGACGTCGCTGTTGACCAGCTTACATCACTTCTTAGTACCCAGTGTCAGTGTGAATACAACCCTTTAAATGGTAATGGGAAATAGTTTGTGCAAAACTGTAGTACTGTAGTTTTAGTTCTGGAACTAAAGTGGTGCAAAAGGCCATTTTTTTATCTCTTCACTACCTTTCTGGGCCTTAAACGTTGTGGTTGCATCAGAAAGCTCTCAGATTTCGTCAAAAAATATCTTGCACTTGCATTGGTGTTTCGAAGATAAATAAAGGTCTTACAGGTTTGGAACACCATTAAGGTGAATAATTAATTACCTAGTTATTTTTTGGGGGGGGTGAACTATCCCTTTAATAGAGACCAGACCTTTCTGCCAACCTCAATGGCTTAAACTTACAGTAACAGTAAAAAAAAAAAAAGAAAGAAAGTTTCAGTTAGAATAGTTTGCAAGAACATAATTATAAAAACAATGAGGCTGTGAAAGCAGAATAGTAAGTAGATGAGTTTTCCTTTTCATCATGATGACGTTTGATGTCCCATTAACCGGTATAAGTCACACTGTTTTCAAGACAATTAAAAACGTAAAAATAAAATTTTTAAAAATCACAACAGTTATTACTGATGCATTGTATGTCATAGAAGAAAACATGAAAATATCGACTCTGGGACGATGAAACCAGAAGTGCTAAAATGCTAAGTTATTTTTCGGTTTAGGCCTATAAACTATGTGTTCCCTGCAGCACTCTATTGTTGCAGCCCTAGCCCATGCTATTATGTTTTTTGCACGCGTGCCTGAATCACTGAATGATTCATAAGTTCTTTGTGCCTCCAAAGCTGTTTTGGATTGAAAGATGAACTCTATTGTAATTGCACTGATGTTTTTGCTAAGCTTTCTAAGTGGGTTTAACCACTAAGCCAAACAGGAAAGGAGTGCTAAATACCTCCCACAGTGCCATATGAAAAGATTATGTTGTCATTCTGCCATTAAAAGTCCCTTAGCCATTTCACTGGCCATTTATCTTCAAAACGATATGTCCTCAGAGACTTCCTAAAGACCTCAGTAGGGGTTCACCACATGGTGAGCGTTCAAAGTCATTGGACATTCAAGTCCAAGACTGCATCTATGGTTGTTTTCTGACACTGAGCTTTTAGTGCAGGCACAAACCAGATTGATTATGGTGTTAGTGACTAAATTGCTGAGACCTCCACCTAATGTTCTTTACATCAATCAAATGACGCCACTGTAAGCTCTGGCAGCTATTGCTTTCGGTGTTCTTCAGAGATATATAGTATTATTGTCATTCTTAGAACATGTCTGAAAGCAGATCTGGGTAGATTTCTTAGATTACTTGATTGTAATCCTTTACTGATTCCAAATGACATGACAAAAATTGCAATGACATATCCCATTACATTACATAATCCATTACAGAGTACTTCTTCAGATTACTTTTATATAACTTTTAACCTACAACAGAATATATACATATACAGTATATATGTGTGTGTGTGTGTGTGTATATGCCCTCCACTAATATAGGCACCCTTGGTAAATCTGAGCAAAGGTGGCTGTGAAAATTAAAGCAATTGAAATGGGGAGAAAATCTCATAGTGAAATAAATGTTTTTCTCCAATACTTGTTGGCCACAATTATTGGCACCCCTAGAATTTTTTTATGAGTAAAATATCTCTGAAGAATATTCCCATTCATATTCACAACTTTGAGCACTCTAGGGTGATTATGAACATGAAAATATCCAGCCCTGGCTTCCTGTTTCACAGAAAAATATATAGGAGGGAAAACAAAGCCCAGAACCCCTTAATTATCAACACAATGAGAAAAAACTAAGAATATATTTCTTATAAGCTGCAAAAGATAATTGAATTTCACAAATTAGTGAAGTGGCTTTAAGAAAAGAGCTATAGCAGTGAATATTTCCATCTCCAGGGAAATAATTAAGAATTTCCAATCAACATACAGTGCAATGTTAGGAAACTGCCTGGAAGAGGACGTGTGTCTCTATCATACTAATACACAGCAAGGTGTAGAGTTTGAGTGGCTAAAGATACTTCTATGACCACAGCTGGAGAATTGCAGAAAATAGTTGAGTCTCAGGGTCAGAAAACCTTTAAAAAAATAGTTAAACAGCCCCTACATCAGCACAGGGATAAAAATTGCTCCATGTGTACAATGAAGTATACTGCTGTATTTTTGATGTTGTGGGTCTATATTTCTGCTGGAGGTCCTGGACATCTTGTTTAGAAACATGGCATCATGGATTCTATCAAATACCAACAGATAAAAATCAATAATTCTCTGACTCTGTTATAAAATCTTATAATGGGCCATGGTTGGGTCAATAATCCAAACACATAAACATAAACACAAGAATTAGTCACTGAGCTCAAAATGAACCTTTTACCATGGCTGAACTAAAGAGAAGAACCAACATGGAGCTGGTCATCTAAAGGGACTGGAGTGATTCTGGATGAAGGAATGGAAAAACATTTTATCATGAGTTTTTCTCCCAATTTTCAATTGTTTTACTTCAGTGATAGGTTAGAATGTTGTTAATTTTTTGAATGAAAGATCAAAAGGATAAACAATGCAAATTTATTTAAGATTTGATTTACCAAGGGTGCCAATATTAGTGGAGGGCACTGTATACACACACACACACATATAAATATATATACACACACACACACACACACACATATTCCATTTAGATTAAAAGTTATATAAATGTAATCTGAAAAAGTAGTCTGTACAGTGACAATATAGTGGAGGGCACTGTATACGTATATATATATATACAGTACACACACAATGTAAGGAAGTGGACTGACAACGTGGTAAGTAAACATAACAATGTTTATTTGCAGGATGAGTTTGACATCAACATAAAGGTGAGTAACTTAAAGTCAGACAATTGCTGAAGAATCACTGTCGGGAAACTAAGAGTCTTTTGTGTTGCAGGATACAGAGAACCAGGAGCAGGACAGACAAGATGACCACAACCACACACCACTGATCAGACGGAGATGAGGAGAGGAGACAAGGGACCTGGAGACACACGGAGGATCAAGGAGCACGCTAGGAGAGAGCAGATAAGACAACAGGTGAGTATGAGCTAGGCAATAGGCAAACTAGAGTCCACATTCGTGCATACGAGCTTGGACACGAACTGGAGGGATGTGTGTGGTTATACTGTATGTGGTTGTGATTAGTAAGATCAGGTGGTGGTGACAGGTGATACTGATTAATATTCAGGTGACTGCGATCTTTGTGAGGAAGTTAGGGCGGAGCCTGTTGTAGAGCCTGGTGTGGATGTAACACACACATACATTTTTTCTATTCATGACCATGTGAAAAATATGTAAACAAATCAAAGTAGCTGCATTACGAATATTTTAAAATGCAATAATTTCAGGTACAACATTTTTGGAATCTGATTACATGTTATCTGTTACTATTTAGCTCTGCTAAAAAGCATGTAAAAGTCTGTAAAGCATCATTGGCAACTGTGCTTTCTTAATTCTGGACACCAGTTGGTTGAAGAGATGAGACGGCCGTGTCTCAAGGGCAGGGTGTTTAACACAGTGACAGAAAGCTTAGCTAAGGACTTAATATATTATTGACATCAGAAGCCACAATAGTTAAATGCCTTGACTCACAGGGGTAATTAAAGATGTATACAAAAATACAGAGTCATTGTAGCTCATCTTTTGCTGCGATTCAAACAGAATGATACTGTACTTTCAGTACACACCTGTGTCTGCAAGAAAACAGTTATTATATAATATAATGTAATAATATAAATTATTAAATTGTATTATATTATTTTATATTACAGGCATGTTATAATATATTACAAATCATTGGCGTGAGGCTGCCTCTCTGAGTTTCTGCAAGATGTCTGTAGTTTTCTCAACCTGATCTAGTTTGCTTTATTTCATATTCTGAACTTCTGAAATTTAAGGACAACAGAACTATTGAAATATTGAACTGAATTATATCACTCATGATGGTTTTTATGTCCATAATAAATTGACATTGTGCAGGCATTATACTCATATGTTTATGGCTCATTGCAACTCAGGTTCTTCTCCATTTTTTACTGAGGTTTAATAAAAGCTGCAGTCGGTCAGTTAAGCAAAATTGCCCCTTAATTGAACTTTTGTCGTATCATGAAACTGCAGGTTTGCGCAGATACATTGGTAGATGCCCTATTAGTGGCTGTTTCCATACAGTGTGTAAGCCATATCAGCATGGTCAAAGCAGATCCGTGAATACCCAAGAGCAATGTACACAACTTTTTCCCCAATCATTTCTATTTATATGTAAAGGAGGTCAGCGGGTAGGTGCTGTAGAATTGAACCTCACTCCCTTGATCTCAGGTGCTCTGGAAGAGACTAGAGGCTGTGGCCTTTAGCTTCCTTGTTAAAGCGTTCGCCTCCCCATGTCGGAGACCTGCGTTCGAAACCCGTTCGCGAAGAGAACAATTTGTGGTGGTGCTGTCAGTGGGGTTAAATTTATCCGCAGTCAAACTTGGATATTATCTCTACATATCTATGCCGTTTTGGAGGTCGCCATTTTTTATATTTACACTAGTTACTGTTGCTATGGTTACAGGTAGTCAAAAATACAATACACTTATGTGATTCCATGGGCTTGAACAGCAGTAATCACTTGTTTGACTAGGACAGGATATCCGAAGGTAAATCTCTATAACATTCTATTCTATTAAAACAGTGGAAATGATTGTATTTCTGAACATGTTCTACTTCTTTCTTTACACGACTCTTTTCAAATGCATGCCACGGTTTGATTCATCACTGTGGGGAATATGGTAAGATAGATCACATGAATATATGTCAAAATGGTTATTGTTGCTCGCCTCACTTTTGTCCTTTTTGTTTTTTTGTTTCCTGAATATCAGCACAGAAAGACAGAGGTTTTGAAGATCACGCTGAATGTACAAATATAAAAATGTCTCCTTGTTTGCTGTGCATCAGTCATGAAACTAATTGAGCATGCACACATAAACACAATTCGACTAAATCACGAGAAATTAATAGCAGTTCACTTTCACAGTTTAAGACGACGAGGTCATTTGAATCGTACCATAGATCACATGTACATTTTCAAATTGCTCTTTATTAAACAGTAATTAAAATCATCTATTCTACCGTGTGCTAAATATGTTAGCTTGAAAGCACATTCATTAGTAAGAAAACTTCTGCAATATGCAAAATTGCCTGTTTTGCCATTTCCTTCGCGGCAGACTTGTGCTGCCCAAATGCTGATTCAGTATGTGTTAGGTAGTAAAACCAAACGAACAAAAATATGAATAAAACAGAGAAAACAACCACTTCTCCTTAGTCATTACTTAACTAAACAGCTGCCACTTGTACTTACTGACAAATGTACCATTGTATGGAAATACTTAACTTTGAAATAAGATCAATGAGGGTAATAAGCCCCCATAAGCAAGTTGGTAATTTTTAACGTTGTATTTTTAATATGATCACTTTACAGATGCTATCATTCTAAACAGACTGGTTTATCACACTGGTTTGTTCACTTTGAATACGTTTGCATGTTTTACACTGTGCGTGTTGCCCAGTTGTGACAGTCTCACTTATGCTAATAGCTGCTACTTATCACTGATAATAATGCAGTTGATCTTTGCCAAGGCTTGTAAAACCTCTTGGCTGATGTCGCTGAATGTTGTGCCCATGAAAGCATTACTGGATACAGCTGCCCATTTCCACAATATATCTTTTTGTCCGTTATCTCTGCTGACAGCAGTATGCTCACATTTACTTCAGAT
Organism: Enteromius fasciolatus; assembly: GCA_032361145.1. NCBI lineage: Eukaryota > Metazoa > Chordata > Actinopteri > Cypriniformes > Cyprinidae > Enteromius > Enteromius fasciolatus. The sequence goes on along the minus strand of JAUMHR010000075.1, from coordinate 4,500,948 downwards.
GTATTTAGAAACCTTTATCATTGCTATTACAGAAGAGACAGCTGCTTTACCACACAGAAACCTCAAAAGTTTTCGTTTCCCACAGAAATGTGCTTTTAGAATAACAAAGCCTTCCCCAGAGACTCGGCTCGCCACTGTATGCCGAACAATTCAACTCACAAGCGTTAAAAATTTCTGTTCTGAGAAGATGATGAGAAGAGATGTGCTGTGCTGTTTTGTGCTGAAGATGAAAGCTTGCCCTGCCTTTTGCTGATACTTCTTCCACCTCCTATTTATGGAGACATTTATATATATGAAGTGAAATCTTTTTTTTCGTTCTTTAGATTTTCATTGAAAATGCAAAATAAAAAGTGGAACTTCTGTTTTCTTTAGTTGTCCCTTTTCTCTGTATAAAGATTGTGAATTTGAGTGAAGAGGGATTATTTCTGTGTTTGTTTAGTCTATGCTTTCATGAAGAGAAATCAAAAGAATGATTTATTTATTTATTTTAATTTTTTTGCATAAAGAAAATGAAGCCCATTTTAGGACCATTAGGAGGACTCCAGAATTTGAGAAATTTATCATTACATCACTTGTTCCCTAACATTGAATGGGTGCTAATAAAAACCATGAGAATAATTCACAAGATATATATAACTCCAGGCCATCAATTAACATCTTGTGAAGAAAACTGTGTTTTTAAGAGAAAAATCCATTACACTCTCAGAAATAAAGGTACAAAAGCTGTCACTGGGGTGGTACCTTTTAAAAAGGTACACTTTTGTACCTTAGTATTAGGTATTAGTGTTTTTGTATTACTGTAGGTTCTAACATGTACACTTTAAGTACTAATGTGTATCTTTAAAGGTACTTAAATGGACCTTTTAGGTACAAACATGTGCCTTTTTAAAGAGGTACTGTCCCAGTGACAGCTTTTGTACCTTTATTTCTGAGCATTTTTTAATTCAAACAAAAAAGTCATAAGTTGTCTTATCTGAATAAGAGAAACAGATAACAGGGGTGTAATCATAGATTACGGACTTGTTTTTTGACAAAATATTTAAGATTTTATGTTAACTGTCTTGACAGTCTTCACAAGACAATAATTGATTATTTGTGGATTATTGAGATGTTTTATCACCTATTGGGACCCTCTTCTGACGGCACCCATTCACTGCAGAGGACCCATTTGTGAAAAAGTGATTTAAATTTCTTATCTGTGTCCAATGAAGAAACAAACTCAATTACATCTCGGATTGTGTTTAAGAGAAAACCATAGTTCAGCAACTGAGTAAAAACTATCATTAAAACTTCCCTCTATGGGGCTGAAGATGCACCATAAGGCCTGCACCAAGCACAGTAGGATGGGTAAAACCTCCCTTTCATCCACCCTAGGCACCCTCCTCTCACTCAGCGGACCTCCAGTATAGTCAGCACTTTGAGCCCCTCACTGAGCTGTAGTTCAGAGAGCGAGACAGATTCCACCGCCACGAGCCGCATACTGTGAGCAAACCTAAGAGAGAAGGCCAGCTAAGCTTGCGCTTTCAGAGACGCTGGTAAGGAGTGCTGACGCGCTGCTGCTCATTAATTGAGTTTGCGCTGTGATATATAAGACATGGCAGTGAGCTTCAGCAGGGGCTTAACGCTGAACACACAGGGCTTCTGAACTGAGTTGGTTAAGGAGGGAGATGGAGACTGAGGATAGTGTTATGCAGTGCTATTCGCTGTAAGGTCATTAGGTTTGTTCGATCCTTCAAAGAGGGTAGATGCTAGCAGGCCAGGCATTGATATGAGATAAGCTAAAGCCCTCTGATTTCAAACTCTCCAGCTTTTGCGGGCTGGAAATATTAAAGTAAAACCTTTTTCAAAGAGATTCAGTAAATAGAAAGTGAAGAGTATCTACACATTAGATATTAGCTATTATCTATTTATTACTTATAGCTGAAGTGTGTTATTTCAAAGCTACTAGTGGCACTGAATGATGTTGAAAAAAGTAGAGGCTGTATCCAACCTACTGTATAAATAACAGATGGTCCCACACCAAAATTAATTTAGGCAGTGTTGTTGTATGTGACACAGTCAGGCTCAAGATTAGCATCTATGTTCTAGCATTCCTTAATTTGCTGCTTATTAAAAATGAATAAGGTTGATACTGTATGTTTAGGTATTGGCATGGGCGTAAATCCTGGGGGGATTAAAATCATAAAAAAAAATTGCACTGTCTATTGTGAAAAATAAACTTTAATGTAGTTGATGCTGATTGTTTAATAAATTAGTTGTGCCATTTGTTTTATATGGAGACGTGCACGCAAATATCACGTTACGTAGACACGTCAATAACGTGTAGCTGTTGATCTTTACAGACGTGACGGCGGCGTCAGGTTAGAATTTAACGTGTGGATTACGTCTGCCTGTCTAATTTTCCTTATTTTCTCATACATTTACTGTTATAGACATTATCATAGATAATCTTATTTTGGCAGTTTACTTAGGACTACATTGGAGTTATTTATTTCTATAATGCTGAATGTCTGTTAAGTATAGGTATCCCAATGATAGATAAAAGTCTATTGTCATGTATATACGATCTTATGAGAGACAAATAAAATGGGCTAATAAAATTCAGAAAAAGTGGGTCATATCATTATTTGTTTGTTTAAGATTTGTTAAAGCCCTGCAGTAGCCGGTCTGCATAACTCAAGTTCATTCATAGATGCTGCATTTAGTATTAATTACTAAAATAGAGTGCCAAACAACTGCAATTGTCTAAAAGGAGTAGTTGTGTGGGTGTTAAATATATATTTGTGTTTTTGAAAGAATAGGTTAAACATCAACCAGTAATCTCAATAGAACAGGGCCTTGGCGCCATTTACTGGCAATTTTATATTGATATTTAGTTTTTAATATTTATTTAGCCTCCTTTCATTTCGGCATTTACAACTCAGTTTAAATGAGTTGAGTTTAAATGAGAAAAGTTCATAGAACGATTTTTTTTATAACTTAGAAATTCAGAATATAATTAAGTAATGCATCCACTCTATAGAGCTTTTTTTATTGTTATTGTAGCCTATATAGCCTATTTCCTATTCCCATGCATGCTCGTGCATAATTGATATTGCAAAATACATTCAAAGCTTTTTACTGTTGAGATTAGTTTTTTTTTTTTTTATGTATCCAAACCTAAATAGTATTTTCTTAATATCCTTTGAGGATGTTAAAGGTTAGGCCTATGTTAAATAGCTATTGATGTGATTTTCTCAGCTGGAAATTACTTAATCTAATTTAATAATAGCTTAAATTATCAAATCTTCTAGCCCACACTGTTCGAACAGTGTCTCAAATAAGACAAGTCCATTAAATTAAATTTAAATTTAGTTGTATAGCGCTTTTCACAATAGGCTACATATTGTTTCAAAGCAGCTTTAAATGCATTTCATAAATGTACATATAAAAATATGTTTTTATACGTTTGTCTCAATAAATGTTTCTTTGTTATAACTTCCGCTTCCATGTCCTGCCTGCTCGAAAAGGAGCGAGAGCGAGAGCTCACACATCAGCTTAAATCGTCACAGAACAACCGACCACACTTAAGACATGGCGTTCAGCGCGGGACTCAGCGCGATCCACCAACGAGATCCGCCGCTCGAGGAGTTCGTGGAAGAATACTACGAGCTGGCTCAACGATCGGGTCTCAATGACTCTGTGCTCGCGGCTGTGTTTCTCAGCCACGCTCAAAGACTTACTGCCGTGGAGCTGCCGGTGTTGTGCCGAATCTTGACTCCCTGCCGAATTATGACTCCCCTCGTTGAAATCAATAGTAATCCTAACCCCGCCCCTAATCATAACCCCGCCCCCACACTTAACACTAAACCTACCAATACTAGGGGAGTCATAATCTGGCGGGGGGTCAAAATTCGGCACTACACCAGACTTGCCCTGGAAGTCGGTAGTATTACTTTGTTTAATGACTTACCAGTCCCACATGGGAGGAGGTCATTCTCTCCAGAGCCGCCACCCGAGTCACGAGCAGCCTGAATCGTTCCACGCTACGAACGCGATCATCTCTGTCGCGGACATCGACCCGCCAGCATGGCCCCGCGCGCTGCCCGCTCCCGATGCGGACGCTGATCCGCCAACATGGCCTCGCGCGCCGCCCTCTCCTGATGCGGACATCGAACCGCCATTTCGGCCCCAGCACTGTCGCGGACAATGAACCATTGGATTCACCTGATGACTGTGAGTTAGAATTGAGATTAGAATTGTTTGAATCCAATGATTGTGAATCGTTCTGTTTTGAATCTTTTGAACCTAATGATTGTTAATCACCTTGTTTTGAACCAGTTGAATCTAAGGACTGTGAATCACCCTGCTTTGAATCTTTTGAACCGAATGATTGTGAATCACCGTGTTTTGAATCATTTGAATTGAATGACTGTGAATCACCTTGTTCTGAACCATTTGAATCAAATAACTGTGAATCACCAGGTTCTGAATTTTTTTAATCAATTGATTGTGAACTACCATGGCCAGAACTGTTTGAACTTGCTGATAACTGTGAGCTGCCTTGGCCAGAGCCGTTTGAACCTGTCGGTGAGTTACCAGGTCCAGAACGGTTTTCACCTTTTGATAACTGATTTACAACGGCCTGAGCCATTTGAACCTGTCTGTGAGTTACCAGGTCCAGAACTGTTTTCACCTTCTATTAACTGTTATTTATCATGGCCTGAGCCATTTGCACCTGTCTGTGAGTTACCAGAGCCAGAGCCTGCCACGCTGCCTCAGCTCGAACCAGAGCTTGCCACGCCACCATGACCCGACCTGCCAGAGCCAATGGTGGAGGAGGACCTGCCGCCGTGGCCCGACCCGCCAGAGCCACTGGTGAAGGAGGACCTGCTGCCTTGGCCTGATCCACCTGGGCCAACAGGGCGCCCTCCAGAGCCTGCTGCGCATCCAGTGCTCCCCCCGGTGAGCTTCCCCAAGAAAATTTGGGGGGGGGGGCATTAAGGTGTGGACTCTGGTAAGGGTGGGCGGGATTGGGACTCGGATGTGGACTGCTTGGGAGCTTCCACCCAAGGCCCCTGATCCACCACGGCCTCCCAAGGCTCCTGACCCACCGCCTAAGGCCCCTGATCCGTCACGGCCTCCCAAGGCTCCTGATTCTCCCGTGGTGGGCCCAGGGTCCTGTTCCCCCCGAGGTCTTCTGGTGCCACTTAGTGTCCGGGAGGTCCCCTGACAACTCTGCCCCGTATACCTCCCGGACACCCACCCACTTTAAGCATCTGGAAGCCGCTCTTAAGGGGGGGGCTCTGTCACACCGTCACCTAGTCCTGTCCTTGTGTGTATCTTGTCCACGTGCCCTGTGTTTTGTTTTCATTATTTTCCCCATGTGCTGTGTCTTGTTTGTAACCCCGCCCTTCTTATCACCGTTCACTCCCTTCCAGCCGTGTTTCCAGGTGTCTCCCCTTGTCTTTTGATTACTCATTGTATTTAGTTTACTCCCTGTGTATTGTCTAGCGTTGGTTGTTAAAGTGTATTAAGTTAATGTTTGTCTGTGAAGCCCTGCATAGCTCTCCGCATTTCCTTTTGTTTGTCGCAATAAATGTTTCTTTGTTATAACTTCCACTTCCGTGCCCTGCTTGCTCGAAAAGGAGCGAGAGCGCGAGCTCACACATCAGCTTAAATCGTCATACAAGTAGCTGCATACAAGTATGTGCGCTATTTTTAAATTAGCCAAGGCACTTTAAGTATTGCGTTCAGACGTGCAAACGTTCAGACGTTCTCCTCAAGCACGTTAACACGTCTTTAAGCTTGTTTAGGAAATAAATGACACAAAGCTAGCGCCATATAAAATGCCCGCATAAGACGGAGAGGGAGTGAGAGAGACCGTGCGTGCATGTGAACTGTGTGTGTGTGGCTGTTCATAGCGCGTGCTAGATAGACAGCATCCTGACTGGTTTACTAAGCAAAATTAGCCAATCAGCTTTCAGTGTAGGCGGGCTTTTATTTCTTTTCTCTGGGAGCGAAGTTATCAATTCAGTGCAGCAGTCTACGAGACGTCGTGGCACCGAAAGAGAGAGAGAGACTCGACTGTAAACAGCGTAACAAACATTGCAATAGTTATATAAAAAAAAATCTTCCAGGTTTTAAGCCTGGATGACCTGTATAGAGCACTTTCAGGGCTTTTCATATAGATACTAAATGACTGGGTGTTTCACCAGGAACACTCTTGTGGAAATATGAACATATTTTTGTAATTATCATTTAAATCGGTCTCATTTTTGAATTGTGTGTCATAAATCTCAAAATTTCAGAATGTTATTGTGTGAAATCAAAATATGAGTTTCTGTTATGAAATAGGGCATTGATTTCCTCATATGAGGGCACTGGGACTAAAAGCAAGTTTATTAAGCATTTTGGGAGACTTACCAAATGAAGGAAAATAAATTATTACAATATTCTATGAAATATTATATATTACTATGATAACCGTGAACTATTACTCCTATTATTACACTTTTTTTCCCTTTTTTTTCATTAGCCCAAAAAACACATTATGTGCATATTAGATGTAGTTTAAATAGATACACTGTATGCAATGAGAAAACCCATTTCACGAGTTCAGGCTTGTCGGCTCGATAAAAGCGAAGCAGATTTGGCGTGCTGCTAAAGGAGGAGAAACTCAGTGTTAGAAGGGCTGCCGAGCTCTAGGGTAAATAACTCTAAGGGCTCGGGAGAGGGAAGAGGCAGACAGCCGATTCCTAACCCTGAGAGCCCCCCCCCCAGAGAGGGGCGGAGAATGGGGAGGAGGAGGGATACAAAGATCGAGATGAGGAAAGATCTGGCTATTTTATAGGGTGAGATGAGGGATCTGATAGGAAGATGGAATAATTGGGAAATGAGAGTCAAAGCAGCCGTGAGAGTCAAAATATCGCCAAACTGCTGAGCCCCCCCAAAAAAGCGTAGAGAAAAAGCTGGGTCAGGGAGGAGCGCAGGTGGAATATTTATATAGTATTTATTTAATATTTAATAATAATAATAATAATATTTATTTAGGGTACTTGCATTTATGACCGAAGCTCGAAGGGAGCTGACCAATGCTTGAAGGGGCGGCCAAGGTGCTTGCAGTTGCGGGGCTTAGGCTTAGAGGGGGCCGTGACCAAAGCCCTTAAGGGCGGCAAAAGTGCTTGTAATAGTTGGGCGAAGTTTAAGGGGCTGAACAAAAGCTCGGGGGAACACTGGGGAGTACTCAAGGCTCAAAGGGGCGGCCAAGCTGCTTGTAGTTGTGGAGCTTAGGCTTAAGATCCACACACAAGACAAAACACAATGGGCTTATATACACAAGAGGAACCTACAGACAGGTGTTTACGCTCCCCTCCGAAAGGCACATGCTTGCGGCTTAACACAGCACAGACGGGATGGGTAAATTAATCAACTAAACAAGAACAGGAACAAGACAAAAGGACAAACAGGAAATCATAAACAAAACCAAAGTCACAGAACTAGTGACACTGAACACAGACAGGGGCGTGACAATTATATATTTCCATGAAACTGTAAACAACATGCAATATTTTATATATAGATTTTATATTACGTGATTTAGTCACATAATTTAATGTAATCTATTTATTCGTGCCAGGGACACATTTATTTCGTTATCTAAGTCAAAAACGTGCTGAACTTACGAAAATAACAAAATAAATGTGTCCCTGCCACAAATACATACTGTAAGACTTGGGTAGATATAGAAGATATTAGTTTTAGAGCATGCCTGATTACGTTCTCTGAGAGAAAAAAAAAAAAAAAAAGAAATCTTTATAAATATATGAAAAAATAATATCAAACAACTAAAAACAAAATGCATTTTGGTTCAAGACCCAAATTTCCCAATTATCTCTTGTGTGGCTTAACCTAATTTAATTATTTTTAGAAAGTTACTGGGAGCAATTATCTAATATTGTTGAGTTTTTGCTTAATTAACTCAATTCCATTTGGGCTTCTGTGAAAATGGAAGAGATGAAAATAACTTTCTTTGTTAATTGCCTTGTGATTGCTTTCGTCAAAAGCAAACAACATTGTGATAATCCTTTAACAATCATCTAGTGTGTTGTACCAGTTACAGGACAACAGTAGCTCAAATGAGGTCAGTCTTAAATGCTGAGTTTATAAGCAACACTTATAAAATATTAAATTATGCCACTAGTCCTCATGCATTAAAAACATGATGCTAATTAACCCCAACTGCACATTTCTGAAGGTAACAGGTCAACAGTATTAGTACTCAAAATCATTATTTTAGTAAAATCTGGTTTCATTTCTTTGGCTGGAAGTCTTTGTGTGCAATGGCATGCAATGCTATGTTTAGTGCTAAGAACCAGAATGAGATTTATTGCCAGAATGCTTTCAAACACAATGAATTAGTCTTGGTGACAGAAGCTTCCATGGCAGAATGATAATGACAAGACAAAGATAAGCAAGCATCACTTTTGCTTTAGTCATAATGCAGTGCATACAATTAACACTTCTGGTATTTGGTGGATCAGTTGGACACAGTAGGTTTTCAAACTTATTAAAATACAAGTTGAACAAATTATTACCTGTTGAAATTTTGTTTTTATTTCTATTTTAGGGTAAAAGATAAAATAAGTGTGAAACATAGTAATTACATCTGTAAATAATAAATTAATAAATAATTTATGTTACTACATTTGTAATTACACGGTTGTTGAGCCATGCCTTACACCTTAACCCACCCTTAAACCTACCCATACTACCAAACCTGCCCCTAAACTTAAACCCTAAAAGTGTTTTGCAAAACAATATGATCACTATATAGTTAATGCCACCTAACATAACACTCACTCCAACTTGTCACATTTTGATGCTTGATCATAACAGTGTCAATATGACGGGAGTATGTTTTCGGAAAGAGATGACAGCGCATGAATCATTTTGTGATTAAAACCTCTCTTCTTCACATAAAGACTTGGTGTAACGTCTCGTGCAGGCAAAGGAGAATGCAGGAGTCGTAAAATAGAAATAAACATAAAATTCTTTAATTATAAATCAAAACGTGGAGTAGTATCCAAATGAGACATTCCCAAAAACCACATACAACGTTAATGACAGACAAAGACTGACTAACAGAGGGCAACTTAAGTAGGGAAGACAATTACAGAAAACGAGCTAGACACACCTGAACAGAATACATAATTAACAGAAACTGGGTCACGACAAGCACATGGGAAAACAAAGGGCACATGGGGAAAGACAACAAACAGCACGTTACAGTTCGCCCCCTCCTGGCCAAGGCGCAAACTTGCGCCGTAAATAACAGGGAGGGAGGGCAGGGGTTTTGGAGGAGGGCGAAAAGAGGAAGAGAGCAAAAAGAAAACAGCACAAAAACAAACTATTACAGTCCAGGGTGGAGAGGATGGTGGGAGAAGCCAGGGCGGAAACTGTAGTATGGAGAGGCAGAGGATGATAATGAGGCCAGCGATGTAGAAATCCCAGGGCGGAGTCGAAGGGCTGACGACTCCAGGGGGCCGACTGACGGAGATGCCGCAGGTGGAGAAGGAGCCCAGGATGGAGTTGAGCAGACAAAGAGCCAGGGTGACACCGATGATCCGGAGGGCCGATGCGGAGCTGCAGGCTCAGGCGACCAAGGCCGAGGCGGGGACCTGGAGGAGCGCAGCAGAGCGACTGAGGACAGAGGTGGAGCCGGAGGGAAGGAGGAGCCTGACGGAGACGGCAGGACGAGGCGCAGCCGAAGGAGTGGAGGATGGTCGACGAGTGACCAAGGCGTAGGCGGAGGGACGAGGGAGCCCGGTGGAGCTGGTGGGACGACGGGCAACGGTGAGGCAGAGGTAGATGAGAGCCCAGGCGCAGCAGAAGGGTCGGAGGATCGAGGTGGAGTCCAGGACTTGATGGCTGGAAGCGGAGTCAAGGGATACTCATGACCGATCTGGGCTGGCAGCTGGATTCCCTGAGGATGGTCAGCGCTTTCCACAAGCGCAGGCTGAAGGTGAGTTGAGGTGCTGACAAGATCAGTTGACACAGGCGTGACGGAGCTGACTGGTGTGAGAGGCGGCGGAAGAGGGAGGGTGGGAGGGAACACAGAGTTACAAGGGCTGGCTGGAACCAGCGGAGGTGGGGAAGATACAGGGCCAGGTAATGCCTCTCCAAACCAGTCAATCAAATTAACTTCGAAGATCTCGGATAGATCCTTGTGCCAGGTGGAATAAAGTCTTTGCTCACCCTCAGTGGTGGGTAGGTGGGTGGGGCTTTACTCTGAGCCCTCGATCTCCACCAACACTCCCTCGGGGACGGACGATGTTGCCGGCTCACGCTCTTGGTCAGATACTCCAGGCTCAGGGTGTGATCCGTTCAGTCACTGCCGGCTCTGGCTCTCTGTCTGGTGTGGGCTCGTGCGACATCTTCGTATTAGCTGGTGTTCGGCTGGGACCAGAACGAGGTGTGGGGATGGGTCGGCGTGCTCGCTGTTCCAGAGCTGTGAGCACGCTGTGTTGGCGCCGAGCAGATATGTCACCGCCGAATGGCGAGTCGGCAGCCGGGCACTGCCAAAGCGGACGGCTGACAAAGTTCCCTTTGTGTGGGTAGAGGAGTCAGTCCCAATAGAAGCCGCTCGATGATCTCCTCTGGTGTAATTCTCAATAATCTGTTTTGGTCTGTCATTCTGTAACGTCTCGTGCCGGCGAAGGAGTAAAATAGAAATAAACATAAAATTCTTTAATTATAAATCAAAACGTGGAGTAGTATCCAAATGAGACATTCCCAAAAACCACATACAACGTTAATGACAGACAAAGACTGACTAACAGAGGGCAACTTAAGTAGGGAAGACAATTACAGAAAACGAGCTAGACACACCTGAACAGAATACATAATTAACAGAAACTGGGTCATGACAAGCACATGGGAAAACAAAGGGCACATGGGGAAAGAAAACAAACAGCACATGTTACACTTGGAGTGTGACACAACTTGTTTGTAATTATGATTAGTTTGTGCAATAATTACCTATACAGTAACTGCATTCGCCTGTGTATGTGTTTATATTGTTCAGAGGTGGGTAGGTTTAGGGTAGAGGTGGGGTTTGGTGCTCCAATAAAACTAAAAAAATTATATAATATAGTTATATATGCATCCAAACCATTACATTAGGCCATTACATTGAGGACCCCTCAAGTCGAAAAGTGCCTAAAAAGGACACAAAACTGTTTCGACCAAGCGTCAAAATGTGACGAGTTGGATTGAGACTGTGTTGAGCATAAAGTGTGACAAAATATAGTTGTATAGCTTATTAGAATTATTAAAATAAAGCCTATTTAAAAAAAATGCATTTCTTAATGTTTCTGCATGGGCATAAAGGCTCTAAACTGTGATGTAACTGTAACTAAATGCTGATTTTTTTACATCCTTTTAAAACAAAGCGCCCTTGAACTGTTTGTAATGTCAACGGAGCCCTCTTCTAAAACATGGCAAAATAGACAGCATCACGTTGTTCTTCTGGTTTAAGGGAACTGGTTTGTACAAATGTGAGCTGTTGTCTGGTATTCCACAGGCGGGAGCTTTGAGGGTAATTTGCCAATGGGCAAAACAATTGTACTGCTGTATCGAACGATTACTACTTTAGTGATGTAAACAAGCCGGTCAATGAAGTGCCGCCATTGAGAACTCTAAGTCCATGCTTTGAACCGTAAACCACAGGGCCTGGAGCAGAAAGCCAGAGCAGATGATACAGAGAAAGGCTGTGACTGGAGACTTGTAGGGCATGTTTCAGCCTGAATATCTACAGACTGGCTTTTGTTTGCCAATACTAAACCCAGATTAGAGGCCGCAATCGGCTAGCCTCCAAGTCAGCCTTTCAAGAAACTCTCAGAATGACAATTTATCTCTTGGGCTGGGAAGACCTTCTTCTGAACCAAATGATGTGGTGTCTGCATGAAAAGACCGAAATTACTAACAGTGACAAAGAACAAAGGCCAATTGAGTGAGCTTTCAAATCAGAAATCAATCTCGATTTCTCAGACAATACTATTTGGTAAATCTATGCATTATTTTTATCAGTGGAAATATATATTTATAAACAATATACAGTATCAGTATTAACTAAATACAAATGGAAGATGAAACAACTTATGATTTGAAAATCTATATAAAAGCATTAAAACTGTTTTGTTTGCAGGCTTCTTTCTGAAGAGTGGTAAAACGTTACAGTCTGTCTCCTCAGGAGTGCACATGCTGTGATGCTTGTTGAAATAGGTCCAGACAGTATACCTGCTATTAATTCATTATTTATGATATGTTTTTAATGTCTTGGCATTTGCTTTGTGTTGGATCTTCAACATTTTAATCTCCTTTGGTCTTCTTTCTGAGCTCTGCACATTTACTGTACATATTCACATCTCTTCTTTTTTCCCTGCTGTCTTATCTCATGTAAAGATGATGCCAAGGTCTTGATTTTATATCCATGGAAACATCTAGCCAGTAGTGCTGTTCAACATGAATTCCACCATCATGCCATTGTCCATTTCACTTAAAAAACGAGTTAACTCGTGTTAAGGAAAATTTGTATTTATTGTATTATCAACAAAACATGTGGGGCAACTGACTAGTACTCACTCTTTTGAAGGATATTTGTATTTTTGCTTCCCCACAAATCTTTAAATGACTAAGAGAAAGGATTTCTTGCATTGGCGAGGTGTATGTTTCAGAATGCTTGAGTGACTTTTTACCCATGAGATGGCTTTTGTTGAATGTCTCAAACAAATCAAAGAAAAGAAATTCAATAAACTTTAGTCTCACTTCAGCGTTTAAACAAATCAAAGGCATTCACACCCTAGCATGAAAACAAAAAGAAATGCTGAAAACTACATGCATTTTCAGAAATATATGCATAGTGCAAATGGCTTTGTCACACTCAATTTTTAATGAGCACACTTTGGTTTTTCAGAAGCAGACAGTACAGGAAAAGTGTTGATAAACAAAGCATTTTTAAAGCAATATTTCACCTAAAAGGTCTAATTCTGTCATCATGTATTATAGATATTCTGAAGAACAGTTATTTGGAAGTCAGCAGGGTCCAACATATATTTTGTGTTCTACACGAAGAAAAAGAAAACAATCAGCACATGTTAGAAATGCAGTGATGAGAATAGTAAATAATGACAGATTATTCATATTTGGATGATCTAATAATCAAAATTTGACATCTTTGATATCCTCCAAATGGACAGAATATGTTGGACTCAATGCTCATCATACATTAGCTGTGAAATTGATAGCATTACAGTACTTTTGTGACATAATTCTTCAGAAAAAAGTCTGAACTTCTGAGCAGTTTAAGAAGTTTTCATCAATCAATCCACTTTCAGCCAGCAGGAGTAGACCATGCTCCTTCCAAGCCCACACTTCATTAAATCTGAATTGAATTTCCTTTAGTTTTCCTTCGGAGCTGATTCACATTCACACCGGGTGATAAACCTCTATACTCTCTCATTAAACTGACTACATTTGCTAACCTCACACATTTGTACTAAAGTAACTGGTCACATGCACTCACATGCACTTTCACCAGAGAAAGAATTCTCAGTATTCTCTCCTCTACAGAGGGCTAGAGCCATTAGGGACAGAGATGATTTAGAAAGAAACACAGCTGTCCTTGGTCAATGTACTGAGCAGAGATACAGAGTTGTTTCATTTGATATATTCATTCAGTCAAAAAAAAAAAAGAACAAGCATTTTCTATTCCAGTTTAGCAGCAGAAGATCGTAAGGTTTAGTTGATCATTGTCTAACTATGGGAGGCCAGTAATGGCCATTGCCTTAAGCAAAACTCATTTAAACCTTACTAACCCCTTTTCAACTTCATATCGACATCTTCTACGTGCATCATCTAATCAGATTCACTGGTTGCCTGGGAGGCATTTTCATTACATTATTTGTTTACTTTAAATTAATTGAATGGATGAAATTTGAGAACTCAGATTTCATAAATATTTGCAATGTGATCGAACAGGAAATCCACGAAAGTATTCACATGTGCAAACTCTTTACCCTTTCTAAGAGGTGTAATATATAAGGGAGACTTAAGTAAATAATTGTCACGCCCAGCTGGAGCTATCAACTAAAGACTGTGTGTGATACTCCAGCTTTCTATGTACTCTGTGTTTTGTGTCTGTTTTCTTGTCCGGACTCCATTTCCCAGTATGCATCTCTCCCCACAGCTGTTTCTAGTCTGTTCATCATTCAATTAGTCCCACCTGTATAAATACCAGTCTGTTTGTTTGTCTTGTCACGGATCATTGTCTTTCTGTTATGGTGTCAGTGTTTTCCGTCAACCCAGTGTTTTTTCCCGTGTTTCATTCTCTGTGTTTCTTGCTGTTTGGATTACCTGTTGCTGACTTCTACCCGTTCCTGGATTACTGCCTTTGCCTCGCCCCACGGACTCTGTTTACCCTGGTATTTCGACCCTTTGCTCTGTTTATCATTTACTCTTCTGCCTCTGCCTCTTATAATGCTGTTTGCCAGTCCTGACGTTTGTATGACCCTGAGCTGGAATAAATTCCCTTTGCACTTGAACTCGCATGCTTCACAAACTCTCTTATATGTCACAGAATGATCCGTCACTATGAGTTCAGCAGGGAGTTTCCTCAGGGCTCACGCTATGAACACTCATCGCCTCGCAGGCAGGATTGTTATTTTGTGTCAGAGACATTCCTGCGATCGCTGTACCAGGCAGGACGCCCCATAGACACCTATGTACAGGATTTTTTCACTGTTTCTCCCCACGTAGACGTTGATGAGGAAACTCTCAAAGGGTATTTTCTGTCCAGGCTAGATCGGGAGATTCTGCGCGATCTGCCCGCGGAGGATCCCAATTGGCCATTGGCCAAGCTTTTTGACTTTGTCTTGGAGTTTTGTGCTGCTGGACGCACCTTTAAGGTCAGTAAGGGCAGCTGGAGTTCCTGCACCCACCTTCATTGGTGCCCATTGGTTCCCTGAGCACCATGTTTCCGGTGATGGCAGTAACCATATTATGTGTGTGGTCAGTTCATTGCACCCCCGAGCCCATCAGAGACCTTGATTTGCCTTGGCCCATTATCCTTGATGCGGCCGAGGATCTCGATTTGCTGTGGCCTGAGCCACCTGATCTGTCTGACCCTGTTAGACAGCGAGAGGGGCTGTGTGGAGTGAAGACGGTCACAGTTACGCAGCCAGATGAGCTGCTGGAGGTCCGCATGTTCGCTAACCCACCAATAACGGGTCCCGAGCCCGTTTCACGGTACGACGAGCCGTGTTTAACCCTGTCGGTTCCGGTTCTCCAGCCAGGAGAATTTTCAGAAATCCTTGCGGTTCCCATTCCGCAACTGTCGGGTCCTAGCCCCGAATCACGGTTCGAGGAACCGTGTCGAATGTTGGTCCCGTTCCTTGAGGCTCCACCAGTGGCTGCACTTCCTCCGGAGGGGTCGGTTGACTCCCCAGAGGTTCCGCTAGTGGCTGCAGAATCCTCAGGTCCTATGGCCCAAGCCTTTGGGCAGTCTGACTGTCCGGTCCCGATCACGAAAGGTCCTTCAGTGGCTGCACGAACCCTGGGAACGTCGACTTCGGTCGTGGATTTCCCAGGGAATCCGCAGAAGGCTGCACAACCACCGTGTCGGGCCGGTCAGACGTCTGACCTCTCCTTGCTTCTCTATGCAGTCTGGTCCACGGAAATACCCAGAGGGGCCTCCCCGCCACCTGATCCTCCCTGGTGGACGTCTCCCTCGCCTGGTCTGCCCGGAGGGGTGTCTCCTATGCCTGGCCTGTCCTGGTGGGCAACCTCTCTGCCATGTGCTCCGCCCAGGTGGCCGTCTCCTCCGCCGGTGCTGCTTAAGTGGGCATCACCGCTGTCTGGTCCGCCCTGGTGGACGTTTCCACCGTCCACGCCACCCAGATGGACTTCTCCACCATCTGTTCCACCCTGGTGGGCCTCTCCACCGTCTGATCTGCTCAAGTGGGCGTTTCCGACATCCACGTCACTTAAGTGGACTTCTCCGCCATCTGCCCCACCCTGGTGGGCAGTTCTTCCGGATCCCAAATCAGGAGCGTCTGGAATCCGCTCCTTAAGGGGTGGCCTATGTCACGCCCAGCTGGAGCTATCAACTAAAGACTATGTGTGATACTCCAGCTTTCTATGTACTCTGTGTTTTGTGTCTGTTTTCTTGTCCGGACTCCATTTCCCAGTATGCACCTCTCCCCACAGCTGTTTCTAGTTTGTTCATCATTCAACAACCCAGTCTCGTATAAAAACGTACCCTGACTACATTTGTCCAAAGTGCAAAACGTAGAGGGGTTACAATAACGGCCCTTGAATTGTAT
>JAUMHR010000075.1:4443298-4471734 GCA_032361145.1 Enteromius fasciolatus | reverse complement strand
TTACATGGTTGATTATTACTTCTATTATACTATATTACTATAAAACTATATTACTTACTACATGGTAAGGGTTAGGATCAGGGTTCGGCTTAGGGTTAACTGCATGCAATTATGCATTATTTAAAACCATTATAATAGTAAGTACATAATAACATGTAAAAAGGATAATTTAAAAATAAAGCTTTATCAGTTGTACTTGTACTTGACTTGTAAAAAAACAAACAAACAAACCTTTCTTAATTGTTTCTTTATACACTTGAGGACAATTTCAAAGAGACTCTGTCTAATTGAAAGTATGTACACTTATTTTAATATGCTGCCTATTAAAGAACATATAAAGCACTTGATTATATTAGTATCTGTTAATGTATTTTAAACAAACTAAAATTGAATATATTTAAAAAAAAATAAATAAATACATGTTAAAATTGAAATTACATGAAAGTATATTTTAGCTGACCGTAAATGCTTGTACATTAGACAATACACAATATGTAGTAATTATGAAATCCAATTAAATAATGTACTTATGTTTTAAATTTAAACTATAACAGACTTTAATTTGTAAATAACACACAATAAAGTGACTGAAAACATTACATTCAATTTGCACTTTTGCAATTGTATTATTTTACTATATTTTATTTTACCAATACTTTTAGTCTCTTTCTTTCCTTCTTTCTTTCTTTCTTTCTTTCTTTTTTTTTTAAGCAAATGTACTTTATTTTCAAAAGGAGCATTTTCAATCTAAAGCAATTCCAACGTCTTCTGTCCAAAATGAAAAACATAGCCACTGGTTGTGTTACTTAAAAAAAAAAACAAAAAAAAAACATTGATGAATAATTCAAACTGCTCCTGTCATTTTAACATCTAGTCCATTGTGTTTCCCTGCTATAGAAACATTCTGAAGGATGCTAGTAGGGCTGAGAAGTGAAGTAAAAAAAAAAAAGTTTTAAAGTACAACAGAATAGACTGGAAGACAGTGAGGGAGGATTTGAGGGTGAGATTCTATGAGCAGTTCTGTGGAATAATTCATGGGATATCGATCATTAACTCGAGTGACCAGATCGAAAGAGCATGGCGTCGTGTCTCTTCTTAGCATTTAAGGAGCAGAATAAAAATAAAGTGCCAAATACCCACAACACAGAGCTTGATGACTACAAGAACTCCTGCCACAGAAGTTCTAGTGATATCAGTGTCACATTGAAAACACCAAGGGTTATAATTTTTTACCAATAGATAAAAACAGATTGGAAAATCCATCAAAGCAATGGAGGATTATTTGTAGCGTGGCCGCTGTAATGCATATTACTGTGGTCAGAATCCATTTCTGACTCTCGAATGTTGTTTCAGGGATAGCAATGCATTTATAATACATTTATAGTTGACTTTAAATTTCAACAATTTTTTTACCCCAAAATTAAAATTTGATGAAAATATACTCAACCTCAGGCCATCCAAGATGTAGATGAGTTTGTTTCTTAATTGGAACAGATTTGGAGAAATTTAGCATTATATTACTTGCCATCAGAATGAGAGTTCAGACAGTTTTACAGGCACTTTTACATTTTATGGATCATGGACAGGTAATTTTTCCAGAATTAACAGTTTGAAGTAAAAAAAATCATATTGATTAATTCATTTCTTGCTAACATTTCACTTCACAAGACTTTATTTACATTGTGGATTGCTTGTAGATATTATTAGGACTCTCTTTCTGGTGGTTCTGATGACGAAACAAACTCATCTACTTTACATCTTGGATGGCTTGAGGGGTAAATCTTATGCAAATTTAATTTATGGGTGAACTATTCCTTTGAGGTCAAGTGTTGATTGTGATCCACTCACTGCGAATACATGTTAATAGCAAGCGTAAGGAAGACCTTCAAGTCTTTTATCCAGACACTTACCATTGAATTCTTGGAAGATAGAATTATTCTTGATGAAAGTCAATTCTATGTCCAACAAATTTTTGTTTTGAGACAGTGACTTGCAAAATCAATTTTTGAGACCTTCCACCACTTCCCTTGATCTAGAACACACTCCGGAGGCCTTTTAAAAATATACATCACATTTATTTCAACTGTTACAGATCAGCCTTGGTCTTTGTCTACAGAAGTGTTTGGGCATGACAAGTGGAGTCCAAACCCTTTATCTCTGGTTCGTCCATCAGTCCCCCTGTTGCCCAGCAACCTTGCTAGTTCTCGATACCCACCAAGCATAACAAAAATGAAAACTCAAGACGCAGCCGAATGAAACACACCACTGTTCCACATTTTTTGTTTCTCTAAAGGTAACACAATGTACAAAAAGCAAGTCTGGAAATAGTAAGATTTTCAGCACTATAAAAATGTTTTTTTTTTTTGTTGTTGTTGTCTCCACACTCCACTTGTGAATAAGAAAACAATGCACTTGTTTCTACTGAGCTTACTCTGCATTTGCTTGTTGAGCAGCCAAAGGGTCAGATGGATGCAGTAATGTAACAAGGTAAGCCACAGTGGCACAGAGCAGTGGGCGGCCTCAGCGGTTTGGAGGCCTGTTTCGGAAGGCAGTCCCTAAAAGAAGCCTCTTAGAGCTTTGTGGAGATTTGAAACAACTGTCTCCACACTTTGTACAGCACGATACTACAATGAGATCCCAAACAGAACTCTGGAAACAAATATGGCCAGAAAAGAAAAACAATGGAGTTGCCTGGATTTGGAGGAATTTCTTGATGCTTGGAAAAGAAGCGCTTCCCTTTGGCTGGCCTCTTAGGTCCTGCTGATGGTACAGGCCAAAGCAGGCAGTCTGTGTGGAGGAGGGAGAGCCCATCCCCTCATACAGGGGTGAGTGAGAGTGGTCTTTAGAAGGAAGGCGGAGGGAAGGTTTAAAGGAACAGTACATGACCCAGTAGCCTCACAAGGGAAAAGAAGGCACCATTAATGACAGGAAAAGAGCAGTCCATGCCAAGCCTGGAGGCAGATTCCGGACAGAGAGCTGTCCACTCTTCGCACGCACTCCTGGAAGTGAAACAAAAGAAGATAGAAGAAGACAAATTTACCCAGGGATAAAAAAAAAAGTGTTAAAAATCTTGAATCTTGAGATATGTATGCATTGTAACATGATTTTTATTTTTCATTTGTTTCTTAAAGCCACCAAATACAATTAAATTTGCAATCCAGTCAAAACTAAACTAGCTGGCTGGTCCTAGTTTAACTATACTGACTAAAACTAAAATCTTGCTGGTTCTCGCTCAGCCTTACCAAGTTGTCAGCTTTGGTTGGTCATTAGTAAAATATATATTTTTTGCCATTTAATTTTGTTTATTTATTTATATATTTTTCATTTATATCATTTTGTGTTTCATTGACTTTAATGATTAGGTTACTGTCTAATGACTGACATGACTCAATTATTTTGCCCCATTCCCAAACATTTGATCCGACCATCAGTCGACTATGGTCAAGATTCGAAAATTCCAATTCGACTGTGAAAATCCTTAGTCTTGGACACCCCTAATTTACTTATTATTATTATTATTATTATTATTTTAATGAAATTTTTTTGTTAGCTGAAATTCAAATAAATGCAAACTGTGTGCACATTTTCAGTGACACTCTAGGACCAATCGCTTAGATCGTTAAAATAGGGCCCTCTGTTTATTTTTAGTTTGTAAACACCAATAAACATGAAAGATTAAAGATTAATTTAAGGTTTAAATAATTTACATGATATTTTAAATAAAACTGACACACTAGTTAGTAGTTGAAAAATGTAGTTTACAAAGAAACAGTAGGATGCATGAGGACTGCGTATCAGCTTCTAGCAAAAACAGGGAACAACATACTCAATGATCTGTGTCATTTTGAAAGGGGCTTAAGACTGTAATTATCCAAAAAGCAATGTTTGAAAGAAACTTTAAAGAGGTTTAAGCTAAACTAACTGCAGAAAGTTGTGGAGAAGTAAAAGGCCATACAGAGCTAGCACTATAATTACGCAGTAGAAAGAAAATTCAGGTCTTGGGAATAAGTAACCGAAAATGAATTTAATAGTATTTGCTCTAAAATAGCCTTCTAGTTCTAGTAGAATAATGATTGTAAACTTAAAATTTATCTTTCCATTTGAGAGTGGATGAAAATGTAATTGGCTGTGTAGGTGTGCAGAAGGAAGGTAATTACAGAGGAATTAAGCCGTCAAGCCTTCTGCCGTACATACACATCCTCAAATCTGAAAAAGCCACAGTGAACGCTTACCTGAGGAGGTGAGCACTCTGACCTGAGCACTGGCGGCTCCTTCACCTCCTTCACTGACTGCGCGCACCTCGATGATGTATGTGCCCCCTTCAGGAAGCGTCAGGACCACGGCTGAGTTTGGAGTCCTCATGACTTGGCTGTGGCCCCGTCCCTCTTGACGTAATAGCACCTGCAATGGACGAAAAAAAGCATAAAATGTGTGCATTGATTTGTTTCTTTTACATCCACGGTATCTGTGCGATACTGACCTTGTACCCAATGACTTCTGACTCATTGTCCCTTGCTTTCACAGGATCCCAGGATAGAGAAACATTGTTCCCCTCCTGAATCCACATCAGGTTGCCTGGGGGTAGACTTGGGGCTGAAAAGAGATAGCCAGAGAGACAGATAACCAAACAGAAAGATAAAAAGCTCATTAAAAAATGAAGGTCTGTAATGAACAATGATCACAAATGAATGATTTCTCAAAACCAATTTCTATTCATCCATCCTTCTTCTATATGCTAGACAGCACTAGTGCTGCAGAAATGACATATTTCCGATGTATAATTGAGCACTTCTGGTTCCCTCCTCCTGAAGTCAATGTTTTTGAAGTCAAGTTTTCTTGAAAACAGTAATTGCAAACAAGTGGCTTTTACTTCTGCTGATTGTATTATGTTGGTCAAAGAGCTTATTTCCTGCAATAATTCAAATAATTCAAAAATATTCTATTGAGAATCAAAGTGGTGCAGAAAAATGAACCTGAAAATGGATGGCCTTGTTTACATTGCACGTCTTGATGCTCAATTCTGATTTTTTGCTAATATCCCTTTTTTACCTTCTGTTAACAAGTTCTTTCAGTTGTGACCCATATCTGATTCATGTGTCTACACTGGCTGTAGCATCTGAAACATTGCTCATGCTTAAAGTGAATATGCTTAATCCTAACTGCAATGTATGCAAAATACGTCACTGACTACTGCCTTCCACTTTTCTCCTCCATGTTTCTTGTTGTTGTCATTTAAAGGTACCGTGCTTTCCCACATGACGTCATTAAACTGTGGCGAAGTGCTAAATTGTTGCAGTTTTAATGACATAGACAACGCAATGCCTTAGAATATTTGATCTGCCTGTTTACATTACAGTCGCATTGGAACATATCTGATTTATTTCAACATTGTATGAACGAGGCCTGAAACCAACCTGAATATCTGAATGTATGCTTTTTTTTCCTGTTTACACTGTCATAGAACAGATCCGATCTGTGTCACATATGTGCAACAAAAATCAGAATTGGGTAACATTTAACTCACAATGTAAACGAGGGAGATGACACAACTATTCTATTCTCAGCGGTACGTACCTCGATTTAGTTCGATTTCGATATAACAATGAATCGTTATTCATAATAAGACAATAGGCAGGTTTCTATGCAAGGCGTGTTTGCGGAAAAATATTTAGCTCTTCAAATGTTTTACCGATATAGCTGATGGAAATGCTAAATATGGATAGAATTTTGTAAATGTCGACACAGTATTTTTCCGTTTAACTTTAGCACATAAATTCTATATCGATACTTCAAATGTTCAAATGTTTCAGGAGGAATGGTGGACGATTAATCACAGCTAGCACCGCATCACCTAATCAATCTCCTCATTACACCTGCCCAACCAAATCCCTTTCTACTCACTATAAATGGCCCCGTTCCCTTTCCTCCCGCATCTCACCTTTTGTGCATTCTTCTGAATAGCATGCCCGAAGACGGTCACCGTGATTTCACCAAGTAGAATGTGATCCTGGATCAACATTACTTTCCAAAAATATAAACTTATCCCAATCCTTACCCTTAAACCTATGATTGTAAGCCTAAAACAGATATTTCCAGAAAAGTTATTCCTCAATTCTGATTGGTTGATTAGAATGTTGTTCCAGGATCAACAAGGATGTTGATCCAGGGTCACATTCTACTTAGTGAAATCACGGTGACCGCCCGAAGACACATCCTACAAACACAACATCTTACTTTGACTCGTCTGCCTAACGTTACCTCCGTGAGGATCCGATCCCTCATCCTGCCTTCCAACAAACTGCTATCGCTCCAGCTCAACCCTCAGCCTGTCTGAGCCTCCACGAGAGCCCGTAGCTAGGGTTCAAGCCTCTAGGGTTTGGAGTCCGCCATTTTTCCGGCTCGCCCCCCCCGGACAACACGTCAAATCTGCTAACTTTTATCCTTCTTGATTATGAGGAAGCTCAAACTCGTGAAATACTCGTGAAAGAACAGACTATTTGCATATGATTTGCTCAATAGGTGAAATTATGTATGGAAAGGGCAATATTTTTTTGCGATACACCAAAACTTAGGCAACAACTTGTTCTTTTTAAAGGGTGACGTCATCACACACACCATTTGATCGGTAAAAGGACAGTTGGATAGAAACATGCTGGAGACAGCAAATTTTCTTCCTGCAAATTCTCTTTGTTGAAATGTTGAAATGTTTGCGCTGACACACACACACACACACACACACACACACACAAAACATAACACTTCCAGCATTGCTAAATTGACAGCACAGTATGCTATCATAGGGTGAACATGCCATTTTCCCCGGATACATCCTTGCCAGGATTCAATATTGCTTTGATTCATACATTGATAGCGTTTTGAAAACATAAGGAAGCAATGTTACTGATCGGTCAGCAGGTGCAAAAACCTACCTGTCAATCAATCACTTTTATTTTTATTTTATTTACAATACAGATTGTGCTTTGGCATCAAATAGGAGAATAGAGTTATGGTAATGTATAATGATGAGATTAAACTGTTTACTTATTAAATGCAGAGGCGGTATCTGTAATCAAAACAACGATAATCACTAGAAAACCCCATCCGTGAGAGAATGGAGAAAAAAAAAACCTTGGGAAATGTCGCATTTAACAGCAGGGTTGCAAATGGTTTTTCAAAATATAAAGCCAAGAAGAATACAAAGAGTACATTTCTAAGAGCTTTCAGTTTGTGTTTTTATTCATTTACTTCGTTTCGTTTTTGGACAGTCTTATTTGTCATTGATATTGTGAATTTTACAGCTTATAATGCTTTCTAGGGAGTTGTTTAAAGGAAACTTACCGTTTTTCTTAGTGCTAATCTTGATGGGTGAGCTGGCTGGTCCTTGACCGACGCTGTTGAATCCCTTCACAGATATCAGATACTGTGTGTTTCCATCCAGGCCTGTCAGCAGCATGATCGTCTCATTACCCATCGTCCTCTTCTTCTTCCCCAACTCCTCCTGTTCCATTTCCTTCCAGGAGCTGACCTGTTGCCAACAAGAAAATCATTCATTCAAGATATTTGGTCATGATAAAGCAAATGAGACTGAGTTGCTTCAGTAAAGGACAAAGTGAGACTTGCCAATTTTTATGTGATATTGTGTCATTTGGTTTAAATAACCGTCATACATTTTGCATGAAGAGCATAATAGGCGAGCATGTAATATCTCCCTGTGATGAAATACGATAATCTTTCTCACTGGAGGACACAACTGTGTAATTTTACTGCAGAGAATAATTTTCTTCATTCGGAAAGCATAACAGTTGTGAAAATTATGAAGAAAATAAAGGGTTCACAATCACATATGTGCCTCTGTTTCGAAACCTGATGAGCTGCCTTGCTTTAATAGGCAGATGCCTTCTCAGGCAGCATCTTAACCCTCAGAGAAACCTCTCATTTGCCATAGAAACACTGTTCCTCAGGAGACTTGACCTTGAGCAAAAATGCTGTAATATACTTTAAAGGCCTTAAATTAACATAGTACACACATTTACTGTATTGAGAAACATGGTTTGTTTTTACATTAACATTTCCAGTTAGCAATTTAACAGAAGCTTTTATCTAAAGCGATTTACAAATGAGGACAAGATGAGCATTCAAAACCAACAAAAAAGCTAAATATTGCAATTGTTGTCTTGGTTAGTCTAAAGCAGCACATACAGTGGGCACAGAAAGTATTCATTACATTTTTACATTACATTTTTCACTTTTTTTTATACTGCAGCCATTTGCTAAAATCATTTAAATTTAAGTATTCTTTTTTTCTCGTTAATGTATACACACAGCACCCCACATTGACAGAAAAAAAGAATTGTTGACATTTTTGCAGATTTATTAAAAAAGAAAAACTGAAATGGTCCTAAGTATTCAGACCCTTTGCTGTGACACAACTCAGGTGCTGTCCATTTCTTCTGATCATCCTTGAGATGGTTCTACACCATCAGTTGGGTCCAGCTGTGTTTGATTATACTGATTGGACTTGATTAGGAAAGCCACACACCTATCTATATAAGACCTTACAGCTCACAATGCATGTCAGAGCAAATGAGAATCATGAGGTCAAAGGAACTGCCTGAAGAGCTCAGAGACAAAATTGTGGCAAGGCACAGATCTGGCAAAGGTTACAAAAAAATTGTTGTGGGTGTTTTTCAGCTGCAGGGACAGGACGACTGGTTGCAATTGAAGGAAAGAGGAATGCGGCCCAGTACAGGGATATCCTGGACCAAAACCATCCCCAGAGGGCTCAGACTGGGCTGAAGATTTACCTGCCAACAAGACAATGACCCTAAGCACACAGCTAAAATAATGAAGGAGTGGCTTCACAAAAAGTCTGTGACTGTTCTTGAATCACTCTGGAGAGACCTAAAAATGGCTGTCCACCAACGTTTACCATCCAACCTGACCGATCCCCAAATCCAGGTGTGAAATATTTGTTGCATCTTTCCCAAAAACACTCATGGCTGTATTCGATCAAAAGGGTGCTTCTACTAAATACTTAGGACTATGTGATTTTTTTTCTTTTTTTAATAAATCTGCAAAAATATCAACAATTTTGTGTTTTTCTGTCAATACGGAGTGATGTGTGTACATTAATGAGGAAAAAATGAACTTAAACGATTTTAGGAAATGGCTGCAATATAACAAAGAGTGAAAAATTCAAAAGGTTCTTAATCATTTTCATACCCACTGTACATTAAGTTTTTATTTTCAAATGTTCCTTGTTGATTTTAAGTAAAATGAGTCATATAATGCCAGATGGACTTTTACAAGTTGTTTTGAAATGGAATTTGTGTTGGCAGTTTGTGTACACAACCACCCTATAATAAACCACCCAGTGGTTTTTCTGTAATCTCCTTAAATGTTTTTCCCTCTCTCATAACATATTTGATGTTGAATGTAATACTGAACATAGCAGTAGTCATTTACTCCTGACCTCTGAGTGGTTAAAGACGCAGAGGATTAACGTTAACGTGATTGATTCTGAAGGGAATGCACCCTTGATCTACCTAAATGCGTTTATGTTCGCACAAATCATTAATCCAGCCTCACCTACAGAAGCAGTCAGTGTAATGTCTTTTAATGAATCTTTGCAAATTGCCTGTCCTAATAATGTGCTAATTAGCAAGTTTCACTATGAATATAACATTTAAGGCTAGAACTTGGAATACGGCTAAATAAACATCCTCTGGGAGTACCTCTGAAAAGAGGGGCAGAGTCAGCAGAGCTCATGAAGATTTAAAGGGGAAGTACACAGAACAGAGTGATTTGAAAAGAGGGTAAAACGGGTGTTTTTTACTCTACCATTTGAAAATTGTAAACAAACTATATTACAGACTTTTCATTAGGACCCTAAAGAACCATATCAGCTTGTACAAAATTAACAATACATGACCCCTTTAGGTAAAGCTAAAACATTTTTTACATTATTATTATTATTTTTTTTAAATACATTTTTATTTCAGTTTTAGTTGTTATTTTAGTACATTGTTAAACTAAACTTAAATTAGAAACCTTGCCTCAGCAATTAGCTTACTTCATTAATTATAGTTGCATTTAATTTTAATTTAAACTATACTATAACTTGTACTTCACAAGCTTGGTCAGTACTTGAAGAAATTAACTCTTTCATTCAGCAAGAAACAGAAAAGACATGTATTCTGTTACAAACATTGCTTTAATGTGCATTTTGAGCCTTTAAACTTTATATTTATCAAATAATCCTGCAAAGGACACAACATAGTTTCCACAAAACAGTTAACATTGTCAAAATAATATAAATAGTAAGAAATGGTAATAATAAGAAGTGTTTCTCAAGCACTGAATCAACACTTTATTTTTGACTTCTTTAAAAAAAAATACCTTTGTGTTTTGAATGTATACTTTTGAATGATAGTGTAGTCTGTATTTTTCAATATTGCATTAATTAAAGGCACATATTACAAAAATATCATTTTCTACCACAATGCCGTCTAGATAGGGGGCATAAACCATTTATCCATTCTTTTCTCCTTCTCTTACCTCATATCCTTGGGGTCTTCCAGGACCAGGATTGGGCGGCTTCCACATCACTTTAATTTCGGAGGAGGAGATTGCAAACGCCTGCACTTCTGAAGGAGGCTCCCTGGGCTCTGTATTTAAAAGCAGTACACTTCAGATTTCACAGCAAATAACACATAAAACACATCACCAGTCATGCGCTCTATACGCCTTCTTGATGAAGTGTTTGGGATACATTTCATCAGCCTCTCTTATGTGTTAATAGTCATAGCGAACAGTCTAAGCGGATGTAAATGGTGAGTTGTGAGGCCCTGTGATCGTGAGGTAGAATCCCGCTGAGAGAAGCGCTGTAAGACTGAGATGTGACAGAGACACAGAACATCCATCATATTAGCAGCAGTCACAGCAAACGCCCCCATAAAATCAGCCTGACACAGTGTGATCACACACCGAAACTGTTTGGACCTGTGGATCATTTCTGTGCGGACAGTGAATGTTTGTTTTCTAAAAGGTCAGAAAAGTTCTCAAAGACTATTAAACTATTAGATAAAACTAGTCAAAATGATACTTCACAATAAATATTAAAACGATGATGACATTTACACATTAAGTGCAGCACTATAAAATCAGGCTGTAATTTTTCGTTTTCAGTAAAATCAGTTGACCTGGTTCACGAACGTGACTAATTTGGTTGTCAAGTTCAATTCACTCCCAACAAAATGTTTGATCAAAATAAAAAAATAAAGTACAGCACATATTGTACAGACAGCTTTTATTGTGCCTGAGCTTTGAGTTTGAAACCCCCTGGCCACCATTTACTGTCATTATATGGAACAGAGCAGCACAAATATTCTTCACAAAATTTATTTTTGTGTTAAGCAGAAATAAACCATGAAGGTTTGGAACATCATTTCAAGGAACTCTTTTTTTAGCTCTATATCATTCCAACGTCTAAAGGATTAAAAGTGAAATTACTTGGTTACCCATACAATCAAGATAAAATTATAATGCATAGCCGAAGTGTGCTTATGTGTATTGGATGTGTAGTTGTAGTATACTTCAACTTTTATACTCCTAAAAGTTAAAAAAAAAAACAATAATATATATACAGTATATATATATATATATATAATAGTGATGTCAAAATTAGTGTGTTAACGCATGCGATTAATTTTTTCAGATTAATGCATTAAAAATATTTAACACAATTAACGCAGGGGACTGGCTAGGATTGGACACCCCACTCACAACTGCGGCTTGTGTCACTTTTCTCTTGACAAGACAGTGCAGTCGCAGAACGTCTTTACTACCACATCAAATGAGAACATATATATATGTATATATATATAAAATAAATGCCACTTAAGTGTAGTTAGAGAGTACACTTACTTAACTGTTTCTAAACAAACTTAAGTGAATTTTAAAATAAAGCTTTAATTGTACATTATTACAAGGTACATTTTGTTTTTTAATCCTTTGTCATGTTTTAACATACACAATTACTATACATATCACAACACAGGACAAATACTGGATTATACTGTAAGTGTGATCTTTGACATTACCTTTCAAGAGGTGCTGCACTTTATTGCTACTTACTATAAGTGGGCCAAAAAAGCACTCTAATGTCAGTCTAATTATATTTAATATAAATCTGAACTATAATATGTGCTCAGTATAAACGTTATATTCAGTTGTATTCTTTTTATACGCGTTCTACTATAAAATGTATTTCTTTTTGACAAGGGTATATAATGTTTGCTCCTATTGTGTGTACTGTCTTTTAACAGTTGGACTTTGACTTTTGAACTGTTATACTGTATCACCCACATCTCAAAGCACAGACACATATCGTACAGTACATCCATCTACAGCCTTAGATTAGCTGTTATGTGATGTAGTTCAAAGTTCGAGAAACTCTGTGTATACCGTTGAGCCGCGTGTTATTGAAGTTATATAAGCTAGCAATAAATCCCATCAATCAGAGCAAAAACACATCTGACCCTCACCTCCCTCTGCAGAGAACACTGTAACCACCTCGCTGAAGGGCCCATCTCCTTTGTTGTTATACACCCCCACCCGCACCTCAAATGGGGTGAGAGGGGGGAAGGTCTCGTCTCTGTATTTATAGGTGGTGGAGTCTGCTGAGGTCACCATCTTCTCTTTCCACCCACGGGTGCCATTGGCTCGGAACGCCACGATGTAGCCAAAACCTTCTCCATTTTGGAATTCTTCAGAGACGGGCTGGGGACAAAAAAAAAAAAGAAAAGAAACAAATTATTTTGAGCACTGGAATCTTTTCCAGGCAGATAATGTTTAAAAGTCTCACTGTTTACATTAATTCTTAAAATATCACTCAAAATATCTGAGTTTGCATAAGGAAAAAAAAAATTTCCCTGCAATGGGATTGGAAATTGGAAAAGGATCCTAATAACACACAGCCAGCTGAGATCGGAGAAATGAGGAAAGGGTAAACGGCCGTGCAGCAGGTAATTTATGAAGACTTTTGCTTGAGAATTATCAGCCCTGAAGATGTAGTCTGGCCAATTATTTGACTCCGGCACAATTCATACTTCCTGTGTAACGTAAAAAAAATACAATTTTCGGGTCAGCTTAGATGCTGACATCTTAGGCAAGTTTTGCATCATTTTCACTTGCTCTGGCGCTAGTTAAAAATAAGTAAAATGCAACTAAATCCAAGTTTAAAATTCAATCATGTACCCAATTAACTGTGAGGAAACTGAATGTTAAAAGCATATTATGTTAAAGAGTCAACATAGCAGTAGCAGTGATGGAACGAAGCCACTGACATCAGAACTTTTAGCTCTTATACTAATAATCCTTTCAAAGTATCAGAACCAGCATTTATTTTATTATTATTTAAGTCAGCATGAAATCAAAATTGAGAATTCTTAAAGGCATAGTTCATCCAAAATAAAAATGTTGTCAATATTTCTCACCTTGAGAAGTGAGTATATGAGGGTGAGTAAATGACAATTTTTTTATTTTTGGCTGAACTATGCTTTTATTGCATGCTCCTGCTGTTTTATGGTGAATTATGCAGTACACTACAGTACAATAAAATCAGTAACTCTTGACTCCATTCTTATTAACAATGCTCACTTTTTACAATGCAATCTTATTTCTACGTTGAATATTCAGCACTCAGGGTCTTATAATGATTCCACAAGAGAGCAGATTTTGGTTCTGCAAATAACATTTAAGTAAATAGTTCATAACGAACATTTATTTATTTTTTTTGTTTAGTGTTAGGAACATTTTATAAACCTAATCTGTTTCCACTATTAAGATAATGGAGTAATCGTGTATTGTCCATGGGCATTAAAGCTTCTTAATTAAACCATAAACTGCTTTTCCACCACCAGGTCGAACCATTATCATTGGTTAACCATTCCACTGCCAATAATTAGTTTAAAAGTGTGTTTCACTCAGAAATGTTACATGGATTGCAAATGGCATGTTGACCTCATGATCTTTAAGGGACAATATCTGCCCACTAGAGATGATTTTCCAGGCCATTTTACATTTATTTAAATAATAGATAATCCACTTAATGAATAATTTAAAGATGTTTCTGTGAATGACTTACACAGAAATTTGTTCTGCTTGTGTTTCATGAATGAAGCCCAGTGTATTGAAGCTAACAGGATTTGACTTAAGTTTTGACATGCCAATACACATTTTCGGTCCCAATGTTTTTAAATCTGCCTTTCACTCAAGCATTTTTCCATTTCACACACAGACCAGTATTGAAAGTAGGTTAGGTTAAGGTTATTTGACTCCGGCACAATTCATACTTCCTGTGTAACGAAAAAAAAAAATCAATTTTCGGGTCAGCTTAGATGCTATCAAAGGTAGCTAACCTTAGTTAACTCTGCTATTAAATGACTTCACTTTGAAAGAGACTACTCAATGCCTTTTATGCGGCAGTTTACAACACAGGCTAATTTTACAACCTGTCCAATATTTTGCTGAGCCACAAAGATCTTTTTTACCCCTACTATAAAGCTTCAAAAACACACAGAGGATTTAAACATGTATTCAATAAATAATTTCAATCTCCATATTTTTCCAGTTAAATGACATTCTTTGTTATGTCGGTTCAGAGAAAGAAGCAACACTAAATGGCACAGAATTACATCAAAATGTCAGAGAGTCCCAAATGAATCGGGGAGATTTTCAGTTGTAATGAAACAGATCACTTGTGAATGTCAAGCGCTTTGATGGTGAGCCTGAACACATCAATTAAAGATGTGCTAATCCACACTCAGCATACAACGAGAACTCGTCATTGTTCTGTGAACCATATCAATTTCTTTTCAAAGGGCTTGGTTCAGGCCCTTGAGTAAATAAACTGTGCGGGTGACGACATTTTCTGAATTACGAGTCAAATATCAATTAATCTGCGGTGTAATGGCCGTGTGTTTGGAAATCACCTAGTGATAGTGAATGGTGAATGCTAACGCTCTGCTCTTCAATACATCAACACTGTTCAGAATAAATAATACCAATATTTTATTACGATGCTCCTTTTCTCAGTTTCAGTTTTTGACATTATATTATGCTTTTAGTTCAATAAAAGCAGACCACAAATGAATTTATCGGATCAAAATCTTTTTTCAAAATCAAAAACTGTTATTTTAAATAGCAATATTAGAATTTTGCAATAACTGTAAATAATTAATAGTAATAAAAAAGCCCCTACACTTAAAGGGTTAGGTCACCCAAAAATTTAATTTAGGCTGTGTTTTACTCACCCCCGAGGCATCCTAGGTGTATATTGCTTTCTCCTTTCATACAAATATAATCACAGTTATATTAAACATTGTCCTGGCACTTCTAAGCTCTATCATTGTAGTGGGTGGGTGTTTTCTTTAACAATCTAAAACAAATAATGTGTGTGCATACATTTGATACATTTGTATAATTTTAGAAATAGCCAAAAATGCATTGTATGGGCTAAAATGATTATTCATTAAATAACGATCTCATACAGATATTTTGTACAATTTATACTGTAAATATATAAAAAGTTTTGTTTACTAATATGCATTGCTAAGAACTTGCATTTTCAAGTAGTTATATCTTGGCCAAACATTGTCCCGTCATAACATACATCAATGAAAAGCTTATTTGTTCAGCTTTCAGATGATGCATAAACCTCAATTTCGTGCCTCACACGGCTCCGAGGCATGAATAAAGGCCTCCTATAGAGAATCCATTCATTTTTGTCAGAAAAATATTCATATTTCAAACATATTTCAATGCTTCTCTCTTACCACCGTTGACTGTTGTGCGGAAGACTTGAGGGAGAGTAAAACACAGGCTAACTCTAAGACACACCAGCCTGATCTCATGGCAATTCGTCCATATTTTACAAGGTAGCTAATTAGTACAAATTCACACAACCTCACTTGTACAAAGTAATTCGAGTTTTGCTAAATCGTACGTATTTTGTGAGTTGCCAATTCAAAGGAATTTTTACGAATTACCTACACCTAACCAGTCACTGGAGTTTTAGATAAATCGGACAAAATCATACGAGTGAGGTTGAATAATTTTTTATGAATAAGCTTGAATTACTCACCTCATAAAATAAATACGAACTGGTCGTGAGACTATGTGGGACACACCCGCAAAATAATAGAGGAATGGCACTATTTGAATATGAAGTACAGTATTATTTGATATTGTGATACTTCAGCTACATACAAAAATGTTATTGTGACAAATGTAGTAAAACACTTAAATCATTCTTATTCTAGAAAGCTGTATACAGTCTGTTGGTCATATGAGTTGATTTTGCCTGTCCAGCTGCTGACAATTTCCTTGCTGCTTTTTCAAAAGTGGTTTGACACTTGCTTGATGTTTTTCTGAGGGGGAGATATCAGAGCCTGTCTTCGACACCTGCTAGGCATTTAATAGAATGGAATGCAATCTATTAAGGGAGATAGAAATTTAATTAAAACGTAAGCCGGCAGAATTAAATCTGGGGCACTTTTAATAATTGACAAACACCTGTACTCTCCTCTCTTTTTGGCAGCGAATCTGTCCGTCACACCAAATTTTGACTGATTTCCACCCGCTTCCGAAATTATCACGTCCCTTGGTGGCAGCACCCAAAATAAGATGCAAACAGATGATGGGAGAGAATAGGCTGTACCTTCACACTAAATACTTCAGCACACACGTTTAGTGCCAGAGCAGTGTAATTAACTCACTCTAGTGTTTCTAGCAATTGAATTAACAACCCTTGAACCAACATTATTGGTGCTAGCTGGGTCTTTCTGCATGTGGTGACCAATAAACGGAGGTTTTAAAAAAGGAAAAATCAGTTCTGCTGCAAAATGAAGTGGAACATGCATCTAAAAAGGCTGTTGGGTGAAGGAGTGGCACCCGCGGTGCAAATGAAGTCTGCTGGCGGTCTGATATCGGCACGCACGGCAGGCTTCGAATAGGAAGTAGGGCAACTGTAATGGTCCAGTCCATTGCTCCTGGTGCCCGTAATACTTTTTCTCTCTCTGCAGACATTAATGAGCAGACGGGGCGAGCTGTTTAGTCATTCATCCTGTTTAATAAGCAGCTCTCGGCCCAGCCGCCTTGGTCTTCCACAACCACCCAGAGATGATTGGAGAGGCAGCGCAGCAGCCCGTTCACGTGCCCCGAATGCCAAAGCAGCACCGCATCTTCTCATATTCACCAGTATTGATTGGAGATGGCGAACCAATTCAGTAGTTCTAAAGTGGTTAATCGGGACAGGGTGGAGTTAAATAGAGCTATATGGGACTGTGCCAGAGAGGAGGACATTAACTGTGTCCACGATATTAGCGAGGCTGCATGCACACAATCTGTTTTCTGGGATTGTTTACTAACAGGTGTGACCTATTCCACATTGCTTTGACTTGCATGAATTATCACAGTAAAGCTTTCTGTTAGTTGGAAATAACACCTGTAACAGTACAAGTGACTAAATATGAAGATTTTTTTTTGAATATGAAGATTGCAACTTTTAGCAACATTTTATCAAAATGTACCGAAGGCATTCTCGAAATGCGCATGTATAAAAGACCAGTTTGTTATAAAATGCAGACCATTTGATTTTGAGTAATCTGAGGCTATAATTGAGTTTAGTTTGAGTCCTTAACACAAGGAATCGAAAATCACAGATAAATCAAAAATAAATGCTTCCTTTTTATATTACGCTAAATTCTGCTGTTTGTCCCTATATCAGTATTTCTAGTTGTATTTATTGTAATATTAAGGTCAATTTGAAACATTTGCCCTAATATAGCTGTAGTTGTGCCAGAGAAACTAATTGTCTGTTTGTACAACTCTGAAGTGGTAGCGTGCCAAGCCACCTGCTACTCAACATAATTCCAAAACCTAAAAAACCTAAGCAATTATTTTATCGAAGATTGCTTTTTTGGCACACTTTATTTATTTATTTTTCATTCATGACATTGTATTTGTAACAGTCAGCTGGAAGTGTCAGCACATTTCACTGGAGGGCACTCCAGCCCTGACTGTATTCATTGTTTGTGTGTCTTTCTGTTCGCTGTTTAGGACTTGTATTATGAAGTGTCTCCCGTTGTTTTTCTACCAACCCTGTAATGTCTCCACCCCGCATGTGTGTCACCATGTCGACAGATTATTTTCCTCGTTATGTGTTGTATATAAAGGACCTGTCTGTGTGTCTACATCCAACCCAGTCGCACGGCAGGTCGTGACAATATCACGAAATTAGCCGAAAATCTATTAATTCATGTCAGGGACACGAATATTTTATTATTTTCGTGACTCCAGCACCAATGTAATACTAGGATCCCATTGGATGCATCCTTTCGTGCTGGACTCACGAAAGTCGAGTAAGAATCGTGTCCGTGCCACGAAAAAAAAACGTGCGACTGGGCTGTTACATCCACTGTTCATTGAGTGGATATACACTGTGTTGTCCCCTTTGTAAGCTCTCCATGTTTTCCCGTGTTCCTTGCGTTTTCTTCATGTTTCTCAGACTTCCTGGTTCTCGACTCTGCCTGCCCTCGCTCTCTCGTTCCTGCCTAGCCCTTATTTGGAGTTCACCGATCGCTCGACTCCCCTCGCTATATACTGGATATTCTTACTGTCTTTGCCTTGGATGTTTATGTTTGGTGATGACCGATCCTGCCTGTGATTACTGTGTGTGTGTGTGTGTGTGTGTGTGTGTGTAAATAAATGTCTGTGAATGGATCCGCTCACCTCGTCTCCTACTTCAATTTCTAACATTAAAACATAGTCAATAATAAGCTGCTCACTTAAAAAAACAAAAAAAACATACTGTATATCACTACATTGGAGCCTTTCTGATTCAATAATAGCACTAAACCATAATGTGTTCTTACAACCATGTGCTAGAATTCATAAAGTTGCCAGCCAGATATAAATTAAAACTTTTTTTATATGCTGGCACTCTAATTGTTAATGTAAAGTGTCTGTGCTAGAAAAGGTTAAAATTCAGGTATGGGAAGTAATATTAAATTCATAAAACTGCTCAGTCACCATTATGTCCTTGAGCAAAGCACTCTGGCTCCGGGGGGACAGTCCAATTAATGTGTTGCAAATCGTTTAGGTTTAAAAGCGTCTGCTAAATGATATGTAATTTAATATGATGTACTATGTGTCCCAAAATAGCACCTGAAGCGCCTGTCAGGTTACCTGCTAGTATGTCCCTTAAAGTGATACAGCAGTAAAGAATTAACGCTTGAGAAATCTCCTGTGTGTTTAAAACAGGCAAACATTACACTCACAATATGTTCAGAGCTCTAAGCATCTAAAATCTTTCTAGTGTATAGAAATGTTCTGCATGTTGTGAACGCAATGAGGGGCTTATAATTGAACTGTCATTGCCAAAGCAAAATTAAAACTCTGATTATTCTGTAGTTACAGTGATAACCTCCTCAAGGGGTTATAAACTCAGGAAGTAATCACGGTGAAAATATTCCATTGCATCTGGAATGAGCCTTATCGTATTTAATTTCTCACTAAGGTATAGTTCTGCTAATATGAAAGTTATTTGCCTGGTGACAGTTGGGGCCTGAGTATTTAATAACTGCAAGAATATCGTTACTTCAGCGTACATCTGTTCCTCAATTCCCCAGTTAATTGCAGCTTTAACTGGCTTCATCTGGAAAGCTTTCTTTATTTTTTATTTTTTTAAAAATGTGTTTATGTGCACAACACCACCCCTCACAGCAGTGCACAGAACCAAAGGTGACTCTGTTCATTAGCATACTAGTATCCTCTTTATACAGTACAGAAAAACTGACTAGAAGTTGCTGCAGGGTTGTAAAATTTTAGATAACAGTTTCAAAAAACATCCAAGCGCTTTGAAGCTTCAAGGTTAACAGTCATTTTCCATCTCTCCCATTTGTGACCAAATTTCAGTTTTTAAAATAAATGACAGTGACCGCAACCATCAAGCTTTAAAAAAATATCAAAATATCATATTATCTTCATTATATTAAACGGTACATGACCTGCGCGCTATATATCTTCTGAAGCCATTCAATATGCTGCAGCTCTCAGATATCATTCTCCATTCCATATACTGGAAAATGACTGGTGTGTCATATTAGATTGCAACACATTCGAGAAGCAGTTGTGTTTTGGTGTCAATAACATCAAACCTGGCACTGCACATGAATATGTATTTTTCAATTTGCACAAGATAAGACAACAATACTACTTTAATACTTGCTAATCTTTCATGAAGAAGTATAATTTAGCAAACTTTCAAAAAAGAAATCTATGTTCATACATAATACGCTTACTTTATACACTAATATTATACTTAAGCGATTTATCAATCAACAGATTCAGGGCCAAAACAATCTTGTAGCCCATCAGCAGTAAGGGGCGTGCCTACTAATGCTTTGGAGGAGAGTGCGTTCATTGAACAGCCGAGCTAAGCGACAGAAAGATAAAAAAGAGGACTGTCTGCGGAACAATAAGGCAGGAATATTGAAACCTGTGTAAATATTGGATCAGCTTTCCAGTGCTGTGGAGAGAACTGGAGGAGCGGAAGGCCTGTGATCGGATGCAGAGGTTGCTTTGGTTCTTCTCGATATGTGAGTTACACCATGTCTTCACCAGACGCCACACCGCGACAGCTTAAAGTCTGCCTACACTGGACGCAATAAAGTGACCTTTTGAAAATCATTTGAAAATTGTGTCAGCATGTCATAAATAGAATGCTGCAGTTTTCTGTCTGAGATTTATTATGCTGCTCGCTTTCCATGCAGATGGTGTAACACTGGCAACATCATTGCCTGGCTTGCTTAGGCTACATGTGTATGGGGCGGAGCTATCAAAACAGGGACGACACCCTTGTTTCGTCATGGGACGGCATGTTTTGCTAATTTCAAACATCAACACTGGCTTACAGGAAAGGGTTGCTCAACTCCAAAATGAAAATGTTGTCATTAATCACTTACACCCATGTCGTTCCAAATCTATCACAGCTTTGTTCATTGGAAAATACACTGTCAAGGACCAGAAAAGTAAGCAAGACATTGTCAAAATAGTCCACAAAGACAGAGGAGATTGTCCAATATAGTTTTTTGTTTTTTTTGCATTCAAAAAGCATTCTCATCACTTTATAAAACTCTGATTAAACCACAGACACTATTCTTATGATGTCTTTCATAATTTTCTGGGCCTTGACAGTGTTATTTACTTTTCAATCAATGGGACAGTCATAAGCCATCTGTTTTTCTTTAATATCTTAAACAAACCAACACAACTATACATGAACGGATGAATGAATATGTATAAAGGACTTGTCAGCATTTACAAATACTTAATTTCCCTATTAATCCTACATCTTGATAATTAGAATGAAGTAAG
The DNA here is from genome assembly GCA_032361145.1 of Enteromius fasciolatus. Taxonomy (NCBI): domain Eukaryota; kingdom Metazoa; phylum Chordata; class Actinopteri; order Cypriniformes; family Cyprinidae; genus Enteromius; species Enteromius fasciolatus. Next base: position 4,450,296 of record JAUMHR010000075.1, on the reverse strand, counting down.
GCTTGCAAAGTATTACAAATGTCTAGCAGGTCTGTAATAAACCTGCACCTTTTCTCAGTCCTTCTTGAGCATTCCCACAAAGCATAAATTTTCATTTAGAATATAGTCATCATCTGCTCTTATAGGGTTTGGGACTATAAGTGTAGCAATCCTTCAATAGGCAAATTGCGACGGTGGCAATTATAGCCGGATACAATTACGCAACGCTCAAGTCAATTAGCTGTGTGAATCTATTTGGCCAGGAACTGCAAGTCTTTAATGCCATATTCATTAGCATAGCAAGAGTTCACAGTAGGGAGTCCATTGTGCATGCTGAGTGCAAACCTACCTCCCAGGATATGACCAGCTCATGCCTGCGGCCGTTCCCCCCTCTTACGTTGGCAGGGGCTACTGACGGAACTGCAGACACAGAAATACTGCATTATATCATCAGATTTTAGTAGCTAAACCTCTATGAAAAAATATGAGTGGTGCATTACTTGCTAATGACTACTAATGATTAATTAATGCTTAGCTTTTATAACAGAGGAGGAAAATTCACTCCATAGGTGTAACTCTTAAACCCACAACCATGAATTAGTGGAGAAACAGTATAGCACTCTCTAAACACATCTAACAGCTTGAGTCGCACAAACAAACATACAGTAGAAAAATCGGAATGGGAATTATTTTTAAGCAGTTCCTTGCGCAAGACCTTACATTTACATTACATTTATGCATTGGGAATACACTTTTTATCTGATTCAAGGTACATTTTCTTATAATGAATGACTTATAAACTAATACATACCGACCTTTATATTATATAATCAGCTTGTTATGTATTCTCTTTTGCAGTAAACTTGCTATGATGCTCACCTGTTATATGTGTATAAGATAGATTTAATTTACTCTACAGAAACCAATGTATTAAAATGTCCCAAAGTTTACATTTACCTGTTTTGGCTAAAGCCGAACACACTTTTAGCGCCACCCACTAGACATTTAACTTTGAAAGTGTAGTGAAACAACTTCTTGCATGGGCCACTTTTATTGTGCTTTTAATTGATTTGTTAATTTACAAAGCTCACTAAGATAACTGTATGGAAACATACTCTGTATGCATTTTGACATAAGAAGGAGTACATTATAACAGAGCTATTCCTATAAGAAAAACAACCAAAGGAACAATGACATATGACTACAAACTACAATTATCCAAAAAGCTTTAAATAATTTTAAAAAGTAGCTGTCGTTATATTCATATTTTGGGACATTTTGTTGCTGCGTTATCGGGCAGGCCTGCTGAATGTTTTTGAACCAAAGCAAGTGTTGAAGCAAGGGTTTTGTTCTCCGTAAATAGAGAATTCTGCAGCCTCTTTGCCTGAGGGCACAAGTGCCTTTCTGCTTCAGCTCAAACACAAAAACTTGTTTAAATTCATGTAAGCGGCTTATTTTCCACTTCTCCTCCAATTAAAATAGAACCAGGGTCACCCTGGATGTTCAGACGGGTGACGGCAGTCGTAAAAATGTGTCACAACACGCAGCTACACGATCCCCTGAGTGGAGGATAAACGATGCTTGAGAGAAGACTGTTTGTTTATTTAGATTTCTGTTCTGTTGGAGGGCGTTTAGCTCTGTGACATTCACGGGTGAATGAACCAATGACAGATACCTGCTTCCTTAGTGCGGACCGCTCTGGAAGGGGCGCTTGGGTCACCTGTGCCAATGCCGTTTGTTGCAACCACCCGAAACTCATACTCCACCCAAGGGTTGAGCTCCACTGCCATGGCAGACTCTATGTTTCCTGTCACCGGCTCTGGATCTAAGTGGGATGTGGAGCACAGTGGTGAGGTACCGAAACAAGTGAGGAATCAATACAGCTTAAAACATAAGCAAAGATTTAAGATTGACATCTACTAAAAATAAATTCTGGTAGACCAGAGGCATTTCAAAATAATATAGAGTGTAATAGTACTTCATGCCTGAGCAGTGCCACTTTATATTAAGTGTCCCTAATACCTGTGTACTTCCATAGTAACTAGATGTGTATGTAGTATGTAACCACAGTGCAAGTACACACTTGTACATAGTATCTAGAGCTGAAATATTTCTGTAACTACACACATCTAACAACCCTCAGAATGGTGTGTGTAAGTACAAATGTGTAACAAGACATTGGTAACAACACTTGTTTCACTTCACTAAGTAGTCATGTAACAGGAGCTACATTTAGTAACAGCAGTATGTATAAGAGTAACTGGAACAGGGGGTGTAGTTGGGTAAGTTTAGGGATATGTAAAGTGGGTGGAGTTGCTGCACCTCTGTTATACATTCTGGACACCAACCACAATTTATATGTAAAGCCTAACTTACTTACTTACTAACTTACTTACTGTAACACCAGAGTAATTACATGCTTAATCCACAGCAATTGTCTACTTGTTAATATAAAGTGTAACACTTTTATTACCAAAAAGTGTTGTTACCAATGTCCTGTTACACATTTGTACTTACACACACCATTCTGAGGGTTGTTACATGTGTAAAATTACTGAAATATTACAGCTGTAGATACTATGTAGCGGTGTGTACTTACACTGTGGTTACATACTACATACACATCTAGATACTATGGAAGTACACAGGTATTAGGGACACTTAATATAAAGTGGGACCCATATGGGACCATTGAGAACAAAATAGCTGTGATTTTAACGGTAAAAAACTGTGAAAATACTAAGGTAAAAAGCTGTTAAATGGTTAATGGTAAATTCATATAAAATTTACATTGAAAAAATGTAAACATTGCCAGAATCTGAATTCTTTCGAATTTGATATTTTTTCTTTGAAATAACTTTCTTCTTAGTTTTTTCTTATCAGTTATGTTTATTAGGGTTGTATGCTACACATAATGTTGTTACATTAATGTTTATTACATATTTTAGTTTAAATGTGTTTAGTTTGTATGAATGACACTGAGCACCTTCTTAGTATGCTCATATATTTAAAAGTTGCTTGGCCGAGCGTGCCACTATTTGGGAGACCAGTCTTTTTCCCCGTGCATGCACGCTGTCCTTGTTAGTCCATGAAGGGTGCAATGAGGGATCGTCACCCCGCCAGAGACGTTGAGTCACCAGAAGACAACCGCACCCGTTAAACGGCCAGGATGCCGGACCATTGAGTCTCCTTTCACGTGCAGTGAGGGCCAAGTTGGACGAAGCCCCTAAAGAAGCCGCCGCCTCTTGCGCATCGGACCTGAGAGGAGAGTGCGTGCAAGCCGCCGGACTCCGCCCCTTACCTGGACCCTTCCCCCTCAAACACTGCCTGACCTTCACTACCCCTGCAGCATGACGAGGACATCAGTTCCCCTCTTTATTTTGGACACTTTTCCCCTCTTTTGCTATTTTGTTCAATAAAAGTCTCTCAGACTCCCACTCCCACTGTGTCTGTCGTAAGGTCCTCTCATGACTATATATACAGTGTAGAGAGAGATATACTCACAGAGAAAATAACACATAGTTGAATGAAAACAAATTTTTTTAAGTCTATCCTCCTCACTGCTTCAGTAAGATTTTACGTTTTATTAAAACATATAATTCACTACAAGAAACACATGAAACTATTTCCCTGAAAATCATTACAATTTACACATGATTATTTTCATTATTACTAATAATATTATTATTAATAGTAGTAGTAGTAGTATTATTGTACATAGACAGCTGGCTTCTAAGACAGCAACCAAACTCAAATGCAACTTTACAAGTGATTTATTTGGAACAGTGCAAATGTTTTCCATTAGCATATCATTATGTTCTATAAACACATGCCATGATTATTATTTAGCCAGAATAAACAATTATGCTGCCTATGTTTTGGAACAGCCTTTACATCGAAAGCACACTTATGTTTTAATTGCTTCAGTTTACTAAGCTGAGAAACGGAGCCAACATCTAGTCTTCTAACATCATAGATCGATTTTCAACAACCTAAAAAGTCAATACTGAATTTTTCTTCTAAACCAACTAAGCTTAAAGCTTTACATTTGTGCAATAACGAGGAAGGCAAAATGTCCAGGAAGTAAAGAAACTGTTGAATAAAGTCTGTAAATTATTCTTGTAGCTTGGTAAAATTATGGTTGAACCACTGATGGCACATGAGCAATTTAAGTAATGTCCTTACTACATTTCTGTATTATTCCTTGATCAAGGACCCATGCTGTCTATGAAGGGGACAGATCTCCTGGATTTCATAAACAGTCTTTTAATTTGTATTCCGAAGACAAATTAAGGTCTTATGGGTTTGGAATGACATGAGGGTGTTTTTTGGGTGAACTTACCCTTTTATTTGGTCAAAATAACATTCTAAAATTCTAAATATAATTACATTATAATATATTTTATATATTTAATTTCATTTAGGGTATTAAAAAATCTCGTTAATTTGAACTGTCTTTTAAATTATATTATTTCCATAATAATTTCTCTAAAGAATAGAGAAAAGGTAAAATAGGTGAAAAATAGGTAAAGAATACCAAAGCATACTTCTTTTTTTTTTTTTACCCAGTGTACCCAGTGCATTGCAGCCTCCGTTTCTATGTAATTGAGCTTTAAATAAGAGACTGAGAAATGTTTCCTTTGTTTCTAGTAAAGTGAATTTGTAATTTTGATTTCACTCATGCTTAGCTCAAGTCAATGCATAAGAGACACCAGACACATGATTGTGTTTGCCCAGAGGACTGGCTCCTCTTTCTACACACCTCATTTCAGTCCAGACACACACTTGGCGGAGGACCAAACCTCTGGGCTAACTTCTGTCTACAGTTAACGGCTGTACATAACCTGTGGGACCAGAGTCTTGCTCCAGGCGTGAGACTGTGAGATGATAAACTCCCAGATGCTCTCCACAAAATTTCTCTCTTTCGCCCCTCCGGCTTACCCTGCCTTATCTCACTGTTTCTCTTCTTCAGCCTCTCTATACTTTCATATTTCAGGTTTTTTTTCTTTGACCACACATGCCTCGATTTCCTTTGCATTCCTACATTCGTACTGCCACTGGCTCTTGGGCTTTTAAAGTATCACTTTTTAAAATTGTATTCAATATAGGATTCTTGAACAACATTATATATATACATTATATATATATACACACATAGAAAGAATGAATTATGAAATTACCTATAACGATGCATCTGTCCATTACATCAACAGTACAAAATAAAATAAAATAATAAAGACAGTTCATGACCCCTTTTAAAGATAATACATACATGTATGAAATTACATAAAAAAGATGTGCTTGGGATTTGGACTGAAGGGTCCTATACTTAAGAGAGTAAAAAAAAAATCTAAAGTGCAAGTGTCTGAAAACATTAAGTTTGCACTAAAGTATATTCTTTTAAAGTAAATTTTTTATATGCCAGTATGAGTATGCTGCCTGATGTCTACGCATATTGAGTTACAGTGTAGTTGCAAAAGTCAAACTGTGGTAAAGTTTGTTGCATCCCCAACGGCCTTTGTTACTCATGTCACCTCAGATCTCTTATTGGAAATGAATGACTTTGAATGCTTTGTCAGCATGAACGCCCCTTCAGGCCTACGTTATTCCTAGAAGAGGAATATAGAGTAAAGAACATGAAGTTGTAACAGTGTTTAAACACTCCAAAATAAAGAGTTTCTTCTCTGCCTCCTTGTTTTAGTCTGACTAGGTTCAGCACTTCCAGCACTGTGTACACACTAATTGTGTCTTATCTCTCCTACTGTCACCCGCATGGAATATTCAAACTGAAAAGAGCGATTCGTCCATAAAAATTCATTGTATACAAATTTGCTATTATATAAAGCACTGCTAATGTTTGAAAAGATCACACAAAAGCTGTTGTCTTTGGAAAATTACAAGTGGTACTACAGTCAAGGTACCCAAAATAAAGCTATTTAACTTCTGATAGAAAAAAATAGTCTTATTTATCTGACAAATCACTAAAAAACGAGAGCTATGTATTGAGTGAATTTTAAAAAATCAAGAATATGTCTAGATTAAATAAATATATATTTAGTATGCTGTTAATATTGTCTTTTAAAAAAATATATATTATTTTCTTTCGATTTTGGAATAAAATTTGACTTGTGAGATTTAAAATCCAAATGATGGTAAAGTTAACTTACTAATGACCTTCAAATTAATTTGCCATTAGATTTCAGCCAGTGACATTTAAAAAAGCAAAACAGACATTTAATCGAGGCCCACTGGGCTCTCGTTGCACATCCTTACAAACAGATGGGAGGAAAAGTCAACTCCCTGCACTTGAGTCTGCATTCAGAGACACTGTTAGCAGTTATACAATATGTTGAAAGTCAAAGGTTTGAAGAGATCTTATACAAGAACTATAGGAGTATTTAAGTTTTTGAAGAGTCAGCGGCCATTAAAACTTTAACTTTTTACCTGGTCTCATGGCATAAATGTATTTGTTCTCCAACAAAAACGACTCTGTAAGTTGTTTCTGCAAGTACCTTATTACGACCTATATTTACGTTTTAAAGGTAAGCGGCCTCTAGTGGGCGTAAAATAATGACAGTGTCATATTGCGCCTGTTGTTACACTGATCTCACGGCGATTAAAACATATTTTACTAGGTTTAATTTGTACTAATGACCAAACAAACTGGTTTGAATCCTATGTAACTACAGTTTGACAAAACAGTTCAAATCTGTGTAAAAGGAAGTTAAATTGACATGGATGTATCAACAAATGCCTTTTATATCAGTTTTGCATTTGTTAACACTATCGAGTAGGTTTAGGGTTGGATTTGATGTAGGGAATATTTCCAACATGATAAAGCATTAATTTTTAACAACTGACCACAGATAATTAACGTAATAAAAACACAACAATACATATCTATATCAACTTAATAAAAATGTGCCAGGGTTCATGTATTGCACCTGTGTTTTAGCGCCACTTAGTGGACATTTCTTTTTGAAAGTAAGGTGAAAAACTGTGCACAGGTACAGTACATA
>JAUMHR010000075.1:4384634-4398069 GCA_032361145.1 Enteromius fasciolatus | reverse complement strand
AGCTGTAATATTTCTGTAACTACACACATGTAACACCCCTCAGAATGGTGTGTGTAAGTACAAATGTGTAACAGGACTAACAGCACTTTTTGATGTATATAAAATACACAATTGTTATGAATTTATCATGTAGTTACTCTGGTGTTACACAGCAGCAGGCAGTAAATTAGGCTTTACATATAAATTGTGGTTGGTGTCCAGAATGTTACACTTTATAGTAAGTGGCAGTTCCTGAGGAGTTACCATGTATATACTGTACACTGGTATTACAGAGGTGAACCAACTCCACCCACTTTACATATCCCTAAACCTACCCAACTACACCCTCTGGTCACCCCCTGATCCAGTTACTCTTATAAACACTGCTGTTACAAAATGTAGCTCCTGTTACATGACTACTTAGTGAAGTAAAAAAAAAATCTGTTACCAGTGTCCTGTTACACATTTGTACTTACACACACCATTCTGAGGGTTGTTACATGTGTGTAGTTACAGAAATATTACAGCTGTAGATACTATGTACCGGTGTGTACTTACACTGTGGTTACATACTACATCTAGTTACTATGGAAGTACACCAGTATTAGGGACACTTAATATAAAATGGGGCCACATTTAACATTACACGTTTAAATTTGATCGTAGAAGCTCAAGTATGCTTGCTTGATGCACAAAAAACAACTCAACCAATTCGTTCTTGTGTTTCATACAGTATGTGTATCAGTACGTTTGAGCCGCAAGAACCAATGAGGTTTGTTTGTGGAGCATTATTGCAAGCAAGCATTGCTGAACTTTTGTATTTGCTCCCTGGTTTATATATGAATAAAAATGTAAGTTAATTCTTTGTCTTCATATAAAGTAATTGTCTCAACAAAAGACTTGAATTAAACCACTCAGTCTTGCATAAATAATTACATTATTTGTGATTATCTATGCAACTGCAAAGGTTTGTTAGCTTTATTGTTAGTTAAATGGTTTGGCAACACTTTGGAAAAGCGAACACTATGACTTTTCACTTAATAAATTGCTAATTTGTTGCTTAATATGAATATTTGGTAAAGTATTTGTTATGTTAAGGAATTGGGTAGGATTAGGGATATAGAATAAGGTCAATATCAATGCTAAGAAAATTAGCTAAGAGACCCTAAAATAAAGTATTACCAGTGTTTTCACCTAAGATGGTAAAATTAAAAAAAATAAAGTAAATCACTCCAGGTGTTTGTAACAACCTTTAAATACGGCTCAGGTCCCACGTTCAGTTTTAGTCAATGTCTCCTATTTGTCAGGTACTAATCCAGAATCATATGCCTGACTGCTTAGTAATAGCACATCTCACACACACACACACACACAAAACGTATATGGGTTAAACGTTGAATTTTAATCTTACATATCAGGTAAGCAAACAGCAAAAATATGTATGCTATGATATATCTTTAAAATATTGTGACCTACATTTTTATTTATATCGGGCCTTGTGCCAGCTGAAGCTACAGTCATTTTTTAAAGACACGAGCTAAAACGGTAAAATAATGTCTCAATTTAATTTATTAGCAAAGAGACTTCATGTCATGGTATTGATTCATCAATTCAGTTCACCAAGAGAGGTGCTTGGCACCCAGCCTAGCTCTTCTGTGCAGGTGATGGGGGTTTAGGGAGCAGGAATGTGTGTGTGTGTGTGCGTGCGTGTGTGAAGTGCGTGTAATATCTCACCATCTGTTTTGAGAGTCAGAGGCGTCGGTGGGCTCAGGACCCTGGCGTTGGTCACAGTGTTCTTCACTTGGCACACGTAGCTGCCCACGTCCGAGGGCTGCACCTTGGAGATATACAGATTTCCCGTTTCCTGCGAGATGAATCGCCGGCTGTCCTCTGCCACGAACGAGGGAAGCTCATTGAACACCCAGCTGTAGATGATCTCTGCCGGGGCAGAAGGAGAGCAAGCAGATGAGCTGTGAGAACAACGCACATGTCCCTAAGGAAACCCCTGTCTGAATCTGCATTGTAGCAAGCTGACCTTGTCAGAGCGAGGGCTCACAGGAGAGGGAGTCTGAGAGCTGATGTGTAGCTGATATAGATTAATTCACTGTTCTCTACTACAGGGTTTAGGGTGATCATAACAAGCAAGTTTTAAAAATGTGTAGAGATACAGTTTCATGTCTACATACTGTACCGAACTGCATCGGAATGAGGAAAGTAGCCCCTGTGTCCAGAAAAGCCCTCACACAAAAAAGCTGGAAACATTTAATTACATCTCTACACTCTCAGAAATAAAAGGTACAAAAGCTGTCAATAGACCAGTAAACCTTTTCAAAATGTACACTTTTGTATCAGGTTAAAATGTGTACACTCTAAGCACTAATACAGTGTGTAACTTTAAAGTACCAAAATGTACCCTTTAGGTACAAATATAAACCTTTTGAAAAGGTACAGCTCCAGTAACAGCTTTTGTACCTTTTTTGTGTACTTTATGCTAATTTATGACCATCTTAAATCAAGTCTAAGATCACAGTTTCAGCAGCTTGGCCTGAACTTAAATGAGATGGACTTTTTTACAGAAAAAAATGGTCTTGGACTGTGTGGTTTTCGAATTGTGCGAATACAGGCTGATCCAACTTTGATGTAATGTCCTTAAAACAAGTCAAAATGAGGCTCAGTAGTGTGTGTGGCCTCCACATGCCTATATGACCTCCCTACAATGCCTGGGCATGCTCCTGATGAGGTGGTGGATGGTGTCCTGCATGGTGTTTAGCTGTAAGCACAACCCCCACCTGTGGATGTCGAGGCCTCATACCACCCTCATGGAGTCTCTTTCTAACCGTTTAAGCAAACACATGCACATTTGTGGCCTGCTTGAGGTTATCTTGCAGGGCTCTGGCAGTGCTCCTCCTGTTCCTCCTTGCACAAAGCGTGTTTTGCTGCTTATTAATAGTTAATAAGGTAGTTGTTTAGTATAGGTAGCATTAGAGATGTAGAATAAGCCAATTTTTGCTTGAGTGCTACTAATAAGCGGTGAATATTCTAGTAATATGCATGCTAATAAGCAACTAGTTAAGACACAACAACTAAATTCTTACCTTTAAGTCGTATTTATATAAAACTGTAAGCATAATTTTGTATAAACAACTAATAATTAAAAGATGACCTTTTTATAGAAATATCATAACTTTACAAAAAGTTAACTACATTAGTTAACACACCCTTCTAAAGCAGTGTTTAACCTTGATTAATCTTAATTTCATCACTTCAATCAGTGATTAGTGATACTTATTGGACCTAAGCTAACAACGAACTGAAAAAGAACAGTTTTATTTGTTCCAACTAACACTGACAAAGATCAATCAATTCTGCTCATTGTTAATGCTGTTTAAAAATGCAACAAACTTTAACCAAAGTATTATTGTAAAGTAAATATCAGCAATTAATTATCTTCATTAGAAGCTCCTGCATTTCACAGACTGTAAAACTAAAGAAAGGCCCTGCTTTTTGTTCCTTCACATTTACATCATTTGACTGCAAGGCACCACCCAAAATGTCTCCATAACCAATCACGATATTAAAAATTATAGCTCTGAAACTGGAAAAATAGTCAAGACATGCAATCATTATGTTTTCGCGATCAATCATCACTGTCACTTCCGAGTACTTGGGCACATTTCTTATTCCGTACAGATATGCAGAGGAATGAAGTATTCTTTATCATGTCACATTGAGCTAGGAACCAAATGACAAAAGACAGGCTGTCAACAGAACAAAATTATGTGTGTTTTTCTGTAACTCTGAAGCAGTCATATTACGCCACATAAATCCAGGAGATATGTGAGAGCGGATTACTACTCTGATCTCACGCTGTTTGCCTTATGTCGACTATATCGTAGTCACATAGACTTCCCGCTGCAGAAAAGAAGAAAAGAAAGAGAGAGAGAGAGAAACTCGGGGGCCAAATGAATTTCCTCAAGACCAATTTATTCACCAAATAATTAAAGTATGAATTTCATAGACCATTGATTTCTTTTGCATAGTAAATACAGGTGGCACGCTCCCGTTGATTAATCACTGAAGGATTGCCACTCTTTAAAGAGATTCCAGTTCAATTTTTCATACACAAGGGCTAATGTCACCTGAGTAAACAATGAATATTTATCTCATAAATAAAATTCAAAAGGACTCTCATGAAAGGCATCCTCATAAAGCGTCAACCAAAATAAATCAGGATATTTCTAGCTGACGGCCTCAGCGCCTGAGGCTTCTGATACTGTTTTTTGAGTTCATTCACTAGGTTTGCACAAAGATTTACGAGTGTCAGCGACGGAGTAAAAAGGTGAAGTTATTGTCCAAGAAGCACTGAATCACAATGGAATGAAAACTCATGATGAATATGATCGGAAAGGTACAGTAGCGGTTAATTGGTGAAGTGTGAAGCACAATTCATTTCGCATGTTGATAGCTAACAGGCTTTTGTGGCTAAACTACATTTCTCTATTTTAGTAAGATGATACTTAAATAGTACACATAATGAGTATCATTTGCACTTTATTTTGTTTTTAGTAGCTCAACATATAATGCACATCACGTCATAAATGGAAATTCATAGAAGAAGAAGACAATACAGTCATTTTTATTTTTAGTGTAACGTTAGCGCTCCACGCATTCATCAAGGTCAAGAACCAACAACGCCTCCTCTACACTTTGAGTGGTAAAGCAACAGCGATCATATTGAGAGTAATATCCTGTTTACATCTCAGTGATCTCAAATTATTTTCAATTACTTTCAGGTTTAAAGTCATCTACCCATATTAATGTGGATGAAACCTCCTACGAGCAATTCAGGCAAATGAAAGACAAATTAACCTCAAAGCCGTCCTACGAGTCCTAAAATAAATTCCCTGCAGTTCCTCCCATTCCACAGATATCAAATCCAAAATGTTAATCCTCCAAGCAAACATTTAATAGTTCCCGCTCATAACCGAATGATTACAGTCAATGTGTTAATGTAAAAAGTTAAAATAAACAGTTAAAATGCAACAAATAAAGTAGAACGCTTACTGGTTGCTTTTTTATACACTTACTTAATCACTTACTAATTTTCATTTGTGTGAAATGCTATTTTATATACAGAATTTTACACTTATCTACTGTCAAAAAAGCAGAGCTATTCCCCATATTTATTCCTAGCTTCTGATACAGCATAACATTTACATCAGGGTTCGCACTAAATTGCTTGCCATTGCTAAATGTTTGCTTATGTGTCGATCTCATCAAGTTCTTAAAGCCTGGTGCCCCTCAGAAGGTTTGCAGCTCTGAGCCTGATGGGAAATCAGTATTGGCATTTAAAGACAAATCATTCCCTGACCCCGTAGCCAATGAATGATGTTAATTTTCTTCACATCAGCTTTCCGCGCTAGTCAAACAATTGCAGAAAATCAATAGACAGAAAACAGCCTTGTCTCATGTAAACAGGTTGCTCGGTTCCTCGGTTTCTTAGATCTGGTACAATGCTACAGCTCTGCCTCCTACACGCTCTTGAAAAGCACACAATCACATATCATAGCATTTATACAGTAGTAGTAGTAAAGTTTTGGACGCAGCGGACTGGATTTATGTTTCATGAACCCAAAACATTGTAATATAAAGGCTTAATGCTTAAATAGAGAACAAGGTAACAATAAAGACTTTTCGTTGCTACAAATTAATTCCATTGTGAATAAACATTCTGTTCATTAAAATAATCTTAAAAATCTATTATAGTTTCCATAAAAAGGAATTAATTATTAAATAAATGGTTAGAATAGGGAACACATATTCACTATTAATTAAGAGATTTCCCCCAATAAGCTGTAAAAATGTAAGGGAATAAATTAGATTTGAAAATATGTAATGAATATATATATGCATCTCCTCCACTCTACCATTAGAGGACAGCTGAGAAGTGAGATTTGAGACAGGCCACTAAAATGCTCCCTCATGCTGCCTGTGTCTGCGCAAAATAATTGTCTGAGTGCGATTTCTTTTCATTTCTAATGATCCGGTAAATTTGAGCCTTGATGCTGATGCTTGTCTGGAAACACACTGCATCGACCAGTTGGAGACGGATAGGTTGACACACAAGAACCGTAATTTCCCATACGGAACAGGAAGCCCAGTCATTTCTGATGCAAATCACTCTGGAAAAGTCCTTTGAAAATAAATCTTCGCTATTGTCCTAAAGAAAACGGACAGCATCGTGCCCCTGAATGTTTACAGATGCATCAAAGAGTGTTTCTTCTCGCAGTTCACCCGGGAGGGCACAACAGAAATCAATCACACTTTGCGTCTTACTGAGTTATAAAATAATGGCATTATGATTATCAGATGACACATGCTAAGGAGAGCCGAGCTGAACTAAGTGAAACAGAGCTTCTCCAAACATAAAGATATCAGACGAGGGGGAGGGGGGGTGAAGAGATAAGGACTAAGCCGAAAACGTGTCAGCACAGGCCGGGATTTATTTTGCTCAGAATGGAGTGTTTGGTGAATTTAGACCTGCGTTAATACCACTGAAGCTCTCTCAGCTTCTTATCGTGGTGTAAACAGTAATGGGCACACTCACGCTTGTATGGTTTAATAATGACCTCTGTCTGTTTGCAATCTCACATCTGGACATAGTCCAACATGGCTTGGAAAGCTGCGACAGTCAAGTTACCATGCACTTTCAAAGTAAAATCAGATCACTATACTGTACTAACAGGGATTAAATAGGACAAGATTTTGCAATACCATTATTTTTGCCCTGAAGTTAATTATTTTATGAAGTCGGGTTTTTTAGTCTTTGCACACACACACACACACATATATATATATGGCCAAAAATATCAGCACCCTTGGCAAATATAACTAAAGAAGGCTGTGAAAAACCTGCATTGTTAATCCTTTTGATCTTTTATAGTGGACTTCTATTGAACCCTATAGAAAATGAATGAGGTGAACTAAAGAGAAGAAGCACCCACACAGAGCTGAGGATGTAATCTGATTCTGGATGAAGGAATGGTCTTAGATCTCTTGTCAGGCATTATAGGAAAAAATGCTTTGTTTTGGGTTTTTTTAATCCAGATTTCAGTATTTTAATAGGTTGGTATATTAACATTAAATTATTTAATACAAAATATGGCATTTAACAAAATGTAAGTAAATTTAACTGTAAACCCATACAACTTAAAAATGTTGTTACCATATCATTTTACGGCCAAATTCCACCAACCACAACTGCCAGTTTTTTACCGTAAATTTTATGGATTTTTTTTTTTTTTGCAGTGTATGTAATAGTTTTTCAAACTTACTTTTAAAATATTTTACTGAGTTCTAATCAATATTATTGAAATACATTTGAAACACTGTTTCAGTCTGTCTACATCAAATTTAGTGTTATTCAGTGCCATTTCTTTAAGTGAACACTGTTTCAAAGTTAATGCTCCATGCATGAAAAATAATAGCATACAGATTTACTACAAGCTGAGAGAAGGTAATGAGATTTTTTTGAAAGTGAACTATCCCTTTAAAACAGTCTTCTTCGTCAAGGGACCAAGCAGACAGGAAGAGAGGAAGCTGGATGCGGTTACTCTGGGTCTCCAGGAGCACTAAATTTTCTAAAAATGGCCATTTCACCACAAGCCTTTCATCTGATAGTGCTCGTTTAACTGTCCTGTCTGTATCCTTCTCTTCCCAATCTCTTTGTCTCACTGCATCCGAGTTCATTTAACCTGCAATTTCAGCGACTGGTGCAAGACAAGCAGAAACTGAAAAATGTCAGAAGAGAGTAATATGTGATAACAACATTCAAAAGTATAAATTTTCAAATTGTGCAGGATGTTAAAAAATTTTGAAGTCGTAACATAATATTTTACAATCAACTGTGTGAAAATTAGCCTATATTAATCAAAAATGTACCTGTAATTCATACTTTTGTGTGAAAAAGAATAAAAGTCGTGAGAGTTTTACTGCCTCTAGTGTTCATTTCAACTGGAAACTACAGCAATTCGTATGTATTGGTACATTTTTTTTCAGTTTTGCAGAAAACGAAAGCATCTGCTGAGAAAAGACAAGACACCTCTCTGGGACTGAATTAAAGGAAGAAATAAAGTTTAAGAGAGAGCAATTCAATAGTTTATATCTTATTTATGTGAAGCGGGCGGCTGGCAGGCCGGGCCGTTGGAATGTCGCAAACGTCTGTTGCTTCTCCACGGCCCCTGGCTCCAATTTTTCACAAAATACCTATTAATAATATTGATGTTAGCGTGGCACAATATTAGTTTTTTGGCAATATCCAATTTTTTCTTATTATTATTTTGCCTGATAACCAATGCTAATAGCAATTTATATTTGGTCTGTCCTGTGCAAAGACCGTAAACATTGTTTTTTACCAATAATGTATTTGTTAAAACTAATAATTTTTTTTTATTTATTTATGAGAGTACATTGAAAGCTTTAAAATAACTATAATAAAATCAACCTCTGCTGTTTTATTGATTGACTTAATTCATTCATTTTTTTAGACACATATTTATATAAATATAAGTATAGAATATATAGAAATATAAATGTCTGGTAACATTACAAATGTCTTTAATTATAGCACTTACCGTACCTTGCCGTTATTAGCTACAAACTCTAACTAAAAATTATTTAAAAAATTTGCAGACATATAAGCCTACCAAATCTCCTCATTAGGAATCATTCACAATTTGAATTATTGGCTTCTGAATTGCGATTGTCTGTTATCAATTGCAGCTGATTTGTCTAATTGATATTTCCAGGATAAGCACATCCAGGGAAGAAAATGCATCTCAGCTATTCAGCTGATTCGTTTTTAGCTCTAGCCCCACCTGCACTTGCATTTAAATGGGGCATGAAATGGGCCGCTTTCATAGTTTGGAACCTACAGTAAGTATAAAATACACCAGAGCAAATCTGCTACTGGCATAGACGATAAATCTATATGACTTGTAATATCCATCTTATAAGATTCTTGAATATAAGATTCGTTTTTATATGCAGCCAGCATCCAAAACAAAATGCATACGGGTGACCTTTACGCTGCTCTTTTCAACAGGGTACAGAGACAGAACAGAGAGAGAGAGTACCCACCTGGTGAATGAGGAGGGGGGGCACACATTAGCACAACGCCCTGGCCTTCCCTCACCGAAACGGCTCCTCTTGCCCGACCACTGAACGCCCCGAGATCTGCAAACACACACATGCAAGCCAGTGACAGAGTGACACAGAGGCAGCTGTTAACCTGCAGATTAAGGGTCAGAGATTGCATGAAAATCGCATAAGCGCTCACGGCTTGGCTAGATTTAGTATCTGTCACCTGAGGTTTGACCTCCGCGTGAGCTTTCACTTTAACCTGCTCTACACCCCAAACCCGCCGCTTAAATCTCACTTCCTGTTTCCCTCCAGACACGACGGCCAAGTGGTAATTAAAACAGGTAACCTTGCTCGGAGCCTTCAATCTTGTGAGCACTTTTAAAATACCGACGAGACGTGGAAAATCATTTTAGTTCACAAAAAGCTGAGAATTGTGAGCGATCATTACAATTTCAAGCCATGTCTGAGGAGAGACGTCGGGTGGTATTTTTAAAATGTAATTTGAGTTGGAATGTAGAGGTGAAGGTTTCCATGTGTAGCGGTGTTCTGGAAATCACACAGAGCAGGGATGGTTTCATCAGGCCGCTGGAGTATCGCTACTGAGTCGACAGGTGGAGATACTACAGTTAATCTGTTGAAACAAATTGCATTTGCATAAATTTGCATATTTAATCTGCAAACTCGCAGCACAACACCGTGCCATTGGCTGACTGCCCCTCGTAGTGAGAAGAGGTGAGAGGAGTTGTTAAGAATAACATTATTAGTGTTCATGGCTGCTCTTACAGGTCACGAGGCATACTTGAGATCTCAGTTACATTTCAGTTTTGTACCCAATTAGCAAAAAAAGTGTGCTGAGAAAGTTTTGTTAATGTACCTCCAAACAACTGTCGCTAGGGTTCAAACCACTAGTGTTCGGTTTCCGCCGTTCTCCTGGACAAATTTGCTTTATTCTTTATGATTATGAGGAAGCGCAAACTTGTGAAACTATATATATACTTTGGAATATTCTTTGACTGAACAAAACAAAACATCTTTGTTTTAGAAGTTCCTAAAATATTAAACTAAATATGGGCATACCATACATATTTGGTCTTGGATGAATCTGGTTAGAAATATTTGAGTTTTGAGAAACAAAAATTTATTACAATTAAAAGAAGTCTTTTTCTCAGCAGAAACATTTCAAAGGCGTATATATAAATATTCACTACTTACTATTTTACTATGTGAAAAATATTTAAAGGCATCAAAATCTAAAGGCAACACAATAATAAAGTCTGCCTTTAGGATTTAATTCAGCTTTAATCAAAACAATATGTGATATTTATTTATATGCAAATAACATACAGAACTTCAGAAAACAATTTAAAAAGAAAGAAAAAGGGGGGGGGGGGAAATTCCTTCAGGTTTACATGAGCAGTCACACGTGTTCAGCCCTATATCGATTTAACTTTTAATTTTTAAATTACACAGTTTTGAAGGTCATTTTGGCTCAATTTGAGCCTGCACTTAGAACTTACGCTTCTCTAAGCTCTTGGTAACAAGGTGCAAATGGAAATGAAACGTTAGCTGCATTTATGGAGGTCAGCAAATCAATAAGTGTCCCAGTTAAGAATCGCTGCGCTGACATACCACAAATATAATGGCACAACCAGAGTTCAACTGGAATGACATTTAATTTGGCTTAGCAGCCACATTCATGCAGGGAACTAAGCAATAACACCTTTTTTCTAGCCTCTTGAAAACAAAAAAACAAGTGATAAACAGCTTTTGCTAATTAATACTAGCTTCCAGATCTAGAGGAAGCAAATAAGACAACTTCTGAGTTATGTTTGTTTTAATCGTTAAGTTTATTTAGTTTTTTATTGCGTTTTAATATTTGTAATATTTAATATATTTTTTAAATATTTTCATATCATAAAAATAGTACACTGGGGACTAAAATCTAAACATACTTGTGTATCAGATAACGTTCTACAGTTAAAATTATAATCAGTTGCTTCAGTGTGTTTGTCAATCCATCAAATTAATTAGTGTACTTCATTAATAAACAACATGATTTAACATGATTAGAAAGTTCACACAAGTGCATTAAGAAACATATTTGTTGTATAATCTAAAGTAGTTTTTAAAGTTTTTGAAGAACACTACAAGTACACACTCAATACAATCAAGTACACTTATTTTTCATGAGAGTAAAAACAGCAAACAGATCAATTTTGATAATTCGGTGGCAAGCAAAAGCTTTCCTCTCTATTGTATCTCACATGTGACAATAAAGAGACCTCACTTGTTATTCTTTTCTAAGAGAAGTGGTAAATTCTGCAACCTTCCGTCAAGTGTGGCTGTTCATATAATTATTTATTTTTCAGTTTAATTGTAGGCACTATGTGAAAGAGTTCCAGCAGGCTTAGACATTGTGGGTAATTAACCTTTTTTTTCTTTTTTATTTCCTCACTGTGGGTTGAGAACAGAACAGAAGACAGAGCTTATGGGACAGGAGACGAGCTGTTTCATCTGCCCCGGTCGTGGGTGGTGTTGATTAGGCCTTTTCAGTCTGAAATGAGGCAGTTTTAATTTCACACAGCAGCAGTGACGTCGGGGGGGCCTGGGAGAAACTACCAAGCGCGATTAATTTCTGCATATCAAGCAACACAATCCACACAAACGTGAAACAGCATTTGCAATCCACATCCATACTGTGCCTACACTTCATCTATTCATCAGCTCTCAAAACAAAAGTCACAAATTGAACATATGAGTAAACAGCAGACAGGGAAGTGCCAAACGCAGCAGGCAGCAGGCACCTGGTCTGTCCTGATCTGTCCTGACTGAAGGATTTGAAATATCTAGGTTAACATGACTGCTTTTGATCCGACAATGCTGTAAATCACTTTTACTGAACAATAGCTGATCTTTGCCCCTGTCTATTATAACATCTGACAGACCGCTATATTCTAAGGTGGAACGTGTGATTTGAAAAGCACAACCTTGACATGTGCTCTGACATAATATATAGACATCTATATGTGTGCAGCATGACAGAATAGAACTCACGGGTCAACAAGGAACACACCTTGACATGAAAGAGTGAAAGAAATGCATTGCATACATATGGCATGTCGTATTGGTCTTTACATGGTAAAGGCTGTACTGGTTTTATGACCTACTTTTTGTGGATAGATAAAATGGGCAAATAACTGAATTAAATTAATGATACCTTAAATGCCTCAAATAATAAAAATTAAACATAAATCATTTAATTCAATTTTCCTTAAATAAAGGAAGCTAAACCAAAGGGCGCTACAAAGATACAAAACTCTTTCCCCACATGTTGTGTTCCAGTCATTTTGACCCAAAGATTATTTCCTCTTTCTTGGAAATTCTAGTTATTGTATTGGGTTAAAATGGACTAAATTTGCTTACACAACTTACAGCTATAAATATATATATATGTATATTACTGCTAAATATTTGAGTTAAAAAATATATAAAATAAGATAAAAAATGGGTAAAAGATTTACAACACAAGGTTAAAATAATAATAAATAAATATAATATAAAATACAATAAAATAAAATGCTTTTTATTTTATTTCTTTCAAATTTATTTTAGTTCTAAAATTAAATATGTGACTGCTGGTGTAACAATGGAGGCGGGGATGTGCGGATCCATTCGCAAGCTTTATTCAGGGTTAAACAGGCAGAGTCTAAAATACCAGCAAACAGAGCAATGGGGATAAAGCAGAATCAAGGTCGAGGAACACAAGAAGGTTTCAAGGCAGGCAGCAAACAATCGCAATCCAGATGTACAGCCCAAAGTAGAAAACAGGGAAAATAACCACGGGTAGGAACACTCAGAAATGCAACACAAGGAAAGACATGATCTGGAGTGAGAATCTGACTAATATGCAGGTGTTGCGTGAGAGTGTTGGTGTGGATAATGAGGTGCAGGTGTATGATTAGTCCAGGTGTCAGTGATTAGCTATTGGTGTGCAATGGCTGCTGGGTAGTGTAGTCCGGATAACAGTCTGATGCTGCGTCCGAAATCGTTTACTTCCCTACTATATAGTACGCAAAAAACAGCATGCAAGGCGAGTAATATGTCCAAATTCATAGCATTCGAAATTCAGTAGGCGAGAAGTATCCGGATGACCTACTGCTTGCGGTCGAATTCTATAGTAGGCATACCATGGACACTTTCCTATCCCATGAGGCTGCGGGAGAGGAGGCATCATATTAAAAAAAATGGCGGAAAGTGGAGACGCGGCTCATTTTAAGTGTAAGCACCTCAGGAAGAAAACGTTGTTTATTGTGAT
>JAUMHR010000075.1:4358963-4384534 GCA_032361145.1 Enteromius fasciolatus | reverse complement strand
GACACAAAACACAGAGTACAAAGAGAGCTGGAGTGCCAAACACAGTCTTTAGCTGGCAGCTCCAGCTGGGCGTGACACAATGGAAAATATAGTCAGGTCGAAACAAGAAACAGACAAGACAAAACTATAGACAATAAAAACAAAACTGGCTCAGTAAAAATAGCTATCACAAGATGAGTCCGAGCTTTGAGCCTGTAAGTCACGAATTTAAACCACGATTCACAACTTCGTAGCGTTGCAAGAAATTGTGTGGTAGCTAGATGTAAACAAGCCAGAGGTGGTGGACCGGGGCTTCTGCTCATTTACAATCTTTTTTTATTTTTTTTTTATTTCTCCCCTTTCCGCACTTGTGTGTTATTTTTATATTTGATATAATGAATAAAAAAAAGGAAAAATAAATCAAACCGTCCCTTTGAATTGAATTGAGTTAAAAAAGCACCCCTTTATTTTTAAGCCATTAAAAGAATAGTTCACCCAAAACTTCTATTTTGTTTTTCTATTAAACGCAAAAGAAGATTTAGAAGAATGTGGATAACCAAACCCGTTGGTCTCTATAGTACCCTCCTTTCATACTATGAATAAATTATGGTAGTATTTCCATTTTTGGGTAAACTCCCTTTAGGGCTCAGCACAAATTTCCACTGAATTAAATGTTTTTATTCCTATTTGCTCCTATTCCTCTTTGTTTTTAGAAACTTTCGGCCAATTAATCATTTATTGGCTTTATTCTCTGACATAGCATCATCATCTGCTAAATCCAATATCGGTCGACTGCCATTCCAGTCCATTTGTGATCAGCAAGGATTTCTTGCACCGTGCCACAGCAGCACTAGCACAAAGAGCCGTCAACAGGCACAACACCTGAGTTTAACGCTCAAACCTACAGGGGGCTGCACACAATGAAAGAGAATGAGATCAAAGTTTCTTTTTTTCCATGAAAAACTAAAGCATCTGCTGAGAAAAGACAAGACACCTCTCTGGGACTGAAGAAAAGGAAGAAATAAAGTTTAAGAGAGAGCAATTCAATAGTTTATATCTTATTTATGTGAAGTGGGCGGCTGGCAGGCCGGGCCGTTGGAATGCAGCAAACGTCTGTTGCTTCTCCCCGGCTCCTGGCAGGAAAGAAGGATTGGTATGAGCTGTGAATGTATGGCCTTGGAAAGGTGATCTCCTCCAACAAACTGTCACGAGAGAGCCAGGATGGAGAGGCTGGGAATCCTATTGTAACAGTGCAGATTATTGATTTATCAGGCGCTGTCACTACCGCCGCCTTGTTCTCCATATCAGCGAGTTATCCCTGGCCCTCGTCAATTCACTCTAGACATATGAATTATAACTAATCAATGCTCTCCGCTGTAGTCTAAATGGGAAAATAGATTTTCTTTTGTTGTTCCTACATGGTCAAAGGAAAAGATGTGATAAATGACATATCTTTAGACAGCTAGGGTCATGAAACATGAGAGCGCGGCGACATGTAACGAGTTTTCCTTCTCGTTTTATTTCTTTCTTTGCTCGCTAATGTAACAGTGGCAGTAAATTACGAGGGCAACCGGTCCTGCTAAAATTGGCATCATTTACAGGACTGTCAAAAACTAAGCAATGGATTCACATGATGAGTGTCATAAAAAGAGCCATGTAAAAATAATGGATCCAAGTTAGGTTAGAAAAGATAAAAATCTGTTGACTGGGTTTCTTTCTTCTTTTCCTAGTGCTCATCTCGTATTTTCCTGACCCCTCATCTTGGATAGTAAAATGAGACCTTTGTAAGGTAAATCGATATTCATCTGTTCTCAACTATAAGGGAGGATGGGAGATAAGATAAGAATCTGCAAGATCCGATGCTCTCATTTCAATAATTGTGTGTCAGTCAAGACAATGCATGACCTTTTTAAGGGGTATTTAAACTTGCATGATGATTGGATGTTTAACCCCCTGGGGTCGGCAATATATGCGTTTTGAGGCGTCTTCTCCTGATGACGCCGATAAGAACTTTACGTTTTGATCGTACAGATAAGAGCAATGCATCAATCGAATCTGTGAAGGGTGTAACTTTAATTTGTATACACATATAAGAACAACACAATTTGTGCATTTAGAAAATGAAGAAAAAAACAGGGTGCACTTGTATGCGTGATCTTCATTTACAGCAGAAAGGCGTCACTAAAATTCTTAATTTTACTTAAAAAAACCTACCTGCAAAGCTACAGTACTGTTCCAAGTTTTTGACACTCATGTAAAAATGCTGTAAAATGAGGATGCTTTCAAAAATAATGCCATAAATAGATTGAATTCATCATTATTCATATTATTTAAATTCTGTTAACTAAATCAAACAAATATTTGGTATTACAGCTTTTGGTAAAACAGCTTCTGATCCGAAGTACACTTGCCCATAGTTTTTCAGGTAGCTTTCCAGGTAGGTTTTTTGAAGCATCTTGGAGATGTAGCCACAGTTCTTCTGGATTTAGTCTGTCTCGGTTTGTAACTTCATGTGATTCCAGACAGATGATCAGATCAGATCTCTGTGTGGAGCACTGGCTGTTGTCAGACTCTACAATTCATGGCAAAAAAAAAAAAAAAGTTTGGAAACGTAAACTGATATTTTGCTACCGCAAAATATATAAAACAATAAATAACTTTTATCTATTTAATTCCCCTGTACTGTTTATGTTCCAAATGGCTTGCAATCTTGTAGACCCGTGAAAGCACCATAACATCACATGTCTGAGAAATCGACAAGAACAAAGTGTTCCAACTGTGATTTTACACTAGGCTTCAGAGGGTTACTCAGATGCACCCAGGTGCCATGCACCCTTAATGCATCAGGGCCTTTGAATTGGAAGACACTTTTAGCCACTTTCTAGTTCAGACAATCCAGTTCCAGATGGCCCTGTTTTCTGTTGTCAAACAGAGTAGAGTTCTGAACAGATCCACCCTATGTACATATCCACAGGCTTGTTCTTTCAAGCCATGATACCTGAGTCACATGCTCCCACTTTGGAGGGGTCTGCTGAGAAAGGACTGGATCTCAGAAGGGATTGAGATCAGAGACACTCCCTCTGCCTGCAGTCTTCAAAGCATGGCCTGGTAACTAGCTTGAACCAGGGAGTTCTGCTTCTCAAAACAAAGAGACAGAAAAAAAGCCCAACGGGGAATGCTTTGGGGGCACAACACACAAAATGTGAAAGGAATACAGACTAGTGGTTTTCTTTCTCTCCCACTTTTTATATAAAAATACATTTCTGCATCTCCAGGGGAGCTGTGGATACTCTGTGCAAACCAACCGGTTTCCCTGGCAAGAGTTGTGAGAGGTCTCTTAGCAGGGGAGGGCTGTGACACATCCATGGCCGGGCTGAAAGACTAGGCCCCTCTCCAAACGGCCAAATTGACCATCTCTGGGAAACTCATACCCGGCTTCCTCAATCAAAGACAGCAAACAAAGAGATCTGAGCTAAATGTTTCCCTACCGTTAGATGGCCAGAAGAGCTGTTTGCATTTCATGAACCGAGACTTCAACCAATGCACTCCACACAGGGAATCATTGCCTTTAATCATTTTGAAATTGCACAGCAGTAGCTGCCAGCAGAAATCAGCTCTTGCAGCTTTTAACTGCACTTTAGATTTCTCTGTTCTTAAATGACCAGCTAGATTTGTGGAAGTCTGAAGGTTCAGAGTGAATCCTGATCAGTTCAGTATTAATATTTCTACCTGGTCTCATGGCAAAAAAAGTACCTGCATTGGGCAGTTTTTTTGCGAAATGGGAAATACGTACCAATAATTCTAATCACTGCAGTTTCCAAAAGAAATAAATACTGGAGCAGTAAAACTTTGACACCTTTTTATTAATTTTCACACTAATCTACAAAGTTTTGATCAATAAAGTGTAATTTTTACTCAATTATTTGAATACTATTATGTTATATATGCTGGGAGATTTGAAAATTGGTTCAAGAAAGGTTCGTCAAATCAAAGGAAGTTCAAGTGGCACATTTGCATCAACAAATGAGCTTTCATATCAGTTTTGCATTTGATAGCACTATTGGGGTAGGTCATATTTTCAACAAGAAAGAGCATTAACTTCTACCAACAGTCCCCGCATATTTGAATTCTGAACCGCCACAATATGTACCTATTTGGAGGTACTGATATAAAAACCGTTTCACAAACTAGGAGTCTCAGTCACAAATAAAACTCTTCTTAGTGTTACCGTTTTTCAAATATGCGATTGTTTAATTTTTTTTCAGCTGATGTCATTAAGGCTCAACAAATGCCAATTCTGCTCCATACAGTGAGCAATAGAAAATCAAATCAAACCTTACATATTCCTTACTGAACGTCATGTTTGACTCACAAATACAACGTGGACGTAAAGCAGGTTGCAAATATTGTTTCATGTTGGCTTTTGTGTCAAGGTGTTTATATATTTTTATCGCAACCTGGTTGCTCATGTCAGGCTCATGAGATTGCCCCCTGCCAATAAGAGTGAAAGATCCTTGGGTGTCCAACAGGGTGATGAATGGTGGCCATTTGTTATGTGGAGGTCTGGGAAAAGCTCTGCATCCCGATGTCTGCTGCCAAGAGCTTTCCTTTGTCTCTCCGACAGGCCTTCAGAATGGCCAACAATGGTCGGAGCAAGGTTATAGCCAAGCGACGGACAAGGACGACAGAAAACAACCAAAAGAACCATGTGTTCATGAGGGTTGGCAGCTCTTACAGAGACAAAGAAAAGACCGGGTGACTTTACGATCTCATTCTCAGTTCTCTCTTTTTTTTTTTTTCAAACAGAGAACAAAAAAAAAAGCAAGGCGTATACCATTCTTCATGTAGGCAAGAAAACACGAGTGAACACCTCTTCAATATTACAGTATGGGAAGCGAAAAACAGACTTCCTAACCACAGCTATAATGCATTTGCTGCTCGTAAGAACGTTACATCACACATACACTAAATGTTCGTTTTTCTACAGATAACACCATGGGCAGGAATAGTGAAGTACACAATCCCGTTGGGTACGCCAATAAGGCTATTATGGCCATCGCTCCTGGGGAAACTGTAAGCAAAACTAACAATGTGTTTTCCAGCAAGCAATTGCGCCTCTAGCTACACGCTGCATGCTTCCGTGGCTTGTGATGATATTTTGGAGGGAAGCCAAGGGATTACTAGGGAAAGAAATGCGCTTTTTGCTCTTGTTGTGTAAAGCAAAGCATTAAGGGCATTTTCTGTCTGATGAAGAAAACTTTAAGGCTAGATTTTTAGGGATGGTTCAAAGTATCATGGGAATAACTTTAATTGCGTTTACTTTTAATTAGTAGCATTAGAAGGAGGCCGTTTTAGGGTGAGCAGAGTGGAAATAATATCAGTATGAAATAGAGAGAAAAAAAAAAACACTTTACACCAAATAATGAAAAGTTAAAGAATTATAAATCAACCCAAATAATTGTAGCAGGAATATAACATAAAATGTGAGACATATTAAATTTGTAGGTTCCAAGGCAACCTGGGATCACACTTATTAACTGCATGCACCAGTTTGTTGCCGTTAAAATAGTACTGACAGAGTTTACTAAAGACGTGCAGCGAAGAATTAGTGCTGAAATCTTGAATTCATTTTTGTGCCTGACCTAACATAATATGCATCTGTAGTAGTTTATCTATCAGACACAAAATCAAAATTAATCAACGCAACAATTTACTTATCTTTGCGCTCAACAAATTGCTGATATTTGTTCCATGATTTAGCGCTCTCAAAATAGGAATGTTAAAAGCAGCCTGCAATTTGCGCCACTCTTGGCAGATTGTGTTGTTATGGAAATGATCTAGTTGCTTACATAAACATGACAAAAATGAAACAAAATTAGTAAAAACATAAAAAACTAAAATAAAAAAACTAAATTATACTAAAATCTGATTATTAGCAAATGTGAAATATATTACTCACATGCAAACTGCAGGAGGGCGCCTCGACTCAGGATGGTGCCAATGCTGTTTTCAGTTCTACATTGGTATCTCCCGTAATCAATGGCCTCGCTTGCATTGTGTATTATTAAGTTCCCATCAATCAAACTGTAGCGGAAATCTGCTTCTGCATCCACAGAGGTTCCGTTGATCAGCCAGCTGCAAAAGCAATTAATCAATTAGGACATTTAGAAAAGAATGAAAAGAAAAATCTAAATAAATCAGCTGTCCTTGCTTAATTCTGATGTAATCAAATAAAGTTGTCTACACTAAGGAAACTAATTAAAGACCACTAGTCAAAATGTACAGATAGGAAAAATTTACCTTTACAAATTATATAATTGGTCATTAGGTTAAATTGAAAGAATAAAATTTATTTCAGAATGTTTTTTTTCTCCACGGTTTGATCAGTGTGGATCAGTCGACCTTGCTAATATCCATATTTATTTATGCTTATAGCTGTTCAGTGAACCCTCTAAATGGAAACATTGATGAATTGCTTGCTGTTTCTCAAGGATAGAGCTTCTGTGATATAAGCTGAATCACAGGATATACATGATGATTCTAGAACATTAGATCAATTCTGATTAGGAATCCACAGAGAGAAGTCCAACATCTGCGTCATTAGCATTAGTCTAACTAAAATGCCACTCAGGCAGGATAATAAGGATTCACAGTAAAGCTCCAGAGAAATTAAATGTCATTTATTATCCATTTAATGAAATCTTATCCATGTTAATGAAATGAGTAAACCATACCTGTAGGTCGGAACAGGGTTTCCTCTGGCTTCACAATTCATTATCACTTTCTTATCATCTGAATCCAGGGAGAAGATTGCATCATCTGGCTCTTGAATGAACACTGGACCGAACTCCTCGCTCTCTGGGGTCACATGGGAAAAAGAAAGGCAAAAACAGGGTTTACAAAGCTGAAATTTATTATGACGTGTCCCTATGGAGCATTATATACACTAGGGTGCATATATATTTATATATATATATGTTCATTTTGCGCTTATTTGATTTTTGAGCCTTTATGAGGAGTGAGTATGTTGATTTGACATTGCACGTAATTCAAGGACAATATATGTGTAGACTAGGTTAGTAACTGAAGGTTGCGGGTTCAAACACTGCAAGGGGTGATGCATGAGCTATCACTACTGTACCCTTGAGAAAGACACTTACACTGCCTTCAAGTCCTCCTGGGAAGTTCCAACTTATGAGTTCAGAAATCTTATTAACTCAATATAAAATTGCAGCCATATAATCATAACAACTTGCTGGGCAACTTCATATTTCTTTCTTTCTTTTATCCCAGACAAAGACAGAGGGCTTTTGTAGCACTCGTATAACAACATGAAGAAGGGAAAAAGTGAGTAATTAAGGGTGTAACTGATGCTTTATTTTCTTTGCAAAATAAATATGGGAAAGTAGTCTCTTCGCACACACCTGCTTCCAAAAGAAGCCAAATGAGTTATATATTCTGCAAACCTTGTTATTCCCAAACAAACAAACAGAAAATGCACACAAACTAAACGTTGCCATCAACAATGACCATTAAAGCAACAGACCAATTTGCTTCCAGCACAAATTTTTAATTGATATACCCCTAACTCTGAAAATCTGGGCTCAAAGAAAATCCTCGCCTCCCACTTAAAATAATGCTATATTGTCATTGTGTACTACTTACCCACGTAGGGAAATTAATTTGGATGTGTGGTCCAAATACAGGCTATGTATGTCAGAAAATAGTGTTTTTACAATTCAAAGCAGTTTAAACTCATTCTACCAGTCCAGCTGGATCCACACGGCAGACGGTCCACATTAGGAATCCTGTTAACTGTCTCATATATTCAGCCCCCAGGGTGAACTCGATATCATATCTCAGTAGAATAACTGAGAGTCCTTCCAATTAGAAACACTCAGGAGATCTGCTCCTTCGGTGCTCAGTGAGTTTATGCTGAACAATGGGACCAATTCTAAATCTCAGGTTGTTTCACAAAAATACATAAATAAATAAATAAATAAATGCATATGAGGGCATTTAAATGGTAATACTGTGTGTTTTATATATACATTTATGCTAATACAATTGTTGGAACATGTACCATATTAATACTAACATGATTTCTGCTATTTTTCTGGCCATTTATCATTCTAACACCATGTTTTCCAAGATTCCACAATTTCACACATACCCAGGTCATAAAAAAACACACCGAGATTTTGATTTGCAAAGAAATGGGTAACCTTTCACAGATCAGAATGTGATAGATTATGATTTGTTAACCCAGCTATAGCTACTCATACAAGCGCATAACTATAATTCAGTTACATACACACAGTCAACCTGCTCTTGAGTTTCATGGACAAGCTTTGATCACTCGAATCTGGAGGGTGGTTTACATATAGCGGCCCATATAAACAGTCATTAATAAGTTATCTATGCATACATGGTCTCTGTGGTCTTGGCACTTAAAATGGCACTCTATGATGTGACTAATTGTTGTAGCAGCCTAGCTGTCAAAGATCCATTTGGAAGTCCGCAAACCAAATTAATGACAGTAGCAGATGCCTTGGACACATAACAAGGTAATGCCATGTTTTTGGACTGTTTTTAAGTAGCAATATGATTTGCTACAGTACACACATAAGAATATCATTAAGCATCTTGGTTTGTATCAAAACGCTAATGGTTAGATGGTAAGTGTATGAAGGTATCATCACAATACTTTTTTGCTGTTCATAAAATCATCAGGGCTACATAAACGGCTCTCCACCCTCTGTTCGGCATCCGCTATGTGGGGGCTGTACAGGAACAGAATTAGACAACAGAGAGAAAGAAGAGATGAAGGACCTGTGGGTGCAGGGTTTACGCATAACCTAGTCATTTGCAGTGACTTGGGAGTCAGCTATCTAAGCTCTGGCTCTATTATTTATGTTCTGTGCTGCATGCATAATAAATCCTAGTGTGTACAGGCTGCAACATCGTCCCTGTCTTGAGCTGTTCCCTGCCTAGGTGTCAGCACACCACCTCAAATCTATGCTTTGTGTTGCCAGACGTTTTAAAGAATCTGGACCTGCATCACTGCCAGGACAAAAAGCACATTTCTTATATATCATAGTCTGTTATTTCCCAAAGTGAGAGAGAGAGAGAGAAAAGCCACACCCTGACAAAAAAATGATCAGATCAAAAGGGAAAGCATTGAATTTAGTGTTGCCAACATACAAAGTGACATGCAGCGATTGAATTGGTAAATAAAACACTACACTAGAAGATGTTGTGCTATGTGCTTGCTAGGGTATTCTGAGTGGTTGCTAGGTGGTTATGAACTGATCCAGGTCAAAATAAGTAATCATCTCTTAAAAATAAAGGCTCTTCATTTGAATCTAGGGTTCCATAAAGAACCTTTAACATCCATGGAACCTTCCCATTACACAAACACTATAGTGACACCAATATATGACTCTAGTTTAAGACCCTGGAAGATTTCAACCTGTTTTGCTCATCTTTTTTTAATCCTCCATGGAACATAACATAACGTAACAATAGAATAGAATAGAATAGAATAGAATAAAACTGTAAAAATAGCGTCCTATAGCAAAAACCAAAACAATCTTCAATAAAAGATATACAAAACATGAACAATATAGATATATTTCTACATGTCTGCAAGAGCGTGGAGCTCCAGCTTCTTGGCTAACCTCTCATAAATTGAGTCAACTCGACTCTTCCACGAATATGCATATGGCTGTTGTCGGAAATCATTGATTTACGTTATAATTTTATACTCTACAATATTTTTGTTAAAAAAAGTATCAGTACACAACAATGTGCTCTTAAACTGTATTTTTAAAAAAGAATGTAATAATGCACCATTTAAAACCTTAATTTTTAATTTGGACTTCTTCTTCTTTGTGTGTGTGTGTTAAGTTAAAAAGTTAACACCCAACATGTGACTACCTCACATCTACGGTCAATCAACCTCCAACAATGCGAGAGAAAAGACCCTCATTCAGTTCATTTACATAAGTGCAACATTCAGAGTGCTGAATATTCAGTATCTGTACTGACAACAAATGGGAATCTTTTTTGTAAAGCAGCCCTCAATAATACACTGTCCTCCGGCTGCCTCTCGGCTGACTGTGGGCCTTTGAGTTTAAAGAGCTCTCCCCCGCACAAACACTCCCACTCGGCCCATATGCTCCCTGGCTCGCTTCCGTCTCCTCAACACCTCTATTCACCAACCATCCTCTGTCTCTGTGAATTATTTACAGATCTGTGTAGCTTGGACAAGCTTTGTTTAATTGAGGATTATTCTTGGAGAGAAGAACATCTAAAAACAAGTAAATAAAGACATTATGATGAAAGAATAACTGAGTAATTGATAGTTCACATGCACATAGTGACAAATAAATGCCTCATGTTTTAGGATGTGATGTGGTTAAATACATTCTATATAAATACATAGAATTTGTCCATCTTGCCCTTTCTCTGACAATACAAACCATTATCCAGCACAATGAATGGCACAATGCTTTCGTACTGCTGCACAATTATTGATTACATTCAAAAGTGTTTTATTATGATGGCAAACCACAGTGTGAATGAATCTCATAACTACTTCAGCACTTTTTCAGGGTTTAACAATCACAGAAAATTTGAAAGAAGCCACTTGGCGATACGATTACGAGATTAGATCGCTAACATAATGTAACAAAATTACAAGCCTTTTGCATTAGCTATAAGACAGGGCCCCGCCCGCATGCAGTGATGTCAAAGAATGAAAATAAATCTTTCCTTCAGATCACAGAAAGCAATTGACCTGGTAAAATCTACTTTGTCAGGCTACAGCGGCTCTGTCAGCATGCAACTATATGAGATTCAACATTCCTGTCTGATTCACAGATGCCTCATCTGTGGGTCTGTAAGCGAACTACATTTTTTATTGGCCGGTGTCACGTATGCCAGTGGTATTTTATAATTATTATATATAACATGTACAGATACTGCAGTATTAACAATATCAGCATTACAACCTCCCTAAAATCCCTTTTCATCATTGTACAGTGATGGTTAAAAAAACAAAAAATAAAAAGTACCATTGTGATACACGGATATATACAGTGATACAGAAATGAATGCATAGTCCAATGTGCTTTAAATAATAGCATGGTGCTTTCAGGTCTAAAACCATGTTTGCTACTAACACAACTCCCCTATCTAACATATATATATATATATATAAACCTTTAACCTAGTTTCGGTGGCTGAGACAGCATGATATTTCTCATCATTTAGAAAAAAAGAGGCCTTTTTTCCTCAGGAAGAGAGAAAACAGTAATCTGTGCAGTCTCATGTCTGCTCATGTCAGTTGGACAAATCACTCTTTGGAATTCTACATTAATCAGGACAGGACTGGTTATCTCTCCTTAAATTCTGTGTTGGGTAAAAGTAGCTAGACACTTCTGGTGTGACTTTAAACACAGACCCTGAGACAAAAACTCGTCACCAAACACCAATGACTTGTACATATGCTATGGACAAAAATTTTGGGACACTCCCTTCTTTAGAACAGAAAAATGCACTTCCAAAGCTGTGGCAACAAAGGTGGAAACACAATTCAAGTGTTTACTTATTGTATTTACATCTTTTCCAGCATTTTTGGAAGTGTCTAAAACGACTCTACTCCTATGTACAAGTCAATGGTGTTTGGTGATGAGTTAATGGCTCAGCAGTCTCAGCCTAAGATGTCATGCCCATGGATTGTTGGCTAATCGTCTGATGCATATGGTACACTTAACTGGAAAACCCTCAGGAATGGTTGATTGGTTTGAATTGATCTGATTGGCTGAATTTTATCGTTTTTTTCCCGGGGACGCGAGTGTCGAGGTTGCGAGGTTCACGGACTAGACTCTTTAAGAGATGTCTAGGAGTTTTGTTTGGGGCTGGACGACCCTTTGTTAGCATTTAGAAGGATTCCCAGCAGATCTAATTTTACTAGTTGTGCGTCCCCTCCTACCTATTATGGAAGATCATGTGAAGTAACATACCTAACTGAGAAGGGCATATCAGCCGCGTTTGCGGGCAAACATGAAACAACGGATGCTGACATCGCAGCTGGCCGATTCAGTATTGTGTTTGGTTCTCCAAAATTGCTTGTGGGTGTTTAAAGTGGAGAGATACGCTTCAAACTTATATTTATCGCGAGCGTCTCATTGGGATTTTCTATGCTGAATGACTTGTTGCACGCCGGTCTGTTGTCCATGCCCCGAAACATGGCGCTGAACAAAACAAACTGTGACTGGTTGTTTGACATGTCGGTCAAACGGCCTTATGGGCGGGCCTTAACCAAAAAAAAGCTGCTATGAGTTCCAGACCTTCAGCCGTCAGTCTGAAGGTCTGGCTACGCGAGACTACTGGCTCAGGGTCTGCATTTAAAGTCACATCAGAAGTGTCCAGCTGACATGAAGACTTTGCTCTCTGCGGAAAAGTTAAGTTCTTCCACACTTACTAAATCAATAAATTACTTTTTAAACCTTGCCTTATACACACAGGCATTGTCATGTTAGAATATAAAAGGGTCCTGTCCAAACTATAAAATTAAAAGCACACAATTCCCTAGAATATCATTATATGAATGACTATTAAGGTTCGACTCATGGAAATTACTAAAGTAGTCAGAACGGAAAGGGGTGACCCAGTACTTTTGGCCATATACTGTATGTACGAATTAAAGTTTCAAAAGATCAGTGTAAAAAGTGCACACATTGTGGTTAAATGAACATGCATTTTGATTGGTAACGACAGCCATACTTCATTTCATGAGGACAGATGCAACTTGACACTCTAATTACTTTTTACACCCGCTAGAGGGCACTTAACTGTAAAATGTAAAAATAGGTCCTGACAAGGTGTTTGCAGAAACAACCTATAGAGTAATTTATTGTTGGAGGACAGGCTCCAGTAGGATTCCTTATTCCTGTTCCAGTTTAACTTTCTTATTCCTTCTCCTACGATTTGTTGGCCGTGTGACACAAGAGATGACCAACCATCAAAAGCATTCCTCTTTCAAATTAAACAAAAGCCTCAAATAACAAGGGCCATTTCTTCAAGCGGGGAAAAGCTCACCCGAGGCGTCAGATTTCCTGCCTAGTGAATGCCTTTGAGAGTTTAATCAACCGTTCGTTCCCTCACTATTAAACAGGGAGTGCTCGTGGCAGTACACAATTTCACAGATAGGCTGTGACATGTTTGAGTGCACATCATGGAGCCTTTGTCTATGTCTAAAAGTTGAAAAGCAATTATAGAACTGCGTTGCGGATCATTCTTTTCTATTGTTCAGCTTGGTTTGAACAGGTACAGTCTGTTGAGGTATTATCTTAAACAAGGTCTCTCCACTGGCCCACGCTATATTTATAATGAGTGTACTGTGGTGTGGTATCTGAGAATTGGAAGAAAACCAGATCTTGACAGTGTGGGGACAGTGACAGTGGTTGAGCAAAAGAGTGCTCTACGGTGAAGCCCATTCTCTTCACACTGGGATAAATACCGGTGCCTGGCTGATGAGCAGTGATGTACCAAAGTGCCTAACAGTTAAAGTCAGATCAAATTAAAGAGAGAGATGCCATGTCTAACTTAAGTGGTATATATTATATATAGAGCTAGTTTCCTTTTGTTAAACTTCCCATTGGTTATGTGAATTGAGTTCACTGAGACCACTGGCTATAATCAAAATTTGGTGCAATGCATGTACTGCACTGCGGCATTTTTTCATGCTAAACCTCAGTATAGTTTAAAACAAAACAAATATGCTGTTTGTGTTCTGCTATAATTGAGACTACAGACTGTATTAAAAAAAAAAAGTGTGTCCACTTCCTTCCACCTTAGAAAATTCAAAATCTCAATATGGTCACTGTCATACTGTCAGCTGGCTCTGCCAGTTCATGTTCTGCTGTACAGTGAAAAATAAGGTATAACAAAGAATATGGGTGATGTATTTTGCTTTCATGGCATGTTTGTGGCTGCCAAGTTTCACTTATGGAAGCACACAACATCAGATGAGTGACACTTGCTCGCTTGCATTTGATTATTGCGTCAGAGGCAGCCTGATCAAGAGTTGTAAATATCAAACATGCAAATCGGGCTTAAAATCTGCCAGCTATAGATATTTTCAACGATATATGACACAGATCACATTTTCACACTATGAAATTGGCAGCAAATTTAAAATCACTTTCAGACTGTTAGACATTCAGTATTCCACATTTTTACAATTAAGATGAGCTTCTAAGCATTAAAAGCAAATGTTTCCTAAGACTCAATCGCTTCAGTCAGTTTAGTGTGTGGGTTATTTACTTGAAAATTACTTTGATTTGGTAAAAGTAGTTCACTAACTTCAATAACATAGTCATGTGTTCACTCTCTACCTATTGCAACCAATTTATTTAACAAGAGAGCTGCTAACCTGAGAACCACTTGACTGATTCAATGAGTGAGTCATTGATTAAATAAGGCTCAAGCTCAATAACTGCTTTTCCAAATTCAGTAAGTTCAATTTGAACTCAAAATCTGCTTTGATTCTGTTAGTATGTGAGTTTATGAGTCAAGAATGTTTTCCAATGATTCAGTCAGTAAACGAGTTATCGACTGATTTAGTGAGTTCATTTTGACAGAACCCAACTCCACATTTTGTATTCAGGCAGATTTACAAACAAGTCATTCAACACGACCTGCAAACCCACTTAACCACGATTAACCACAATTTATCATTATCACAAGCCATTTCTGCATTTACAGTTATTTTCAGCCGTCTGCATTCACAAATGTACAGTAGTACAGAGATCTAAAAGCTATCTAACAGCACAAAAGTACATCTACTTACTACACACACAATAAAATGCAGGTATATACAGTACTCTACAGTAGGCTGTTATTTATTATGCACTCCATATGCGAGAAAGAACAGCGCGCTAGATGTAGGAAGGGAATAATTACTGCTGCCCACACACTTTTATGACTTTTATATGCTTCTGTAATACTCATCTCTAAAACTTTTGTGAGGCCGCTTTTGTATCAGCTGTGAGATCCCGCTAAGCTGTTTATTAGCATCTGCAAATTTACGCAGTGAACAACAACAGTGAGTTTTAAACAGTGCCAGCTGAGAATCACTGTAGTGCATGTGAAGAGGATGTTGTATCTATCTGTCTGCGGTGCTGTGTAGCTTGTTGGAGGCAGCTTGTAGTCTCAGTATGGGGCGACGTTGAGTGTTTTATGATTTAGCAGCTTGATAATGTCACAGAAATCAGTCATCTCAGAGGCACTCTGTGATCTGTCAGCCTCACCGGGAGAACAGCAGCCCTGCGTACCCCCCATGAGCTCTACTGCATTACAATTCCACAGCAACCTGAAGAACGTGGGTTACACAGAGAGGACAAATCTCACTGACAATTACTCTGTTCTCACGGTGTGGCAAAGGAAGTGGCGCACACCTCATTTACGTGACGGCTCTGTTCTGGCTCCCCTGTCGTCTGCTGAATGACCCCTAAACCGATGGAGAGTGGTGATCCGGAGAAGTTGGAGGTACTGACAGCATCATCTCAACGAGACAGTTCCTGTGACCCCGTTCTGACCCAATCAGACTTATTCATCTGTTCCCACTGAACCACAAACGCATTGTTCCTGACACTTCCTGATAACCAAGTACTACATAATCTTGATAACCTCTTGAATTGGTGAATGCATTGGCTAAAAGCAATACAAAATAATAAAAAGTAAATAAATAAATACATACTTGCATAAATTCAAGGTTACTCAGCTTAAATGTGATCTCCACCTGCTAAGCCAAGGTAATCTACCAGCTTCAACTTCAAGTTTGTCTTTCACATGCCTTTTCAACAGGCTTGTTTAGTCTACCCACATTTTTATTCATTTCTGATGTTTTCTATACAACCATTAACATATATTGCTTCACTGTATTTTGAATGCATCATTTTTTCTTCCAATCTATTGCCCATTTTAGACCTACCCACTTCCAAACAACAGGAAAACGCAGACATGGCTTGCAAGTCAGAACACTGGCTTTGTGAGACATACTGTAGCTAGTGACAATCTTTAATCAAATACAAACCATGTAAAATAGCCAAACAACCACTTTATTCTGGCTTTACCTGAACTCTTTGGGTAAGAGATCCTGTATCAAAAACAAGTGATCCACAATGTGGACAAATTTCCTTCAAATAACCTAAAAAGTTTATAGATGCAGAATAATTTGTAACAACAAATAGAATGATATACAATGAACCAACAGGAACCTGGACAGAACTTATTTTATTTGTAAAGGCCTCTTTTATAATGCAGCTGTCTCAATCTCTAGTGAAATTTATGTTTCTCCAAGTGACAACAGCATCCATCAATTGTCAGGCTGACAGAAGGCTGGGAATTTGGGGAGTGATCCCTGTTCAATTTCAGATTGGATGGGGTCCACGTTAACTGAATAGAGACATGATTCATGGGTGAGATGTCTAGGTCACTTTCAATGTTATACAAGACTCCAACACACAGTCCTTATTTGTTAGGCCCCCAAAAAGGCCCTAAATACTGGTTAGTGCAGATCTGGGGCAGGTCTAGCTAGTGGACCATCAAAACCTAACTGGGAAAACTGTTGGACCAAGATAGTCTTGAAAGTGTTGACTTTGCAAAATGCAAAACACATTCATTCTGCTGACTAGTAATGATCTTTGCAACAAGATATGGAAGATGACTATAAAAATCTAGTCTAGAACTAGTCAAAAAGAGCTAGTGAAGTGTGAAGCATTGCCTCATGATTGAACCGTGGTCCAAAGCACCCCAAAAAATAAAATAAATAAATAAATAAGTCAACTCGTTATTTGAGTCACTCCCTGTGAGGTCAAACTTCTCAAGTTTGTTAGAAGTAAAACAAGTAAAACAACTTTGCTCCAGTATAATGAGAACACAGATCTGTGAGAGTGAGTTTGCTCAGCATGCTTCTGTGAACTGGCATGGGATTGTGTGATTCAGCCTCACTCTCACCTTCGCTCCTGTAGTCCTCCTGTGAGCTGAGGGCTGAGTATCTGTGTCTGGAGAATGGAGGCCAGTCCTGGCTAGAAGATCCCACTCCATGGTTGTTCCTTAACCTCATCCTGGAGTTGAGCGAGGAGGATGAGGAACTGTCTGCTTTCATCCGCAGCACTGCAGCATATGACACAGGTCTCCCAGCAACGGCTCTAGCAAAATCTGAAAATAAGACAGAGAGGGCTGTTACATCTCACAATTTAGACTCAGAATGCCAGGTACTTAGATATACTGAAGTTGCATTGAGGTTGCGTTATGGATTTGAACAAACACCTAGACCAGGGGTAACCTAGTTCAGTCCTGAAGGGCTTGTGTGCCTGAGGAGTTCAGCTCCAACCCTTATCAAACACACCTGAAGCAGCTAGCAGGTGTTACTAGGTATATTTAACTTACAGGCAGGTGTGTTGAGGCAAGTTGCAGCTAAACTCTGCAGGGCACCGGCCCTCCAAGATTAAGTTTGATGACCCCTGCCCTAGACCTACTGTACATATAAAATTGCACTGATTCTAGGAGAAATAACTCTCACTGTAAATCGCAACTGATGTAAAGCCAAGCAAGCCATTAATTTGCTCACACTATATGGTCTGATCATCAAGCTGCAATTTGACAGCTCAAATTATATGTGTGAAATAAACATGGAAACCCGGAACTGTGGAGCCTCCATTGCTCCCATCCATATCACACATTGTGTCACCATGGTTTAATTTCTGCCTTTGCGTAGGCGCAATGAGGGGAAAAAAGAGAACGATTGTTTAGCCCCTTAATAAAGTTTAGAGCAATCAGTTCGTTTCTCCGCTTCAGCTGTGTAATACCCTCATGGGTTATTGTCATAATTGTCTCTCATTACAACAACGCAACAATAGGCGCAATAAGACATTAAAATTTGGCCCAACTGAAAATAAGAGCTCAGAAATTGAATGAAAACCGCATAGTGCCTTAACTCATCCGAGACTCCTCCAGCCACTAGGTGTGCTAAGGAATGTGTGAAAGCAGTCAGACTTGCAATTTTTTATTTAATGGACAAGACATATATATATATACACACAGTATAAATATTGTTAAGGTTAGGATCCAGGTTTGGCTTAGGGTACATATAATTATGCATTGTAACGTGCATGTAGATGTGCAACATGTCCTCCAACCAATACGCCCGTATAGTTCGTTTGTACATCACAGGTACATCGAAATACGACCCATGAGAGCGTATACTACACTTCTGCCTCTATCGGCAACAGGACATTTGCATATTAATGTTTTGCACTATTTTATCTCCCACATGACTCAGGGTTTAATTGTAGTTCAGGTTGTAGAATGATGCGTTATAAGATGAGACGTGATTATGCGATTTTGCATTCTTATGTAATAGGTAGGTTTAGGGGTGTGATTAGGTGTGGTCATTCATATGAATTACACCAACTAAAGTAGGTTTTAATCACCATGAGATCAGTGTGAAAAATCCACGTACTGCATTTAAACAAAAATGCATTTTGATTGGTAATGACAGTCACACGTCATTTCATGACAACAGACAACACAACACTGTCATTATTTTTACACCCGCTAGGAGGCGCTTACCTTTAAAATGTAAATATAGGTCGTAATAAGATACTTTCCCAAATGACCTATTGGAGCGCTTTTTGTTGGAGGACAGTCTTACATGTAACATGTAATGAGGA
This sequence comes from Enteromius fasciolatus, assembly GCA_032361145.1. NCBI lineage: Eukaryota > Metazoa > Chordata > Actinopteri > Cypriniformes > Cyprinidae > Enteromius > Enteromius fasciolatus. Next base: position 4,365,809 of record JAUMHR010000075.1, on the reverse strand, counting down.
CATCATTAAAAAAGTATTATCATTTTTTATAAATGATAAAAAAAATAAAATAAATTTTTATAAATAAATCAAAAGACCCCAAACATCTGTAGTGTATATTATTTCTATATTTATATATAAAGCAATTACCAATTTTATTATTTTTTTATTAGAGCAAACAATCTTCAAGATCAATTAAGTTAATTAATTCAGTAAGCACGTGTTTTTTTTTTGTTTTTGTTTTGTATTTGAATCACAAATGCCCAACTGAGAAACAAAGGAAAAGAAAGGTTGACAGTTTGACACCTTGTTCTTTTTTTCTCATCAAATGAAAATTAGAGTTGCAAAAAGTAATGCATGTCATGAACCACCATGTACTATTGCAAATGCCACTTACACAGACTGAAATGAATTTATATAGCAAATGCTTAGTGTTTTCACAAAGAAAACTCAGGGCTAATTATATCTCTATTATATCACGTCAATCAATGCTGTGGATTTACAATTGCTACAAATGATTCTAAATTGCCCATTTGTGTTAAAAAGGGTGCCAAAAGAGGAAGGACTTATTGGATATCTTAATTAAAGAGTCATTATACACCTGCTAAAAACTCCTCATTCTGCTGTTTGCCAATTAGAACTTTAGAAAAGTGACTAAGCTCCAACGCACCAAGCCATCTGACTAAACTCACAGATGTGATGCTCAGTAATGAGGACAACCCCACAAATGGCAACTTAAATGCTTCATTCTTCACATGGCACGAAATCGTTTATAGACTGCCTCGCCCAGAGAGAGGGGAAGTAACCCCTAGAAATTAAAGCCACCCAAACCATGGATCTGTGTTTGTGCAGAGAGGCACTTGAGGAAAAAAGTGAGCTGACATTTATGAGGCCCTAATTAAAGACAGGCCTTTTAATACTTGCAAAATATGACCTTTGCTGTCCTGAACCTTTAGAATATAGCTTCAAAATTGGAGACTGAGATCTAAACTGAGCTTTTTTTTTATTAAAAAAAAAAAACAATTCTCAAATGCATCCCTACTCAGGCAGAAAAAAAAAAATCTCACAAAGAAATGTTACTCCCAGCTTTCAGATGCTTAAAGAATAGAGGAAACTGATCCAAAAATGGCAGACAGGTGTCTAGACAGCTGCCTACACAGAAATCAACAGAAAAGCGTCCATATAGAAATAAATATAGGCAGTTACCGAATTTGATGGATAGAAAGATGAATAGATGGATGGCTGGCTGAATGCTTGATGGACAGGCAAGCGGTGAGAATTGTGCACAAGAGATGGGCAGGAAAGAGAGGAGTACAGAAATCCAGACAGACAGATCTAGCGCTTTACAAGAGGATCTCATGGCCATGTTACTATGTTGGGAGCTTTAAATCATAGCATATTAAATGTACTTGATTAAACATTAATGGGATCCCTTTTAAAACCTCAACAGAAGCATGTAGGAGTGTGTACGACTATTTCTGAGGTGATTTGTTGTGAAATTTTTAAGGCCTGTTTGATTTTTATGACGATTAGGCAATTAATCGAATTTCAGGAGGAGCACGCACAAACGATCACAGCTGCCACCAATCTCCTTATTACTGATTACCCCGCGAATCTCCTCTCCTGCGCTTTAAATACCGCTCATTTCCTATCCTCGGCATCTGCATATTTTGTCGTCCTTCGCCTCCCCTTCCGCCACCCGTGCCGAAGCCGACCCTCGCGAAGGGTCCCTCATTTTGCCATGTTCTCCACTTCCTCCGGGGGGCACGCGGGGACCAGGCTGGGCTCCGTGCATCTGTTACCCTAGCCTCCTAGAGGGTTAAACCTCCTAGGGCTCGGAGGCCGCCGGGCTCCCTGCCTGTCCCCCAGACAGTTCGCCAAACAAGCTATTTTAGCGTCGAGGAAGTGGGGACTAATGAAGTGGAATTAAACTCTGAAGTTGAAGCCGTTTTTAATTATGGAGGATCTTTGCTTTTTCAGGCAAAACAACCATCTTGGGATAATTAAAAAGGGAAGAAAATGGCTTAGGAACAGCAGAATACTAGTCACTCCTGTCATGAGTTTCTGCCAAGTTTTTTACAGATATTGGGTTAGAAAAGCAGATCAAATTACCTTTTTTCAGAACTCTGGTTCTCAGAGAAAATGAATAATTTAAGAACGTAAATTTCTGTGATGGCTGGTATTGTACTACCTCAAAACCTCTGCGTATGCGTTTTGATCTACCTGAGCTAAATTGTTTGGCCACTAATCTTCCACATCCAGCGCACCACTGATGCTGGCGAGCACGGTAAATCATTTCCGCCAGAGGAAAACAGATGTACATGCGCAGAAACAGGGCCCGCAAGCTCATTTCAAACCCTCGCGCATGCTTGATATGTAATCCGTGCATGATTATTCCTGCTTGGTGTTTTAACCCCAAACCCCCCCACTACCCCTCAACCGCCGCCTACGACACCATCGTCCATCGTGAGGTTTCACATTAGACATTGTACGATGCCAAATTGGTCGACATCACCCAACCCTACTCCCATACTAGGAATTCGTGCTCTGCGTTTAACCCATCCAAGTGCACACACACAGCAGTGAGACGTGAACACAGACCCGGAGCAGTGGGCAGCCATTGCTGCGGCGCCCAGGGAGCAGTTGGGGGAACGGTGCCTTGCTCAAGGGTCTCACCTCAATCGTGGTATTGAAGGTGGAGAGAGCGTTGGTTATTCCCTCCCACCACCTACAATCCCTGCCGAACATGGGACTCGAGCATGCAACCTATCCATTAAACCACGACCGCCAGTAATTTTCACTTATTCCGTTTAACATGTTGATCACTTCATTTTCATACTCATCAAACTGCTCAGTGACCCCTCTTGCCTTATGGATGAGGTCTTTGTTCACTCCCATCAGGACAAAAATGTATCTTCATTGGTTAAGGATGATCACTCAGAACAGCTTTTCATTGATTTGCAGTGACCCCGAGACAAGTAGGCCCACTGGATTTCCAGATATTAACTTTCATATCACCCGTCTATCTGTTAAAGTATACATGTACTGTATGTGTGCATTTATTCATGTATTTATTTCACAAGATCAAATAAGTGAGTTTATGTACTGAGTTTATATTCACCGCATGACCCCTTTAAAACCAAACAGATGAACAGCAGTTTCAGAATATATTTGCATTAAAGAAAAGATCATTTTAAAAACACAGAGAGTTGGAGTTCAGCACACAGATATACATCCTAATCACTCAATGACTTGGAAAAAGGTTAAGAACTCAAAATAGACAGTCCACCTAAATGATGACCAACTGAAACCTTTTCCGTCATTGAAAACTGCCCTTTACACCTCCACAGAAAATAAAATAGCACAACAAACTGAGCTGAAAGGTCTCCTTGAAGCAGATAACCTGGCTGATGGAAGCAACAAATATCTTCACTCTTCTTTTCATTTATTTCAAAGCCACTCTCATTTATTTAAGACTCGACAGATCAGTTTTCACCCCAAATTAATAACTCATTAACTAAATACTGTTGTGTCAGCTGTCATAAAACCTTCTGGTTATTGTCACTATACAGTTACTCTTTACTGTCACAAGAATGATATCAATTATTCATTCATAAACTTAATTAACTTACTGAAATAATAGTATCTCTCTACTATGTATTTATTAGCATGTCTATTATTATCATATTGGATGTTTGTTATTATAAACCACATATTCTGGACGATTTTCTACATCCCTAATCTAACACAATACCTAAGCGTAACAATTACTGTACCTAATATTATTGAGCAGCAAATTAGTGTTTATTGAGGCAAAAGTTGTAGTTAATTGTTTGTTAATAGTGAGAATTGAACCTTAAACAACTTGTGATCCAGAATTAAAGCCAGTCCCATAAACTGTTATGAACAGAATAATTGAAGAGTCACATCTGTTTGTATGATGACATGTGCTGGCAAAATAAGTCTAAATGAGCAAAATTTAATTTGAATTAAAGTTTTCTGAAGGTTCCAAAGAAAAATCACCAACCAACATTGCATTCATTTTTTTCCTAACAATAATTTACTAAAGTATATTATTAATTACAATATAGGTATTTTTATTTCATTTTTGTTATTAAAAATAAGACAAAAGATGCAAATAAACAGTAGTTTAATTCTATCTTTTCTTTTAATGTTTGATTAACATTGAAAAAAATCTATATTTAGACTTATTGTAAAATATGTATCAAATATAATGTTAAACATATAATTTTCCCCAAGCATTAAGCATTCTGTTTTCTTCAGCATGAGCTGGAAAATCATATTTGAGCTTATGTCATTTAGAATTTAAAATAAATATTTACAAAGCAGAGCTGGGCTCCTCTCAGAAAAAGATAAATAAATAAATAAATACATGTTAGATGTTTATTTATTACTTGGAGAATTTAGTTTGATAAAACATGGTTTATTAATTAACTTGCACTAATTAACCGCGCACACTCATTTTGCCATCACTGGTCACATATAACTTTTAATAGACACTTTTATCCAAAGTCACTTTTAAAAAATGAACATCACAAGCACTTTAACACTTTAACACTGGCATTTTAACTAAAGCCACAGTGTCTGGAAAATAAACTGAATATACCTGTCAAAATTTCAATAGCCATTATTTCTTCAATGTCATATAAAGTCTTATTAAAAAGTCTTTCACTTCTCACTTTTGATCAATTTAATGCACTTTTGCTAAATAAAGTATACATTTCTTTCAACGTGAACTATGTATACAATCAAAAAATACATCTGGGTATTGTGTTAAATGTCATTGCTTCTTACATCATCTTTCACAATGAGCGCTGTTTTTGGCATTTAGTATCAAGATTAAAAAATAAAAATAATAAAACAATGAAATAAACAACTGTCTAGACCGCTGCAATTGTGCATTCCTCTGAGCTCCATCCAGCTGTCTTTGAAAATACATATGCAATGGCCCCTGAGTATCAGCAAAAAATATGCTTTCAATAAGCTTAATTGTGCTTTTTTAAACATATTATTTTTAACATACTTAATTAACCGCATTAACACATTAAACTGACAGCTCTAATGTTGACATCCAAAACACAGTACTTTTTTTTTTTTTAAATTCAACACTACCAAAAGCTGCGGAAACACACTGACTGACAAATCAATGCAAAAAGCTGCAAGGATGAAAACCAGTCAAGATGTAATTGACATAACTGTGTTGACACAGACAGACGTTCATTGGCACAGACATCAAAGAGACGTACATCAAGTGTGCACCTGAGGAATGGGCGCCCTGGATTGAAAATGGTGTGACATTGCATGATGATATTTCAAGCAAACTTGGAAATAGTCATAAGATCATGACACAAAGTCAATTTCCTTACTAAATAGGGTCAGATGTTTTACAGATATTCAGGACGCTCCATAAACCCTAATTAATTATGAAAATAAAAGACAAAAAGAGAGAATAACAATTATTTACCTGTCTTTACTCTTTATTTAATTAGTTGACTTATTTAGTTGATAATTCAATTCTGAAATAACTAAACAGAGTTCTGGGCAGAATTGAATATTCAACTTTTTATTATTATTTTTTTTATTTATAGTATTATGTTCACATTTTAATAAAGCAAACATTAAAAAAAAAACGTTTATATTGTTAGTAATTGTGCTTATATTTACTTGAAGTTTGCCAATCTGTCATGTTTAAATGTGGATATCAATTATGATACAGTATATTAAGCTTTTAAATGGTTCTCTCAATCATCATTGTATTGTACTGCTTTCTATGGTTGACCCTGAAATAAAAATATAGTGTTCATCATAAAACTAAGCATTTGAATATTGTCTTACTAAGACGTATTATTAGGAGATATAGAGTGACAACTAATGTTTACATTTTATGCAATATTTAGAATTTTATGTACTGTACTGTAAGTAGTCTTCTACACTGTTAAAAGTTGATTTACATTACAAGCTACCAGAATTTCATCTTCCTTTTTGGCCATATCAGCAAATGTTCTGTATTTGCATATGTTTGCTCAATTGGGCCTTTCTCTTTCTTGAATATGAACTATGGATTCTCCTATATCATACTGTAAACTGAGTTTTTCCTTATAACCAAATACAGTGCTGCCTCACAAGCTGAAAACATCTGGTCTTTTGAAGGATGAATGTGGAAAATCTAGAATGACTGCCACTTCCTCGGACACTTGCACCTCTTTTCAACAACTACTGGTGAATTACATTTCACTTCCAAGATGCCAGGGGTACATGACAGTCCCAATGATTGTTGACAGCTTTTCTAGATGGGTGGAAGCCGTTCCTGCTAAGAGTACAACAGTCAGTCACTCAGCCAAAACTCAAAGACTACATCTGACTTAGACCCCACGTTGCATTATCAAGGTTTACTTTATGAACAATCTGAAGATTTGAGACCACAAATTGATATGTTGCATAAACACAAGCTCCATCATCTAGGAAAAAAATTATAATTAAAAAACAATCGCCAGAAAATCTTGAATGTCATTTAGTTTTCATAGGGGGGCACACTTTATGATCTCAGAAATAGACATTCACCAAAACAAAAACAACCTGCAGTTATTATTATTTAAATAGATCAAAAGTCTGCGATGATCTGTTGACTTTTAAGTGCCATATAATCCATTTAAAATTTGAATATAAAGAAAGTTTGAAGATTTTGAAAGATTTTCTCTCGAAATTGCAACAAATGATCAATGGATCGGACAAAAAAACCATGTCAAAAATAATCTATACATTAAGGATATGGGCCCGGTTTCTCGATAACGCAGACTATTCACGCGCTAAGAAGACTCTTAAGATATATCTTACGTTAAGTGATAA
>JAUMHR010000075.1:4343560-4354730 GCA_032361145.1 Enteromius fasciolatus | reverse complement strand
GGTTGGTCTGGACCAACCTTACGAACGTGTGACTTAGCTAAGAGATACTTAGCGTAAGAACGTTTCGGGAAATGTGCTATAATGTTAAGAGAGAGGTTAAGGTACAACTTAAGAACTACTTAGAGATAAGAAGCTTTCGAGAAACCGGGCCATGATTAATTTCACATTCCAACAACTATATAAAACTTCATTAGGCCTACACTCACAATAAAAACAAAAAAAAAATTGCTTAAATGTGCCTAAAAGAAAGAAACATGTCCATTCGAGGATAAATTGGTTGGTCTGTTTTACATACTGTAGCAGGTGATCTATCCCTGGAATGTGTTATGCTTGTTGCTGCTGTTATACAGTAAATTGGCGCTTGTGCACAATCCGTGTCTTCACACAGGATTGAGCACTTCGTTCTGATAAAAGCACAAAAAAAACAATCACACGAACGTGCCCTTGCTCTTGATATACAATCACCTAATGAACACCGCTTTGGTTTTTCCAAAGATCCCACGGCCTCACAAAGTAGTAATTTATTCTACTGTTAGACCACTACAACACACAAATAACATGAGAAAATTTATGTTTTTTTTTTACGGTTTGGTTACTTTTGACTTCGGCCTTAAGTATATTTTATTGTTAATATTTCTATATATATAATAATAATATAGTAACTTTGTCGCCATGGGCCTGCTTGCAATGTGGGGCCCCCCACAAACAGGCCTTGGTGACGGGCCTGATTGTATTCATGGCATTCTCTCTAAACCTTAACTAAAAGCCTACTGATAAGGAACAAATTAAGTTTTATTAACTACAAAACGCATTGACAAAGAAAAATGTTTAAAAAAAACGATAAAAAAATGCAATTTCTATTTGCAACATACATTTAAAATAAATATATAATTATTTATGAAATGAAAATATAAAACTACATAATTTATACACATTTCTGATTGCTGCTTTGATCCTGTGTGAGCATTATTTTTGAATGAATTTAATTTGATTAACTAGTTAGAAGTGGATTTTTCTCTTTATGCTTGAATTGTCATTGATTGCGCTTTGAAATTCTGATAAAGAGCTTAATTTTAGTCTTTAGTCTAGTCTCAATGGAATTATTTGCTTATATAAGTACAAGTATATGCTTTTATATATCTGTAAATTCTCTCTCTCCCTTTCTTACTCCCTCTCCTGCTTCCTTTCAAAATACTTTTGTTACTTTTGATCATTTTCCTATGGATCAATTAATTGCAGTTGCATTAAAGATTAAATGGCCCTTGGGGTTTATAGACAGACGCTGTGCCTCCACAGCTGAAATATATGATTATATTTTGGATATTTTGTAAGACACACACAAACACAATAAGATTGTCTTTTGACTTCAAAGTCCACTATCCATTAAAGTTTAAGTAAAATAAATATTTAAGTTATTAAATTATCACAGATGATGACTAATTCTATTATAATTCTTATATATTGGTGCAATAAATCCCTACTAGATTAAGTATATATAAAAGTATGGCCTTTTTATTGTGTTTAGTCTATACCCTTTTGTGCTGTTCTTTCTTTTTTCAGCTATTTTCCACATTTGTTGAGTGATAATTAATGATACCTATACATAAAAGTGTGCAAACATCATTGTAAAAGAAATGACTGCCAAACAAAAAACCTACAGACAGATTACTTACAGTTTCTGCACTTAAGAGAAAAAAATTAACACACCACCTTTCAATATATCTTTATTTTTATATTTTTCTGGCCCTATTCCACTCAGATCATTGATTTTCTAGCATTCTTACTCAGAGACATTTGATTCACATTTATAGATGCTCTTACATACAAATTATCTGACCAGACGGAAATCAATCAAAAAATCTAAAGATATAACAGCGAGAAATACCACCACACAAGGACAATATTAAAGCAGAAGCATCAGGGAGTTTCATAATGAAAGGAGAACAGATATTGGAGTCTCTTTTCTGAAATGGAGGGACCTTCATGAAAACTCAGACTGGACAGAGACTCCGCTCTCACGAGTGTTTTAATACAAGGCTAAGCAAACATACTGTATATTATTCATTGTGTAAGTAATTGTTACGTTATCTGTCTGTTTAGTTATGTCTTTATGTTTTGATTTCGTTTTCATTCCCACGTGTATGTCCTTATTTGGTATGTCCTGTGTTTTAGTGATTATTGGTTAATTTACTCCCAGCTGTCTTCCCCGGGTGTTTTGAGTTCTCCCCTTGTTATGTCTTGTACTTAATGTCTGTGTTTCTTAAGTTCAGTCGTTATATGTGTTACATCGTGTGTTAATGTTGCTCCTCACATTTTGTAAATGTTACCTGATGTTGAATGTTACTCATCGTATCTGTAAGATTATGTTCCTAAGTGTATTCTTATTAAAAGACTACCCTATTTGTTACACTCCTCGACTCAATCTCCTTACCGGCACAGCATGTAACAGAACGACTGAGCATATCAGCAAAAAAGGACCAGCAAATGACCATCACGGTTGGAGGTAGGCTCATGCGTCTGCGGCAGAGTGATCGGATGTTGGAGGGGTATATGGAGGAGTTCTTATAACTCGTCACCAAAGTGAGCTGGCCAGATAAGTGCCTTGGAGTTTGCTTTCAGTTGGAATTTTGGACAAAGACATTGTGAACTGCGATATTCCTACGAATGCATTTTCTTTAATCAAGTTAATTAACCGTGTCCTAGATTTAAGTGAATCCAAATTCTTTGTCTAATACAAGCTGAAACCCTCCGAGGCTGCCCAGCTCACTCCCCATTGGAATCCTCCACTCCTGTTCAAGAGCTCCGACCCCTCGTCTCAACCCAGCGCTGTTACTCCCCTCCTAAGAGCCTCCTATGTGTACGCCGCCAGTGCACGGTTCGTTGTTCACATAATTCAAACATCGCTTGAGGATCTCGACGCTACAAGAGCGCCATCTGAGGCTTGCGCAATCCGAGTGTCGTCTGAAGCCCACAACACCAGAATGCATGCCACAGACTGAAGCGCAAGACATAATCAATTTCCCCACGGATTGCACTTCACAATTACGGCCAGGAGAGCCATCCCCTGTGCATGACATGGGGCCAGAAGAGGCGTTCCTGTTTCCCACGGATTCCAGTTCACAGCTTATAAGCCATGTTCTGGATTTATGGCAGCGAGAGCCATTCCAGTTTCCCGCAGATTCCAGTCCCCAGTTTTCAAGTCCTGCTCTAGAGTTTTGGCCAGGAGTGCCGTTCCAGTCCCCTGTGGATTCCCAGTTCTGCTCCAGGGTTTCGCAGATTTCACGAGTGCCTCCCTGAGTTTGCATATGTGCAATACCTTTCCCTGTTACATCTACACAATTACAAACTGTAATGACAGACTGTTTCACAATATAGTCACATAAATGCATTTCATTTCATGTAAGTAGAATAGCTACTACTAAATACCTAATTAGGTAATTAATCTGACACCTTAAGTGTTACCAAAACGTTTTTTTTTTTCAAAATATCGTCCTTTGTGTTCGGCAGAACAAAGAAATTCATACAAATTTGGAACTTCTCAAGGGTGAGTAAATCATGACAGAAGTTTCATTGAGGTGAACTATTCCTTTAAACTTAAAGACCACTTGTAAGATAAAACCTTATTGTAGTTTTGCATTGATTTATGCTTTATTAGCCGTTAATGCACAACAGCTAATTATAATATTTTTTTGTTATACATCAGTTTAGAATTCTATGCATGTGCACACCAGCAAGAAGTGACTGCAAACTTGATTAAGATGCATGCAAAACTTAATGTCATGGGGAGACAGAGAGAGAGAGAGAGAGAGAGAGAGAGAGATGGCAGTGAGATGGCAGGGTCTTCTGTCTGTCGGCATACACAATGTCCACCTGTTGCTGGTGACAGTATCAGACCACAGAAAAAAACAAAAGAAAAAAAAACAGAATGAGTATGATGCAACCATACAGACTGTCAAGCCTTCAAAGGTGTTGGTGTTTGGGTATTTATATATACTGGGAGGGGGGCGGTAAAGGAATGAATAAAGAATTGCAAAAAGCTCTATATCTAATCTGATACACATGCTCATGGTGAAAATGTTTGGTGTAGGTATTTTAGTTCAGTAAACAAATGTAACATTGTTTTACTGCAAATACAGAAATTTGTTGTTATAAACTCATAATCCTGAGAGGAAAAAAGGCAGATTGTTTCTTTGCTTGGCTTACATTTTTACATTACTCCCTTCACAATTCTCACTTCTTTTTTTCACTTATAATTAATTTAACTTAATTAAAATCTCAGAGTTCTTAATTGTGCCAGAATTGTGAATTCTGACTTTGTATAAATATTTGCGATATATATAAAGTTCTGCCATGAAAGGTTTAACTCAATCTGATCTAATATCATTATTATTACACAGCGCTGCTGATTCATTCTCTCCTGTATCAGCAGCCAATGAGCTCGCTGCTCATTGTAGCAGTTTGCTCCACCTTCCCCAGCTCCACCTGTATAGATCTGCCATGGGTTGAGCATGATACAGTGTATGGGGGTTACTTCATATACAGTAGGTTATGGGCAGCAACAGTATTTCTTACATGCTGAATATCTCACCAAAAAAAGACGCACAATTATGAGTTGTTATCTCACAAGTCTGTTTGTATCTAACATTTCTTTCTTTCTCTTCAGTCTTTTTTAAGGCATTTAAAATTGTTGTCTACCTTCTTGCTAAATTTCATTTTAAAACAATGTCTTCTGTTTCTTGTGTGTGCATTCAGCCAAAAGTAAGCAGTTTTGACAAGGTCTTATAGCTTGCTCAAGTAGTACCTGATGAATCATTTGGTTTGGCTATTAGAGAGTTAGTAGTAGAGTAGTTTTTTTTCTGCTTTTGTTGCTTTTTTTCTAAATGTTCATTTAAGATGAATGAGGATTGGAGCTTTTCAGTTTCACACTCATAACAACATTCACAAAACTTTTAAAAAGTGGTCCAGAAAACAAAAAGTGGTTTCATCATAACTCACACAAATGATGCAGAAAAGCTATTGGCAGAAACTGGCTTATTTAAAAATGAAATGATGGGCACAATACTTGTGTTATTAATGTTATCCATTTAAGCTGTTAACTTCCAAGTTCTTTGAGTTTTTCCTCTATGCTCTCAAATGTTCCGCCACTGTTCTTTTCAGAGGCTATAAAGTGCTAACCACAGTGTGCTGACTTTGAAAAGCCTGACTGCTCTCTACGGGTTTCTCATTTCATATCAAGTCCTCAGAGAGATGAATTTTAGACACAAAATGCAGTGACTTTAATGTATGCCTGTCACGTTGAATTCAATAACACAAATGTGTTTATAGGGGATGAAAACGGACAACACGCATTAGTCAACGTCACAATGGTGAAAAAGATACTCTACAATTTCATTGTGACTTTTCAGTCCTTTACAGAAGAGAAGGAGGCACAGCTGTTAAAGGGGTAACTGAGGGTTTACAGTGGGGCTTTTTGATGATGAACACAGTTGTGAGGAAGAACATTTTTGTTGTTTTTGCTGCTGCAGCTGACAAGTGCAAAGACTTGTCAAGATTCGGCTTTATCCGATAGCCAATAACCCCTGACAATCCCATCCAGCACCTGACAATTTAGGTCTAAAACAAGCAGTAATTGAGACCACGCAGCTGTTGGTTTACAAACTGGCTGCAGATATATTTGCATTAGATTACAGCATACCATTAAATCCGTATGAGCAAACTGTATGATTATTTACTTTCGCAAACCTGTTCTACACAATATAAAGGAAATGAATGGAAAAGTGCCATGACAAAAGAACCAGCTAATTAAAAATAATAACTACTACATTTAACTTTTACAACTCTTTCTGTAACCTGTGCCCATGATTGGGGACTTTCGATTTGGCGGTTAATTACATCAGCCGTCTCAAATGAGTTCAGTTAACTGTGTTCTGATCAAAACAAATTGAGAGATGGTGTGCTAGAGTAGGGATATACCGAATGTAGTTTACAGTTACATCCACCCTTATTATTATAATTTATTTATTTATTTATTTTTTACATCATTTGTTAAAGTAGTTTAAACTGTAAATCAGTTACAATACTGCATTATAATAATGAGAAACATTAAGAATAACAATACATGAAATACAAAGAAAAAAAAAAATGTCATTACCATATAACTGTTAAAATAATTAAACAATTTGTCGCTTATTGCACTGCGTCTGTAATGATCCAAGCTGGATGTGCCAGTTCAAGTCAATGGATGGCTCTTTGAACTCTTTGTGTTTCTGTCTGGACTTTTTCAATGAACTCGTGTCTCCGCCCATATTGTTTGTTGTTATGGTTTCTCATTCACGTCTCCACCTATCTCGTTCGTGTTCATAGTGTTTTATTTATGTCTCCACCCAGTAACCTGATTATCATGTGTATTTAAATCCCAGGATGTCTATGTGTATTCGCGGTTCATTGTATCTGTTGTGTATGACGTTAGGTGTGTTAGTTTGGAGTTTTCCCATGTTCGTATTCTTTGTTTCCTGGAGTTACCGGTTCTGGATCTTACCGTTGTCAACCTCTCCTGTTCCTCAGACTCTTGCCCCCTTGGATATTGTTCGCCTCTCAGTTTACTCACGCACGGACTTTGGTTAACGCTACTGCGTCGCCTCTGATACTGTTGATTACCGGTGATGACCCTGCTTGTCTGCTCATGCTCTGTGTTTCACCGTAAACAGCCTTGCACATAAATCCGCACGTCTCCTCGTCTCCATATCGTGACAGCGTCATGCTGATTATTATTTTTTTTATCATTTTATTATAGTACTTTTAACTGTAGTACAGTAAAAATACTGTAATATAATAATGATATTCATTAAGAATAACAAGAAGTAAATAAAAAACATCTCAATGTATTATGGTATATATTTAATTTTTTTTTTTTGAAAAATGTTATTTATTGTGCTATCTTTATTCTGAAACTTCTGAATCAATTCACGAGTTCACACTTCCTCATTAGGTAAAATAATTAGCAAATTTGCCGTGCTATCCGAGGAGCAAGCCGTGAGAACGGCAGACTCCAAACCCCAGAGGCTTGAACCATGGAAAGGGCAAGTTTGGCATCCGGCTTGTTCCCCGTCTGCCCACCGGAGGTAGGCGTGGCGCATGATAGTGGGTGGAGAAAGGGGTGGAAAAGGGATGCACAAAAGGATATTTATAGGAGGTAAGAAGGATTTGATTGGGTGAATGTAACGAGGGGACTGATTAGATCAGTGGTTCTCAACCCTGGTCCTCGCAAGCCCCCGCTCTGCATATTTTGCATGTCTCTCTTTGTTAACACATCTGATTCTGATAATCAGCTCATTAGAAGAGAGCTCCATACATGTGTGTTCCCAATCGACATGGTCCCTACACAGTGTCTGTTTAGTTTAGTTTAGTTTAGTTCACTTCGGAACATTCATTCACGGATTTGCACTGCAAATAAGTGAATACGATTTAAATTACGTCTCGCACACACTGTGCTTGATCAGCGGTTATGAATCCTCGTCCTCTTCTCCCCCACACAGAACCAGCCATGTTTAATTCGTCCACCGCAAAACATGCACTTAGTACTGAATGTCCAAATGCAGTGGTTTGGTTACGATTGGGCGAAAATCCTAGGACTAATTCGCAAAAGTAGGCTATAGGCTAAAAGTTTCAGCTATAGCTAAATCTTGTGGGGGAAAACGATGCATCGTAGAGCAAAAATAGGTGGTGTACACTTTTGTTCCTAACACCCAGGGATCTCAACGATGTAAAGTTTTTGAGTCTACGGCAAAGTTTGTATGAGCCTGGTCCAAAAATGTAGCACCCCTGTTAGGCCTATTGGGCCTGTTCTTTTGTGCCTGAGTAGTAGGGGGGGGAGAAGTAGTACCATCTGACCAAGTTTCGGTTTTTTAGGCCTTCTGGTTTGGACTGCATGATCAGTTCTAAGGAATAATAATAATAAAAATAATAATAATAATTAAAAAAAATCCTAACAATTACAATAGGGTTTCAGCGCTACACGTTCAAACCCCTAATAATAATAATAATAATAATAATGTTATAGTAATACTAACTGATGCCATAAAACTACTGCTTTATAATAATGAGAAATAATAAAATAAAAATTATAATAATAATATTTTTTGTGATTGAAATTTGAGGGCCAATTAGCTTAGTTGTCACCAAAGTAAGAAATAAAAAAAAAAAAAGAAGAAATAATCAAAGACTTTATTTTGTGGCAAGTACTCATGTCTACGGAGGGCTGATGGACATTCTGTTTCAGCTCAGCCAGCCGCCCATGGGCCGTAGTGTGCCAAATTAATTAAAATAACATAAGCAGGTGAGACATTGGTGGGGGCTCAAGTACAGGAAAATGATTAGCCATAGTAGGCGAGATTAATGAAGACCTTCTGAGAGAGATTATATTGACTGAGCCTGATTATACTGGAGACCGTTTATTCAGTGCCGTATCATTATGAATAGAAGAATCCATAGATCATATGCAAACCCTCCTCGCAGGGCTGATATCTCACTAAACCCAGCCTTTGTCCTGAGCCTCAAAGCATGCAGATGAATTCATAACCAGCCCAGAATTACCAAATTAAACTGTATCATATGTAGTCTGTCTGTCTGTCCGTCCAAAGGGGAGTTTAGGCATTTTGTCCCACCCCAAACAAAATAAATCTAACATGGTAAGAATGGTTAAACAATTACATAAATGAGCAACACTTTAGTATCAGGACCAATCCTTACTATTAACTAGTTGCTTATTTGCATGCACATTACCAGCATGTATCCTTTTTTGGGTGAACTATTCCTTTAAGTACATGCAAACACAATTTTACGCATAAAATAATTTTACATAAATTCAATAGAATCTGATAAATTCCATGAATTCAGCATTAGATTAAAAAATGATTCATATGAAAGTAATTTATATTTAAGTCAATTTAAGTATTCAGTATTTATATAATTATAATGACCACAACCAAAAGGTCAAAAAAATGAAAATATAAATTGTACACATACATGTTGCTGTATTGACAGATCAAAATCTATAAATAGTGTTTTGAGAGTCATTTACCATGAAACTAGAAATGAAAGTGTATCAGGTACAGTATATTCTCATTTAACCTTTTATCAACATAACAAAATCAGTCCCTAAACGAAAGATCCACGCTGGCACTCCGTGCTTTCACAAAGCAGTTTTAGGAGGTTTATGCAGCTCTATGTGGTGGCCAAATGTCATTTCAAATCTTGGGCTTTCTGTACATTCACAGCTAGGCCTGGTGTGCTTAGCATGCTAATGTTTTATACTCATCTTGACTAAAAAATGGATGCACAATAAACTCTGTTTCTGGGCCTGTGACTCTTTTGCCCTTGGTGGAAATGATTTCATACATCACTTAAACCACTCCACACATCTATATTCAATCTAGCCTGCATTTAATATTTAAACCACAATATAGTGGAAATCTGATGTTTACTGTGCATGGGTTTGAAATTATAAGGACTTTGAGCCCCATCGACAATCTGACAGTAAAATTATATATGATTGGATGAAGAAAAAAATAAATAAAAACAAGGCAAATTGTCTTACCAGGCAACAATGTGCATTTCAAACATGATTTGCTGCCTCAATTTCACTTGCAAGGAAAAAAAGAAATGAACATTACCTATTGCACATCGATGTAATTGCTAAAACCGCAAATGAGAAGGAACAATCGGTTTGAATGGGCAGAAACAGATGGCTGCCTGCATCTATGCCCTGATGTTGAACGCACAGCAGCTTCTATTCTTTTGCACTAATTTCTCATCGCAATTTGATCTTTGATCGCAAAAAAAAAGATATTATCTTAAGAAACTTCCACATTCGTAATCGCCCATGCAGGAAAAACGAAAGCAAACACAAACACAACTCTCTTCAGGTGAATAATGTGTATGAACATGCATCAACAACCTTTAGCAGGATGAACTCATTTGCATTCACAGGCTTTCATACACTTGTACACATACAATTGTTATGCATTTATATACTGAAACATACAATATTGATGTACTGTAGAGCTGCACAATTAATCGTTAAAAGATTGCGATCTCGATTCGACCCCCCCACACGATCTTAATCCAGCATTTATACAAATCAGTCAATTATATTTTCAAGGATAACTCTAGTAATCTGTGTGTGTGTTTGTGTCTGTTTTCATTCTTGGACTCCTTCAATGAACTTTTGTCTCCGCCCATCTCATCTGTTGTCACGGTTTCCTATTGATTTCTCCGTCCCCCTTGTATGTTGCCATAGCCACTCATTGCTAGTCTCCACCCACTAAGTATCTAGTCTCGCTGTTCTGTTTTCCATTCGTGTATCATTGTTATATTCTGGATTTACTGTTGCCGACCTCGCCTGCTTTTGACTATCGTCTCTGTTTTTTCCTCTGGACACTGTTTGTAATTGATCTGACCTATGCTACATTTCCCGACCATTCTCCTGTCTCAGCCTCTGATGTCCCAATCTGCCGTTGATTACTCTGCCTGTTACACTCTGTCTTGCTCATTAAAAAGCCCTCATTAAAAAGCTCATCTCAGCCCTCGTAACAACAACTTTCATCTTCAAAACAAAATTAAAACATTATACATTTTAACTTATTAAAGCAGCATCAAATTAAGCATCAGAACATGAGGATTCACATCATGTGCAAAGCTTGTGCGAACAGAGAAAAACCTAGCTACATATATTCTAAAAGAAATACATAGAAAAATATATTTGGAATATAGGCCTAACTAAATAATAAATTAACAAAACTAATGAAATAAAAAAACCAGCAGCTTCTCTGCAGAATTTCAGTTCATTTTTGTGATGAGCTCTTCAGAAAGTGGCCTCCAATTATTTTCCTTTATGTACAAATACACAACTGTTTTATTGTTAATGTACACAAATAACATAAATATTTAAAATAGATTCGAATAATGTTGTTTATGATCTCGAGGTTGGATTATTGTACTGCTTTATTGGGTGGTTGATAATAGACTACAGTTGGTTCAAAATGCAGCAGCTAAAGTCCTTACTAGAACCAGGAAGTATGAGCATATTAGCCCACTTCTGTCAACACTGCACTGGCTCCCTATCAAACATTGTATAGATTTTAAAATCTTGTTAATTACTTATAAAGCCCTG
>JAUMHR010000075.1:4223852-4245828 GCA_032361145.1 Enteromius fasciolatus | reverse complement strand
GCTTTTTAAACGAGAATATCCAGGCTGTACTACTGCTGTCAGCGATATGAGTACTTGAAATTAACATGTTTTCTTAACGCCTGTTGAACATAACAGAGACATTTTATGATTATCACAATGCATTTCTTACATACGATTCCTTTAACAATGAGTGATTTGACATTATTGAGTATTTAAAACTCCAACTGGAACCAGTTTTTTACCCCCTGCATATTTCATTTCGAGTTGCAGTTTTTGGAACACAGCTGCTTCTCCATCGTTTCAGTTGTGTGCTTATTCTAATACCTAGTTTAATTGTTTGTTAAGGGTTTTTCCTCTCCTCTACTTAACCATTTAAGGAATTTTATTTGCTTTGCCACTGTCACCTTTGGCTTACTCAACCGTTCATTTTTGATTAGGCATAACTGACTGTAAAACACTGTGAAACACCACGGAGAAGTGCTGTTCAAATTTCTTGACTTAATTGTCCTATTTATGAATTTTAAAGCAAGACAGGCAATTTTTATGGTAGCATAATTATATTCCAGTTTATACAGTGCAAAGAAAATTTCATTAAACGGCTGGTCATACCAATGCAGATAAAAGACAACTTCTAACTATACAATGAAGAAAAAAAAAAAAAGGTTCTAAGGAAAGGAACAAACATCTTTGAAATGCATTTAGGAATATATTAAACTATATTAAAGAAATATAATGGATTTTTGTTTTAGAGAAACGGCATCGTTTATCCTGCACATAAAGAGTGCAACAGTACTAAAATATTTTTTTTGATGCGGCATTTCAAAAGAGTTAAAAGGACTTTTTATATTCACTTTGTTATCATAGGCATTTTCCCAAAAGACAAGAATATATATCTGAAACTCATTTTGTCATAAAAGACAGGTTTGTGGTGTATAGTAGTCATGCAAGGTCTACTATAGTCATGCAATTAGTACTTCATGCAATTAAAATTGTATTTCATTAATTGTGCAGCCCAGTTCTACATTTCAGGACGGGGTGCTTTCAGAACTGTCACACCGCTAACAGTTTTATCTTGTTCCGTGTGGAAATGTCAACTAAATAAAATATATGGAATTATAACTCTTCTACGTTCTGATGATATTTATGTTTTTTAACTGTGCAATTTGCATAGTTCAAAGTGTATGGCCTCCCACAAACTCCATTTGTCCAATGTCCATTTTGTCACGCCTCTAGCCCATTTCCCTATTTATACTCAAATAAATAAATAAATACGTATATAAATACACAAGTCTGCATTGATATTTTCTTGATGGCTAGACCTTTTTTGCAGGGGTCTAGAATTTTACTCACAAGTAGTTCGATATACTGTTAATTAGTACTTTCTCTGAGAAGTTACATTTCACATTTTCTCTGAAAATGTCACGTCTGTTAGGCTGGAATTGAAAAAAGAACCTTCTAAAGATCAAACATGAACTTCTGCTTTGGCTAAGACCAGGAGATAGAACATGCTGCTGTTGTAGAACATAGTGCATAGTTTATAACTTCAGAAACCTTTTAATTGTGGAACATAATAGCTGGTTGTGATTGGACCAAGTTGGTCTAGTTGTTCATCCAAAACAGCGTGGTCCAGATAATTATTATTATCTGTGAGTGTTTCCTAACAAGCAATATCTTAAACTTTATTTTAAGAAAATTTAAAGTAATGTACAAGTAAATGTAGCAATTTGAATTCAGTAAGTGAGATTTGTACAATTTGCACATGACCATAAATTACTGCAGGTTCCAGAATTGGTGTGAGAGGACAAAAAGTATTACACTAACAATTTTTGTCAGTTCGAACCTATTTTTTTCCAAACAACACAAATGTTCCAACCATTAGCCCAAATGCATGTGACAGGAATAACTTGAATCTCAATGTAGGGCCCATTTTCTGGGACACAAGTGTGTGTAACACACACAGCCTGAGGAAATCTGTTTCCATTGTTGCAAATCTCAGGGGGAAAGTTATGTACTTTTGTATTCCTATACTGTTTTTGACAAAACTGCTATTTACCCACAAATAAAGCTATTAGCCCAATGCGTGCAGTTGTGAGCTTCTGTTCTGAGCTTTGAAGAAACAGCTCCTTCAACCAGTCAATTTCTCGTGAGACCTAACGAATTATCAAGAGATTACAAAGCCTTCACGCCATCATGGTGAAACCTGTCATCATTAATTCCAAAAATATCTTCAAATCTTTCTCCTTGAGAGGAAAAAAAGAGCTTTTGTTCAAAGCTGAGATGTTAAAACGTTTTTTGGCATTCGACAAGCCAATGCATAACTACCACATCGTTTTTTATCTTCGGTTAATGTATTAGGTATCATGAAAAAGAAACAAAAAAACTTTTATACAGCACATATAAATACACTTTTGTTAAATATGAATTAATGTTTGTTCATTATATATTTACTAAAGGCAATTTATACAACTTAAATTGTCATGAAAGTGTTTGCATATGTAAAAATTACCATAAAGCTAGAAAAATTAATACTATGGGGTATTCATTGTTTGGTCTTGACATCTAAAAACAACACTGATTCAATAAATTTGTGATGAATAAAAAAGTCTCTCTACATCTCACTGAAAAAAAAAATGTCACAAAGTCAAAGTAAAAAGAGGTTGCGAGTGTTTCACGTTGCCTTGACGTTAAGTCTGAAACAGCAGGTATAAATATTCACTTTCCCAACATCAGTGTCTTTGTCTTTCCTCACATCTCTCTGACAGAGATCTAGCCCTGCCCCACCTCACCGCCTGCTATTTGACTTCCTCCTGCACTGGAGAGCCTCTCATTACTGTCCCTCCAGCTTTCAGATCCGCACCTGCCACGCGCTTGTTAGACCGTTCAAAAATAACACATCAAAGCGAGAGACTCTTTAACACAGCCTGTCCAGATAAGGTCGCTTCTCTGTCACATGAAATCAAGATAGAGCGAGAGAAAGTGGAGGAGCCCTTTCACAGCCGGAGGGTCCGCAAGCACCATTATCATCCCTGCCATTGCATGCATGTGACAGCACAGCACCGGTATCCTCACCCAAACACTGCGCTTACGCCAAAATTTGAAGTGAGCAACCATGTTTAGAGGAAGCCAAGAATCAAGGATGAATATGGGACAAAATTACACTGCAGGAATAAAATTAAACTATGTGTTAACTAAAGCTGGCAAATATAGAAAAGTTTTATGGTTTCCATTGATTAATATAATGTTTAGCATATGCATACAATGGTAGTAATAACAGCCCTTTAAGAGTTTGAGGGAAAAGCTGTATAGTTTGAAATTTAGAAAAAAAAATGCACATATTCTGTTTTAGTATTCTATTCTATCCGGACAAATTTGTCAGGATGAAGTATGATAGAATAGTTTAGAGAAACCATTATTCATGAAGTAATTTTTAAAACTATTATTGTAGCTTGTTTTTAAAGTCATGATGTTATGGACTCTCTTGGATAAATCTTTTTTTTTTTTTTTGTATTCCTCCACTTATATAAATGCATCTGCAAGCAAAGCACTTCAAACAGCATGAAGCTAACAATGCCAAGGTCTTAGGTTTGAATTCCAGGAAAAGCAAGAACTGAAAACTAAATGTACTGTATAACTTGAATAAATTTAATTAACTTTGGATGAAACACACCAACTCTACCTCTACAACCAACGACCAACTCTAACTCTAACAAACCATAAACCTAACCCTAGTTGTACCAAATGCAGAAATGTATAAATAAAATGCACCTCTCTGGCTAGCAACCTGTGAGTTTTCCAAACATGTACAAAGGCATTTTGAGCTACTGGTTACATTAAATTTGGAGCCATAACCTTTCCAGAAACCAATATATGCCACAATGACACAGAGTTTGTGTCCTGATTTGTGGACCTTTCCCAATCCCATTCTCCTCTCAATTGTTTCCTGTCTCACCTCAAACCACCCCATCAAAACAAAACCTGTATTGCTGAAGAAAAACATTAGGCCTACCACTAGAGTTTACAATCCAGCAGTGATACATTCTTTCCTACGATAGCGATCTCTTTAGTCCCTCATTGAAAGTGTCTCTAAGCTCTCTTATCTCTCCGCCCTCCAGACACTACTCGTCAGCTCACTCTCCTAAATCTACACCTAATCTCAGATTTATCTGGGATCCAAAATTTGCTCCCATTCCAGGTGTTCAAAGAAAGCTTTTTGTGCTTCCCTTTAATGCAGGGCTGTGGTTTAAAGCTGAACTGTTTACCATGTAACAGATGACTGGCTCTGCGTCGTAACGGACCCCATGCTGACATCTCCCAGTATGACCAGTTAAGAATAATTAAAACTGATTAGACTTGGAGGCCTTCGTAAGCAAAGGGCTTCAATTAGGTCTGCATCTGTTGAGGTTGAAGAGTTTCACTTTAAATGCAAAACAAGGGAGACGTGTTCACATCGCATTTTTCAAATGTGCTTTTAATATTTTATGCAAACCAAATTACTTGGGCCAACAGTCAAATAGCTAAACCTCTGCATTATTACCCGGAGTCGCTTTAAGGTGCCGCCAAGTGGCAAATCATTTAAAATCCAACCAAGAGTAGGCTATTCATTTTTCCCATCGTGCTGTGAATTGAAGTGCAAGACTAACCCGATCCAGTCAAAGCAGATGGAGTAGATCTCGATACAGTACATCAGTGAGCTTTTATCCACCTTTTTCCGAGTGTCTTCTTTGGGATCAATCTGAATCTTCCTGCCCTTCGTGACATTGCTCCACTGAAAAGAGATACAATTAAATCTGAAGTATCTTGTGAATATCTTCTGTTCGTGTTCTTCCTGGTTTTGTAACCCTGCACAGGCGACTGCCTGAGGCTATTTGTGAATGATATGCATAATGGGAGCATGGTAACCTGAATGCCACTATGGTAAGGGGAAAATTGGGTGAATCAATCATGTCGGGTGAGACACGTTTGCTCAAATGCAGCTGAGTGTTGAGAATTTTCTCCATTGAAGTTACTGGTGGGAGTGTAAACTTGACCCTTTTTACCTTCTGTATATGTTATTCCAAAAAAGTTAGTCTATAACCAACCTGCTCACATAAAAAATATGTACCTCAGTGCACTTTTTGTGCAACACCATTTTTGTGTACTTTACTGCACATTTTGCCACAGTTTCAAAGATAAATGTCCACTGGCGCTAAAACACGGGTTCAATATGTGAGCCCTGGCATGTTTTTATTACGTTTATATAGGTATATATTGCGGCGGTTCAGAATTAAAATATCCAATTTGACTGTTGCCAAAAGTTAATGCTCTATAATCTTGGAAATAAGCCCTACATCAAATTCAACGCTGTGTTAACAAATGCAAAACTGATATAAAATGCATTTGTTGATGCAACCGTGCCATTTCAACTTCTTTTTACACAGATTTGAACTATTTGTCTCAAGTACATATCCGTACTCCATTAGCTACCGAACAAACCTACCGTCTATGAAAGCCCATAGATGTGTGATGCTAACATTTAAAAGCATCGGTTTTGAAATATTTTAAGTCATAACATGATATGCTACAAGTAAATCTTAGAAAATTATGCTTTATTAATTGAAACTGTGTAAATTACCGTGAAAAAGAAATAATAGGTGTCAGAATTTTACTGCCTCTAGTGTTCATTTCTTTTTAAAACTGCAGTGATAACTACTTGTTGGTATGTATTTCGTTACTCACTAAAAAGTGCACCCAGGTGTGTTTATGCCATGAGACCAGGTAGCCTATAACAAATATCCTTTTGGATATGAGTACTTTCAATAATTTTAGAAAAGTTAGTGTTCCCCTATTCAACCCAAAGTACGCAAACATGAAGTTGACAACTTTGATTCATGGAAACATTTTTTGAGTCAGTCACCTAAGACATTATTTCCATGAGATTGATCACTCAGTATTAAAAAAAATAGAATAAAATGCCATTTGTGAAATGTCTACTGTACCCTTATGTTCCTGGCTCAACGTTCTTCTTGATCCTGGAACAACATTCCAATCAACCAATCAGATTTGAGGGATACTTTTTCAGGAAATATCTGTTTTAGGCTTATGATCAGGGTTAGGTGCTTCTACACCCTTGTTAATCAGCTATCATTTCCCACTGATTTTAGGAATAAAATTAAGGGTTAGGTTTAAGGGTAGGGTTTGGGATAAGTTTATATTTTTGGACAGTAATGTTGATCCATAATCATGTCTTGTTGGAAACATGTGCTGCTGACACTGATAATATGCACCAGTTTTCAAATCTTGCAGCATCATAATAGTGTTTTTAGGTCATAACATAATGCAAGAAATTTTGTAGAAATTAGGCAATCTTTATTGACACTCTGGACCTGTAAATCCTAATTAGCTTGATAAGGAATACAAGTTTACTACATCTGCATCATTTCAACTGGCAAATGTCGGTACATTTTTGAGTTTTGCAGAAATGTGGGTAGAGGCATGTATTTGCAATAGGTTACTTCTGAAAGGTCATCAATTGAGAAATAACATATTTTTTTGTATTTCTGATTATATGCGAAGTGACACCCAATTTTGGGGGCAATATAAAAGCAGTAGCAATAAATCATGCCCTTTCAGGTAGCACTAACACATACTGTATGTTAGTGTTTCTCAATACTGGTCCACAAACCAGGTTGAGAATCAATGTTTTCGCAGAAGCAGTTTTTCTTTGCTGGATAGTGCTGTAATTATGGCATCTACAATCAGAGGTTAACTGCCAATCAGAAAAAAACTCTGACCAACTGTTTGAATGATTCTAAATCCCTCAGTTTAATCCCTCCCTTCAAACCACCTGACTTCATTCTGGTATGCCATTTTTCACAATCCAATCAATTTCTTGACAAATACAATTAAGGCCTGCCCTACATTTTTCTCATTAAATATGCTGTTTCACTCAAATCACTTCAGATTATATAAGTAAAATGTGATGCGAACAGCATTCACCTTGATCTAACCAAGTACTTTATGGCATGGCATATTTTAAAATAAATGTTCCATCCACCTTTTTATGGACAAATTACGGATTCAGTTTTGGATGGAAATGAATGGAAATTCTAAAAAGTTGTATCATTTTTTTATCAGGTAAGAAAACCAACATAAATCAACAAACCATAAACAGAATCCTCTTTGGGATTTTCCATACAATAATCCAACATATGCTGGAGCCACGAGACTCTGATACTGCAGATGTACCAGTTCTGAGCCAAATATCATTAGGTCAGAAAGTGAACTGCGCTTCTGGGCAAGCGACCAGGTTCACCTCCCCTCCGTGGCATCTCCTGCCTGAAAATAACTGTTTGCGACAGAAGATGGAGTGACTTTTCAATGCAGTTTCCCATGTGAATGGTTAGAGAGGTTAGTTTAGACCTTAAAGTGCCTCTTATACTTAGGGTTTGCAGTTCAGATGTTTGTTTAAAAGTCAAAAATCCTCTTTATTCTATACTTTAAAGCTTCACTCTATAATAATCATATAAAATGTGGAAGTTTCAGTTCAGTTTATTTATATAGCACATTTAAAAAACAACCATGGTTGACCAAAGTGATTCGCAATGTCAAAAGAGAAGGTCACACAAAATCAATACATTTAAATTGTCAAAATGTCTCAATATCTCAACTCAGTCTAGAATAAAAGCCAAACAATATAAGTGTGTCTTAAGCAATGCCTTAAAAATTTCAGCTCTCTGAGCAGCTGTCAAAAGGTAAACCATGCCACAACTTCGGTGCCACCACTGAAAAAGCTCAGTCATCTTTATTTTTTAATGTGGCTCTCGGAAGCCAGATTAGACGACCTCAGTGCTTTAACAGGAGTGTGGACATGTTAAGGCTCTGATAAAAATTCAGGTGCCAACCCATTTAAAATCTTAAAAACAAATAACAAAACATTAAACTCAATCCTGAAACGTACAGGAAGCCAATGTAGTGAAGCTAAATGTGCTCATGCTTTCTAGTCCCGGGTTAAGAGCCAAGCTGCTGCATTTTGACCCAACTGCAAACGCTGAAGAGAAGACTGATCCATTCCAACATATAAAGAGTTACAGTAGTCTAGTCTTGATGCCATAAAAGCGTGAATTACACTTTCAAACTCCTTTCACAGAAGGTAGGGCTTGACTTTAGCCAACAGTCAAACTGACTTTTATAACAGAAAACTATTACCCTAGTCTAGTAACCTAAGAGTTAACAGCACAGCATTCATTTAACTTTTTCATCAACCAATCAACCAATTTCCCATCTATACTTCACTCATGATGACAATTTACATTACATTTACCATGTACTGTATGTAGGCATGGAGACATGCATTTATTGTCAGATATGCCATGATCAAGGATCTGAGTCAGAGAGCTCTAAGTTCTTCTTCATGTTTCTTTTTCATATAATGAGCTTATTCAAAACAAGCAAGCAAGACAAAAAAAAACAAAATAACTGAAAAGCTACCATACGAGAATAGACACACTTACAGCATCCTGACAAGGTCAAGGTGTCTTTAAACACAGTCACAAAGAACAGGCAAGTTGTTAAGGCAAACCAATCCCAAAAAAAAAAAAAAGTTTTACTCATAAAAGACTGCATAATGTCGAGTAAACTAAAGGATCTCTTTTTGATGGAAACAATAAAGATTAAGAATTATATAAGGAAATACACTTTTGAAATAAGGTCACTCGGTACATATTTTTGGCATTAACTGAGAGTGACAGTTCTGATGAAGAGGCCTGTGGTCATCATCAGGGAAGAGTTGATGTGTCTGAATGGCAAGCTGTCTAATTATTTGTTCAGAAGTTTGTATCTCTGAGCTACTGTCTGCTGACTGTTGAAGCCTCAGGTCAGTGGCGGGTTTAGTTTATAACTCTGTAGCATTCTACAGAATATTCTATGGCCAAGCATTTTAATATGTCCAGAATGAGTCATCAATATTGTTCCATTTCCGAGCGAAAAAAAGACTGTGCATTTTATTTGCATGCATCTGCTAAAAGTAGCATTTAGGAGTAGGCAATACTCACAAATATTATGCACTCCAATCAGGATACTACAATGTGTCTAGAGAAACACAATCAAATCTACTGAAAGGCACAGACCGTGACTCACAGACTCTCTCATAGCCATTATAAGAGTTTTAAGTTCTTTCACATCTCAAAATATATTTAAATATATTACCAGCACTGTAAAACTAAGAACACATTTTAAATGACATAGCACCTACTAGATAGATGATTTCTCAAATGCATGAGCAGATATAAATGATTTAATCAGAATATGCATTTAATGCGGGGATTAGAAACAACAGCATAAGCAACTGCCCGGGAAACATTACTTTTAAGATCTTCACTTAAGGCTCCGGCTAAGAGAAATCCTGCAGACACTCTTGTCCATTTTTATTTTATTAGTCGCATATCTCAGTCAGTGAAAGCCCTCCAGGTCCTATTATCTTATCTCGGGAAAGCGCTGCTGGTTTTCCCTCTGCATGTTGACACAGTTTCCTCAAGCCTCACAGTGCATCTGTCACTTTCAATTAGCCATGATCTCTGGACCGCTGGTTCATGTCAATAACCTTTAGGTTGGGTAGGCGGTATGACCAAAAACTTATGTCACTGTATGAGTAATTTATAACAGTACATGATATATGATAGACTGTCATAATATGTTAATACACTAATTTAAACTACTAAAAAAAAAATAATATTATAAATGTAACAATTTGGATTCGTAATACAAATCCCTAGTATATCACAGTTTCTGTATAAATATTAAGCAGTAAAAAGTGTATAATACAAATTTTCTTGAGCATCACAATCAGCATATTTCGGAAGGATTGTGTGACACGGAAAGCTGGAGTACTGATGCTGAATATTCAGCTTTACTTGACACAAATGAATATGTTAGAATAAACAATCAAATATATTACAATAGAAAACTATTGTAATTGTAAAACTATTTTTACTGTATTTTTAGCACAAAACATTTCTATACGAGTTATTTAATAATAAAATATAATATATTATTAATAATCATACATTTAAAAGCTGTACAGTGCATTATATTTATATTTAATTACTACTAATAAGTAATATATACATTTACCATAAAGTAGTAGGGTATAGTAGTATTTGGTCACACCCCATTTTAAGGTTACAGTAAATTAACTATGTCTTTTGCCAAAATAAAGTATTAATTTGCTGCTTATAATTACTAGGTACTTGTAATAGCTAATAGGTAGCTGGTAAGGTATGGATGTAAAATAATGTCATGCAGAGTATGTACTTTATAAGTACTAATAAACAGCCAATATTTTAATGATAGGCATGCTATTAACAACTAGGTAATATTGAAAATTGGTCCCTGTATAAGTGCTACCATATATTTCAGTAGTATTAGTATATTATTGTAATGCTTTATACCATATTTCTTTATATATAATATTTTCAAATATATCTGAATTCACTTAGTCAAAGGTAAATTAATCAAAAGATAAAGTAATTAAAAAGCAACCTGACTACAGTTTTTTTTTTCTTTTTTTTTTTTTTCTTTTGTGGTTGTTTGTTTTTGGTTTTCCCCCCTCCCTCAACCTTTTAAAATGGACTTGATCACTTTAACAGTGTAAAGAGTGACAGGTTTATCAGCTAACACCCAATCTAATATATTTTATTCCATCTGTTTACAACATACATGTACAAAGAAAAGCCTCACAAACTTGTATTATATTTCATAATACAGCAATTTTACCAAGAAGTGCAATTGACCATTTATCACACGCAGAGCCATTTCATCACAAGGCTATTCACAAAGCATACTCACCCACATACACATATGAGCATCTTTTATCATATTTATCCCTTTAACACTGGTATGTTTTTTTTTTAAATTTATTTTAGTATCAACTGTGATAAAGTGTAAGTGCTTTTGATAAAGCTAGCTCCGGTCTGTGTGACTTCACATAAGTTGTATTCCATTATATTTTAGTACAAAACCGTTATGTTTTATATACTGTAAGAATGGATTTAAAAAAAAGGAAGTGAGACATTAAGATGGAGACATCAGACCATGTCAAACTGTGATGAAAATTAAAACCTAAATTAAACTGCTGTGTGAACTTTAAAGCATATACAGTGAGCTGATATTACATTAATAAACGCACTTTAATAGACTTTGTCTGTAGGGATATGTTCAAAATTACATTTTTAAATATAGAAAACAGTATAGCCTATCACCACAGGCATCATTAATTCTAGGGACATGTCTCTACTACTCTTTGTCACCAGTTATTTGGTCTCCACCATTTTTATTTTTAATGATTTTAAAACAGCTCACGGCAGGAATGTTTCTAATACAGAAGCACATCCAATTGATGAACAGGAGGTTCAATTTTGTTAGTGGATATTAAAATGAGGTGCAATCCGGCACTTGAATCTGTCATTTTAATCCCCACTCATGATATACTGTATATCCACTGACAGTTTTAGTTTATTAAAACAAAAACATTATACAGTATTAAGACGGCTTAGATGCAGAATCCCTTGTGTTCCCAAACAACCAATGAATCATCTTGATATCCCCAAGCTGACATGTTTTACAAATCTCAAAATAAAATGTATCATAAATTCAACTGATAGAGTTTCTGACTACTGAGTTTTATGTTGAATCAAGTCATTCAATGTGCAATTAAAATAGTTGAAAATTGATATTGATACATACTGGACAAGTATGGACGAATTCAAGGGATATAGTTCACCCAAAATGGAACATCTGGTGAAAATGCAGTCATCCTCAGGCCATCTGAAATCTTTTTTTTGTTTGTTTTTTTCAAAGAAAAAGATTTGGAGAAATTTAGCATTCCATAATTTGCAAAATGAGAGACCAAAAAGCTCATAATAAAGTCCACAACAATAATCCACAAGTAATCCACACTACTTATATCTGTACATTCATCATGTGAGGTGAACCTTTGTAAGAAGCAAATTATGCCTTCATTAAGTATTTTGGAAATGACCTTCCATGCACTGTAAGACAGCTCTAAGTGAATGAAAACATCCTGCAAAGTTTTAAATCTGAAAGTGCACCATGTATAAAATGATTGTCTGAATCAATGAAATGTGTATTTTTTTAAAACAAATCCCATGCACTTGACATCAAGATGAAACATTAGCATATTGCCTGCCCACTTGTTTCGATCACACACCTGGGAAAACGCTCACAAACACTGCTTTAAATTAAATCGACCAATTACCACAGATTAGCATCGCATAAAAGAGGGGTTTAGAAAAATTTATAATTTGAAAAAGTGTTTTTTGACCCGTTGTTAGGAACTCCCGAAATATGAATCTTTCATAATCCATAATGAGGGGCACTTTAAGGTGTTTTAATTGACCATAATCTATTACAACACTTTCTTATGATAAAAAGCCCATCTCTTGCCTGTCAAAATCCTCCAGCGTATTCATTTGGACATGTAAATGATGCTAGATATGTACATAATTCTCTCCTGATTCAGGCAAGATTACTTTTTTATTTATTTATTTTTTTAACTTAAGGAAATAATCTTATGAACAGAGGACTTGTATTTTAGCTGGAAACTTAACTTGAAGTTAAACATGTCTTTATGGATTTGTTTCTTACAAACAATAATTGATAAACTGATGGATTACTTGTGGATTATTGTGATGTTTTTATCAGACTTTCGTTCTGACGGCACCCATTCACTGCAGAGCATCCATTGGTGATCAAGTGATAGCATGTAAACTTTCTCAAAATCTGTTCCGATGAAGAAAAAAACGTGTCAACTCATCTTAGATGTCCTGAAGGTGAGAACGTTTTCAGCTCATTTTTATTTTTGGATGGACTATTTCTTTAATATTCACGAGCTACTAAATGTTCATGTAACAACATCACAAACAGCCACATCTTGCCAATGCACACACACACACACACACTTCCAAACAGCTTCAACACTGTCCTCAACACATTTTAATAAGTGACTCCCAGGCGCACCACTCAACCTACCAAGATGAAGTCAAGGCCAGAAAGACACATTTTCTCATTCTAATCTAGCTATGCAGCCTTTCAATAAACCCTCAAAGAGATACAGGCTAAAATTAGTCCAGTTCCATTTTAGAGTAATTTACATCAAAGTGCATGGTGTTCACTAGCGGCTCTGAACCCAGAGGAGATGGACACATCTGACCTCACGTTTTTAATAGCGCAAAAAGCATATATTGCCTTAGTGCAGTCAATTACAGTAGTATGCATCCAGTATTTTTTTTTTTTTTTTTTTTTTTTATGTGTGTGCTTCTGTGTCAAATAGAAAGTGAACGGAAGTAAGTTAAAGTACTGTATCCCTTATTACAGCATTGACCAAAAGAAAAGTTTTTTATTATTATTATTATTATTCTTTTCAGTAAAACACATACTAATGATGGCAGAGGTACTCCATGGAATCTATTTACAGATATTTCACAGTTAAAACTCATGTTTTTATTTGCAGTCATCCAGTGCATAAGTAAACACTTTTTCTTCAGCTTATTATTATGCAGTACATGCAGTCATCTGTGTCTGTTTGTTACCAAATCGTGTGGCTGTTATGTGTTTGGCTGAAATACACAGAAGTAGGATGAATGTGGGTGTTAACACTACAGCGCAATTAGTAACGGGCATTAGCTGCATCAGCTTTAAGAACATTCTTGTAAAGAAGTGCTCAAACTCTTTATTTCTCTATTTTACTTATGACACTTCATATGCTAACTCATTTATAGTGCAGACACATTAAAATTAAGCAATATCACACAAGCAAGTGTGCAGCAGTGCTGTAATCACAGTCAAGTTGATATTCAGAACCACGCCAAGATTGCGAGAGTGCTATTTATTTCATGAAATGGTTTAATAAATAAACAAGTAATTAATATTGAATAACTCATTTCAGTAGGATTTTCTTTTTGTTTGTTTCACTCAGATGCATTACAGTGATCAAAAGTGACAGAAAGACTTTGCACTGGTAAAATATTTATTAAGTCCTGAATGTGTTGTTCTTCTTGTTTTAATGAGATAGTTTGTTATATGTGGACCATACCCTGGATCACAAAACCATGGTCAGTTTATACATCATCTGAACGCTGAATGGATAAGCTTCCTTTTGATCCATTTGTTAGGATAGCAATTTTAGGTTGAGATACAACTATTTGAAAATCAGCTTTTGAAGGTGCAACAAAAGCAAAATAGCAAAAAAGCCTTTAAAGTTCTTAGCAATGCATATTACTAATATAAAAAAACATATGGTACAAAATATGTTCATGAACATGATCTTTACTTAATATACTAATGAGTTTTGGCATAAAAGAAAATAGGTGTGTATGTGTATATATATATATATATATATATATATATAGTAGGGGTGTAACGGTTCACAAAAATCACGGTTCCGTTTGATACGTTACAGTGGTGTCACGGTTCAGTATGTTTTCGATACAGCAAAAATAAAATAAAATAAAAATCACTTTTTTATATATTAAAACTATAAAACTATATATAAAAAATATAATCTTGTTTTTTCCCCCATTTTCTTTTACTTTTAACAACAATGGAGCTATACTTCACATATCTTCTGGGGTTTCGCGAGCGCCCAAGCGTTTTGAAATTGGTGGAGGAAGCAACACGCCTCGCGTTTCCACGTGTTTTTAGACGCTTCATGTAAACATACCCTTAAGAGAGTATGTTGCATTTAATGCCTAAGTATCATTAACGCTATACAAACATTAGGTAACACTTCAGAATAGGGGTCCAAAAAAATGCATTAGTTAAGCATTAATTAATGGTTAATTTGTACACAATTAAGCACTTGTACTTCTCTTTTAAATCATAAATATAGCTTTATTGGATAAACCTAAAACAGATAAACTAAACTAAAACACGTTCACACATTCGTACGAGTTGCAGGAAGAGAGAAATTGAGGAAAGAGTGAGTTTAAGAGAATGAAAATGTGAAATCGACTTGCATCAACTTGAACAACCATCAATCAAAAGATTAACTCTCGCACTGAGTTCGTCAATGAGGTTGACATTTATATTAGTTTTATCAGTTCAGTCTGAATCTGGAGGTTTCTGTAAATGTGAGGGCAGTTTTTATGAAGAGGTTAAAGGTCTCATCAGGAATTTCAGTCTGGTCCTGAGTTGGGGGATGGAGAACCATCAAACTAAATCTTTAATTATTTTACCCATGTAATGATAGTTATGTCCTGTATCTTTGACCATTATCTTGGTTATTTGCCCGATATTGACAATCTCCTTCCTGAGTTGGGATTCTCAATAAGTGTTCTTTTGTGTTAATGCTGCAAGCTGTCCTGTGACAATGTCTGTTGGATCTGCTTGCATCAGGCAGGCCGGTTTATGACCTTGAGGCCTTTTTGTGGAACTCGGCTCCTCATGTTTCAATGTTCAGATCAAATCTAATTCAAATCAAATCTCAAAGAGTCTGATTCACTCTGATATTTATTTTTTCTTTGGGATATTTATCCAATTTAAGCCAAAGATAGCAAAGATAAGCAAAGTTTTAAGAAGTGTAAAATATTGCATTTACAGGGAAAGATTGAAATACCGATCCAAGTAAAAACGTAGCTTCTTCAAAACACCATTTTTCAGAGAGGTAATGCATTTCCATTTGATTCTTATTTTCAATGCTCATAACAGTGTGTGTGCCATTACACACACGCTGCATCTTCAAAACTTTTTCTCCTCAGAAAAGAGTGACTTCCATTTGCTTTAAAGTATACTGGCATGGAAAACAAGACATGGAGATGTGTAACAACAGAAACCCTGACAAGAATTTTCTGTAAAAGCCTCTTTGAAGACTCCACAAGCATGGGTCATGTGTGCAAGTGTGTGTCTGCGGTGTTAAGTCTCCTGAATGAAGGTCTGACCCAGTTGGAAAGTGTCTGAGGTGTTGCTAAGTAACTACTCAAACGGGTCATGCACAGGAGCTGCGGCCACACCGGGGTGTTTATAATACCAAGCTATACCATTCCGTGTTTGTCTGATTTATTTTATGTTTGTTCTCTTAATATGACATGTTTCTAAAATAGGTGCATGTGACCCTGGTGTACAGGTTTTTCACTGTGAACCCAGTAGGTACTCAAAACATCATATATATTATTGAATTAAAATATATATTATTGGAATACATTTTACACAGACATTTTATTATTTAATTTTTTATTTTTTTATATTTATCTACTTTTTTTTTGCATATTATTATTATTTTTTAAATAATAAATTCGTCTATATAAACTTACCCCATTCATTTTCGCTTAAAGTATTTTAGCAACAAATTCCCTAATGCAATTAATAAATACTAAATTCAGCTAGCTTAGCTTTACAAATATTTACCCTTAAAACTACTAAGTCTGTTAAGAATCTACTCGCATTTTCACTGTTAATATTTAATTCATCTAATAAAACTTAGTGGACAAAACACAAATAAAAGCACAGCGGTGCCACTGAATTTCATTAATTGCACCCTGCTGCAATGCTTAGAAGATGAAAGAGACAATAAATGGATACAGAAACGGATATTAATATCATCTAATGCAAAGAGCGGCAGTATTAAAAATATGCAAACATATCATCTCTAATACAATAACCACCAGACTCCAAAAATGCATGCAGACACTGTTTTCTCCCTCAGATCTTTAGTGTCTGGTATTTGGCTGGCCCTGATGTGAATTCTGGGGGTACTATAATCAAAGTACCCGATGAACGCAAGAAGCCTTTTTACGTTCCTACTGTGTGCGCAAAGGAGAATCTAATCAACTTGCTACCCACAAAACAGCAGGGTGCTCCGATTTCATATTTACTCGCAAAGCTAAAACAACCTCATTAAAATGTTACACACTAATTTAACTGCGAAAAAAAAGATAAATGAATGTACAAAGGAGACACATCTTTATGGATCTTAATATGATCTTTATGGATCGAAAACATGTAATTTACTTTAAGAAGTAATTTTGTCTTATGAAAACTATCAGCGTTACGTGGACATTCATGTAAATGTCAATACACCGTAGACTTGGTCGACTGCTGATGTTAACAATGTGCATGACACTTAAGAACAGAGTTTCCATGCTAAATCAAAACTGCATAATAGTGTAAAGAGAACAAAATAAGAGTGATTTTATTTCATTCTTGTGATTTGCTATAAAAAAATTTAACTGAGAATCAATTGCTTTGTTCTTTTTAAACTATAAGGCATTGTTTCTACTGCAGTTATTGCTGGAGTACCTGATTTGACCCATCCTAGTAAAGTCTTTTCGGTTATTTGGCTTGCACAAAAAAATAATTTTTAATTACCAGACATAATTATTTTACAGTGTACTGAAGGGCAGAGAAACTGTCAAAGAATGAGTTTTGTTCACCAGTTACAAACTCGTGAACCAAGATCAAAAATACCAACAATATATAAACAAAGTAAAGAAAATATCACAGTTCAACAATGGCATAATGGAGGGAAAAGTCTTCCTTTTGAAAGCAACACATAAGAGCAAATACTGGAAGCTTACATCAAAGTAAAGTTCAGTTGCAAAACTTTTAAGAGTTTGCTCATGGGACATTTTCATGTCATATTTTCAGTCCGAAGGAAAACATCAAAGAGAGAAAAGATATTGCAAGGTTGAAAGAAAGCAGTAGTAATGTTCATTTCATTGACTGATCTGTGATAACCAACATTCTTCTTGATGGACAATGATTATTTAAAAAATCATTTGCTTATCCCTGTTTGCAGATAAACACCCTCTGCTTTCAAAATGAAATGCCTTGACAGAGTTTAACTGTTACTGTTAAATCTGACCACAGCTAAAACTATCACAGCTCACTCATCTATCCCTTCCAGGGGTGAACAAATCGTGAGGTGAAAAGCATCTGTCATCTGACAATTATGGAGAGCAGAGTAACAACACAACAAAACTGCTGAAGAAAGAACGCTCAGTAACTCTGCTAAAAAGTTTCCCAACACAACCTACAGTAGCAAACACATTTGTGAACTTATCAGGGTTTCCAAACAGCTTTTGACTAATTATTTCCATGAATTACATAATAATACTGTAGACATTGCTCTCACAATATCTCATAGTGTATTTTCTCTTTACAAAAACATAAGAAAAAAGTAGCCTATGCCTTTTTAAAAATGTTTTAATTTCAAAGACTTCTGGCCGCGTGCAAATCACAAAATATATATTTGTTATTATCTTTTTTTTTTTATTCAGACTGTGGAAACCCGTGTGACTATCCAAACATCTGGGTGAACATCTATGCATGTTCACAGTGCAGGCATGCCACCATTTCTGATCGTTTTAGTCCTAGCTGCACAACCCTAGTATCATTTATAGCGATACAGAGATGCAGTATGATATAAACCAGCACTTGCAGTATTTTAACAGTGTATCATCACCGTGCAACTCGCTTCAGGTGGGACAAACGAAACTCTCAGAGCAGCTGTAATTGCATTGATAAGCAGCATGTTCAGCAGAAATCAGAACGACTTACTCTGGATGTTGCGAGAAGAGAAACAGCCCACTCCTGCCTTCCTCTTCTTCCGTCCGTAAAGTGATGCTGTGTGCTCACGGAGTGTCAGATAGTGACAGGTCTTCTTGCACAAAAACAAACATGGATAAAGAAAGAAACCCCTGACGCTTCAATCCCGCAGGCTCGCTGTATCTCTACAGGACGCGCCGTTGCGCGCGGCAGCGCATCCTTCAAATGTGTACGAGGCGCGCGATCTCCTCCACCTCGCCGGCTGTGGTCCAAACCTCACCTACGATTCCTCCTCAGACGCCTCTCTCCCTCCTTTACGACTGAAGCGATGTGAAACAGAGAGAGGGGATGCGCAGTGGCTGGCGAAGCGTCGCTTGCTGGAGTCTCGGGCTGTGAGTGACTGTTTGAAGCAGATCGCGCGTCTCAGCCTCGTCCTGAAAAAACAGCGCGCAAAGGCAAGCGCGCGCACCTCAAGGCGGACTTCGTTCAAATAAAACGCCGTTTGATGTTTTAAAAAATAATTTATGAAGAAACTAATGCAAAGATAAAGCAATAAATCCCGAATTCATACGTTTTGCTTTCTATTTGTGCGCAATTTTTATAGAGAAAAAAAAAACAAAAAACAATAAGACTTTGATGTACCTAGTCGCCGTTAACTCAGTTCTAAACTTTATTAAAATAGCTACCAGCTATGGTACTGGACCTAAATCGTTTTTGCAGCGAAAATCTCTTTACTGTATTAATTCCCCTGAGGAGGAAAAAAAGCTTACAACAGCTTAAACCAGATAAAACCAGCTTAAACCGTGGTTAGTTTTAGATGCTCAACTAGCCTGGCCAAGCACGCAAAACCTTTAAAACCAACCAACAAAGCCAAGCCAGCTACCACCAGCAAAGCAGGCTACTTTGATCCTTTTTTTTGTTGTTGTTGCTTTTAATATATATATATATATATATATGTATGTATATGTGTGGAGATATATATATATATATATTTTTTTTTTTCTACTTATGCATAACTTTTGGTTTCCTGATAATTAATTTGGTTTCTATATATATATATATAATAAACCTATTTATGCTTAGGATATTTAACTAGACTTCTGCAGTAGACCTGCAGTTAGTATTTAATAGAATTTTGTTTAAATATTTATAAAATATAACTAACACATGACACATTGCATATATTTGTTGACTAAATCCAATTAGATTGATTTGAATGGCAACTTAATATTTAGTTCTTTAGTACCACCGTATAAACTCAGTATTTACTAGAAATGAGGCCTGAATATTGATAAATAAATGTTTTTTTTTAAATGAGAGATTTTATATAATGTTGTATATTTTAAGAAAGCAAGTCAGTCTTCAAAAACTTAAAGAACGTCTTCACCGTCGTAGATCGGCTTAAAAATCAAACAAGGTTTTCGACTTCTTGTTTTGAGACCTCTCATTTTTCATTAAATCAGCATGTTATGTTTATTCATCTCTGTCAAGTCTGTCTCTTTTCTCTTGTCAGGCACAGTCTACCCCTCCGCAATGACACTGAATAAGTCACAGACGCGGGCCTTGAGGGTTTTATCTGTGCATCAGGATGTTTTTTCTTGAGGAACGCGATCATGCTCTAATTAAAACAACATTAATAGAGCAACAAAAATGCAAACACACTGAGATACAGCTCTCTAGAGTAACCTTCACAGCTCATGTTTAGCACCGACACCACTGCATTAAATCACCTAAATCAAGTCGCACAATCAGACACTTTCATGATTTTACCAATGTATGATCTTCATGCCAAATTAAACCCAACAGACAGTATCAGACCGAAAGAGTGGTGCCATTTGCCACCGCCTCCCTGTCGACAGCATCAGTGTAGATTTGCTGTGAGACCGGATCATAAAGCTTTGAGCACAATCCTCTAATATATCCCAGAATTATACTTTAATAAATTAAAGAACTGTCAGCATAGGCTAACGTCTACACGAAGCCTTCATTAAGGCCACAAGAAAGGCCACATCACTAATCAAAACGTCTCCGATCCGAAAGCTTAAAATGGATCCATAATCTCATTTCCATAAAGCTTTCTGTTGTAATTTGCAGGCTTATTCATTTATTAAGCACATTGATCTTTGTTGTCAAGACGTCTTGTGCTCAAGCATGCAACCAATCAGTTTGAAATATTGAATATGTTTGTGTCTTGTGTCTAAAACTCTGGGTTCAGACAGATTAAGTCAAACGCCTGTTGTTTTCCTCGCCAGATATTTGACTGCATGCATTATTGCTTTTGGGGGATGTTTCACTTCACTGACTCTTTATTATGACTTGTTCTGTATGAGAAGGATGTGCAAAATGCTCAGCTCCTCTGGGTGGCAGAATCAATGTTTGGCCTCTGGGGGAGCTGTTATCCATTTGTTGATACGAGTGATTCTGAGGAGGGCTGCGCTTCTGCCTCTCTGCAACTCTCATGGCTAATTTGTATATATTGGTTTACTTGGGTATAGTGTTTCTGACGGTAGAGCACTTAAAGGTAGCAAGTTCCAAAATAATAATGTTCCAAGCGACAGATTTGTTTGTTCATCAGTTTTTTGAGGCAATGCATAATCAGGGGCCTAAAGCAGCAGAAGAAACAAATGTTATCTCGGCTAGATGACCTATAGAGAGCGCAAATGCTTGTTTAAAAATACCATCTCTCGCCCTCCTAGGCTCAGCCGGTGTAACTGTCTAAGAAGTAGGAAGCTCTGTTTCCATCATTAATTAAACACAAGTCTCTGCTCTCGGCCCTGTGTGCATTAGCTCTATTTCAAACTGGCTGCGTTTATTCACTCTTATTCACCAAAGTTTGTTCCTCTAAATAACATTTTCAGCTTACAATCACTTTGAAGATGCACCCTTTCATTTGACAGGTTTCGTCCTGCTCTGTATGCATTCAAGCACTGAAAAAAAATGTTTTCAAAGGTTTCTAGGGCTAATCAGTAGACAGATATTTCAAAAAACCCCTTTGTTTTGCTTGATGTTAGAAATCCAGGAATTCAGGTTAAGTAGAGCATGTTTATTGGTGTTTATTTTCAGCTTGTGTTTGAACCTTCTCAATACAGATACCGGAGCTCAGCTTATCTAGTTATGTTAGTGATTAGAGGTTTCAGTATGTGTACTTACAAGTACTTACAGTACAGTGTACTTACCTAAGAAAGTACTGGTAATGTAAGATAACTACATGGGTTTCAGGGTAAGGACCCATGTATTATTGTAATTACTACAATAATTAATAAATACATGAAGAGAAGGACTGCAAAATAAAGTGCTACCAGAAACTGTACATATCATTTAACTCTTATTAGATTATTAGTAGAACGGTGGTTAGGGTTAGTAATAGAAGTTTATATAATTTCCAGTATACTTAAAGTAAGGAGGACCATCTGTTATCTTCTATGCATATATATATATATATATATATATATATATATATATATATATATAAATATTTGTT
>JAUMHR010000075.1:4143597-4160834 GCA_032361145.1 Enteromius fasciolatus | reverse complement strand
GTTTTGGCATCTCGAAGCGAGATTCCTATTCGTCGGTCACCGACGTGACGTCAGAGTGACCGACTGAAAGGGAACCGGCTTTACTGACAAGATGCACATTACATATCACATGATTATTATCGTATACTGCTCTACAATGGGCACATTTATTGTGTTTTATCTGCTTAGTGATATTAAGTGCCAGTTTGTTTTTGAAGTGAAGATTTTGTTCTCTTTGATTAAGTTTAGCTTTAGATGGAAACATACAGTAGCTGTTGTAAGGGCAATGCTGTACCAGGTGAGCTACTGAGCAAGTTTACTTTGTTAGAAAAGTCATACATATGGGTCAAATTCTGTGATGCAAATGCTAAAGTGCCCTAATCTTGCCCTGTAGTCATACTGTATATATAAGTTTTTTTATGTTGTTTTTTTCCTGCCTCTATTTTACTTATTAGGAATGCTATTCATTTATTCATAGCTTTTTATACAGATGGTGAAGGAGCCAAAATATGCAGAGATACAATTTATGCAAATATGCAATGACACGTTGCAAAGACGGCTAATGTGAGTGTAGACAGCTAAGCTCCACCTACAGTTGGATACACTAGACAACCAGAAGCACCTAGCAACCAACATCATAGTGACCTTTAGAGCCTGAGTCAATGTCAGTGTGAATAGTTTGACCTCCTAGAAACAGCTAGACATGGCAAATCTGAACCTTAAGACTATAATAATATGTCCTGACAGACCCAGGAAGTCACAAGAAATCTGAAAGCTCAACCAGCAGACTCCAAAAAGTCTCAGTCAGCTACTTCCCATTCAGATACAATTAATTCTAAACAGTTATTTAAAAATAATAGGTACTCTATTTTTTTATTTTTAGATGTTCTTAAAGATGTTCTTTATTGTTAACATCAGCATGGCTGACTAGAGCTATGCCTACTAAATAGGTACTGGGTTACTTCCTGGCACATGGGCACGCTATTTGCATTTTATAATTACTTTTGCTTTGTCTTGTCATTCTGTTTCAAATTATTAAATACACAATCTTTCAGTTTGTGAACTGAAATGCCAGCAAGTCTTTTACAATTAGCAAGGCTGTGGAATAGACAAACAAAATCATATGGCAGCAAATATGACTAAACCAACTTGGATACTTTAACATATCCACAATGCAATTGCTCATGCTAATGTGCCATAAACACAACTACAGCTGCCAAACAAAACCCCTAAATTTATAACAAAATATCTTAATTAAAATAAAGTGCAAAAAATAATAATTTTACAGAACTTTTCATATTTTCTATTTTTTCTATTTCTTGTTTCAATTACAATATTTTACTTTAATTTTAGGGTTAATTTTAGATATTTGTTACAGTGTAGATTACAGTTTATAAGGTAAACATAGATATGTTTCTTATACAAACTGATCACTTTCCTTCGGAAGGACTTTGTTACACCACTGGAGTCAAGAGGAATACTTGGCTCCAGAATCTCAACACTCATTCACTGCCATTATAAACTTTGGGACAGCCAATACGTTTTTAAATATAACTCTTATTGTATTCATCTGCGTAAAGCCATGTACAACTAGGGTGGATTAAGGGTGAACCTTTGTCATTGTGTTTACGATTTTAAAAATTGTAAAAGATCAAAAACTGTGGATATAATTGGATACATGATACATATTATTTTGTTAAATGGGTAACAACGTAGTAAATACTTTGATAAAACAGTCCATGTGACATCAGTGGCTCAACTTTAGTTTTGCAACGCTATGAGAA
This sequence comes from Enteromius fasciolatus, assembly GCA_032361145.1. Lineage (NCBI taxonomy): Eukaryota > Metazoa > Chordata > Actinopteri > Cypriniformes > Cyprinidae > Enteromius > Enteromius fasciolatus. The sequence continues at coordinate 4,159,071 of JAUMHR010000075.1, read as the reverse complement.
TATTAATTTTTTTTTTGTGCAAAGAAAAGAAAAATAACAATTTACTAAACCATTCTTCTCCCCTGAGTTACATTTTCCGCCATTTTAGACGTATACGCAAGCTTTTCCCTAAGCATAAACAATGCCTATTACGTACTGTACGTGTTTTCGCCCGGACACAAACAAGGCTGATTACATTAATTACTTTAAAGCTTGCATATGCACTGCATTGTGATACTCTCTAAAATGCCGGAAGATGTAACACAGGGTAGAAGAACGGTTGAGTAAATTATGTTATTTTTGTTTCCTTTGTGCAAAAAAAAGGTATTCTCGTAGTGTTGCAAAATTGAAGTTGAGCCACTGATGTCACATGGACTGTTTTACAAATGTATTTACTATGTTTCTGGAACTGGGAAAATTTCAGAAACACAAAAATTTCTTTAAGAAACACAACTTGTGATTTTAATAATGCATTAGTAAATTAGCATTAACTAAGATTAATTAAACAAGTGTTGCCCATTCTTAGTTAATGTTAACTCATGATAAATAATATTAACTAATAAACCTTATTGTAAAGTGTTACTGTAAAATGTTTTAATCGAACTGAAATAGACTGTAATCTCCAGTTACAGAACAGTTTCATAAAAAAAGAGGGGCTGACATTTTCTTTATTTTTTGCCGCTGATAAATTACTGATTAGTTTATATATTTAGCTTAGACTTGTATCAGTGCAAATGACATTATATTTTACAGAATGGAAACGTAATATTCACATAAAAGGCCTAATAGGCTAGTGCGGTTCCTTTCATGATCAGCTTATTGATGTCTCTGCTTCAACCCTTCCCCTTTTAAGTATCTGTGCCAAATGAAATCAAACAAACCAGCGTTTCCTGTATTAAGCCCTGTACCAATTATGAGACTTGATCAATAACACCCTCCCTCTAGATACCACTCAGACACAGGGCCGGAAAACCTTCTGTGGCCACTCTTGGAGGAGTGCTCTCCATAGCAAAACCCTAATGAGATACATCGCTATGACATCTAAATCAATATCCATGTTAAATATAAATATGTACATAGTTTGGTAGCTCATGCTTGCAGGAGTCTGGTGGAAAACTACAAATAAATCAATGACTCTGCCCGTAATGTAATGTAACACCCCTCATTCCTCCCATTTGTTCTGGGATCTAAGAGTAATGCAGCACAAATGTAATTTCTTTGCAAGCAATTTCATATCTGATATCAAATTATAGTTTAGATGTGATAAGGGAAATACATTTGTATCTACATATGGAAATAAAGATCTGATATAGATCTGTCAGTTCCACTTATAGGTCAATACAGGCACTTTAATGTTTTTTGTTTTTTTTACCTTCTCCAAGGTCTCAGAAACTTTTTGAATAGCTAACAAATGTCTCAGAAAATTAATTTATTTTTGCTACCTTCATATGCTTTTTATGTATATACTTAAAAAAAAAATATATATATATTTTTAGATATATACTTACCCACAGGCCATCAAAGATAGATTTTTTTCTTCATTTTAACAGATTTGGAGAAATGATTCATCACTTGTCCACCATTCGATATTCTGCATTAAATAGGTTCCACCAGAATTTCTTTTAATTTTATTTAATTTTATTTTTCACTGACAGCACTCATTGACTTCAGAATATTCATCACTGAGCAAATGATTTCATGCAAATTTATTGTGAATCAATGAAAAAAAAAATCATTTATTTTATTTTATTTTATTTATTACGCTAATTGTATGTGTGTTTAAGGAAAGCACAGAATGAATTTACAACATAATTAATTGTGATTTGAGATGGGATGAAAATGCCAATTTATCATGGACAGCATATTTAGATTTGGGCGACACAGACATCTTGATGGGAAAAGCATGAAAAAAGTGGAGAAACAAAACAAAACAAACAAATTAAGATCAAGATTTTAGCATGAAGATCATCTCCGGACTCTGAAGAAGATGCAAAAACCTCAAAGCCTGCTTACTCACCATAGAAGAGTCCTGGCAGAGGGTCTCTTAAGTGCTTTCACTCTGGCCATCCGGCCATCTTAGAAGCTAAATTCCTATTGTTGTCGTTTTAAATGCCGCACCACAATTGTGACTCATGAAAGTTGAGTACAGTAAGTGTGTTGCTTGCTACCTGCTTTGCTTGTGGATCACCTTCTTCTAATGAATGTGATTGTTACTTGTTACCCAGGAGCCTTTGGAAGAAGAAAGGAAACAGCAGGGCAATGGGATGGATTTATCAGGCTCGAGTGAACTCATGCTGGCACAGGTCCCACATATTTCAGTCTTCCCACAGAACCTATTATTTCACACATCAGGATCAGCACCCCTCATCTGCAGCAAGTGGCTTGATCTCTTTCGGCTGATCATAGGAGAAATCAGTCACTAATGACTCCATGGATGCAAAAGAGTGGACGTGTTCCAGAGAGGATCCTGGTACCTATACTCCCAAAGAGTCAGCATGGGCCAATGTGGACAGTAAGCTGAGTGGTATCTGCAAAACAGGACGCTGTTCGTCTGCTTTTGCCGCTCTTATCTCCATTGACTGCACTAAAGAAAAGGATTATGGATCCTATGGATTATGCATCTCTGCCCTCTATCAGCCCCTGGATTGAAGGCCCATCCATTCAAGCATCCATTCAAGCCACACAGGGCCATCTCTGCTATCAGTCCTAAGAGCCCTGCAAGGACCCATCTTTGAGCTGCTCCAGTCATCCGCACTACTTTTGGTTTTAGCTTTGGTCAAACAAGCGAACGTCTTACAAGTGCTTTCAGTCAGTACTTTTATGCCTTGAATTTGGGTCTAGCAACTAAAGTTGTCCCCAAACCATGTGCCTAAAGTGCTTTCTACTCCATTAACAGTACAAGTCATCACCCTTCTAGCTCTTCTTAAACCAGAGGATGAGCATGGTCCTTATTTGCTCTATACAAGTTAGAGTATATGTAGAATGCTCTAGCCATGTCTGGCATTCAGAGCAGCTCTTTGTATGGTTCAGAGGCCACTCTATAACCTTGGCTTATGCCTTAATGGGCTTGCAATGTCCTATTGAAGTGAAGACACACTCTACCAGAGGAATGTCCTCCTCTTGGGCTTGGTTTCTCGGTTTTTCTCCTTTCCTTCAGGCACAGATTTTGTCCACCTAATTTAGCTAATTGCCTGTTTAAGTGGAGAAAATCTTGTGGTGTGGACCCCAGCCTTAAGGTTTGGTTCTCGTAATTGGCTCATTAATTATTAATTACACTATTGGCCCATCCTTAACCTACCTTTAAACCTACCCATATGACCAAACCTGTCTCTAAACTTATCCCGTATCAATAGCAGCAAAAGTGTTTTGCAATACAGTATCAAACCAATAAGTACATTGTCCTTATTTTTTGATGTACAACATAGCACCTAATATAAAGCGTGACCAAATATTCTAACAAAATGGCACTCAGAACAGACTTATAAAGCAGTCAGCTCTGCCCCTTTTGGCTTGCAGACGTGACATTTGTTCATGCAGCTACATGAACATGAACATATCAGACATCAGTATCAGTGTTTAGTATATGCGTTTCATGTAGCGCTAGTTCTCTTAGCTCTGGGAACTGAGGTTACATCAGTAACCAGAGGGTTTTCTATCACTCTTGCACATCAGATCAATGATATCATGTCACCATGAAGGTCAATTAACCTTGCCGAAACAATTCAAATACATTTGTGTAACTGTAACAAATTCTATAATTATGAAGTTATTCAGTTTCAGACTGAAATAGCTAAAATCTTAATATCAGTCTGACTACATGTTTATCTCTGTTATGGTTATAGCCATATTTAGATCATACAGATAGCCCACTGTCCATCACATCCAGCATGACTTCAGGTGAGTCCAGGATCAATACCGCAGACGATGAGGATAAGGAGCCCTTAACAGCCTTAATATGATTGAATCCATACTGCAGCACTTTTCCATACAGCACCAATACTGGATTTAGCTGTTCTTGCTCTGCAAACTGATTGTTGTATTGATTGTGAATATCTAAATGTCCCATCTGTGTTGATCCTCTGCCTCAAGAGAGGGATATTAATGAGACACTCCAGATATCTCATGCATCATCACAATCCAGACTGCCGCTGACTGGAGCAAGTGAAGGTAGATATTTTGCACTTTATAAATGCTGCAACCTGGAGTGGATATACAATTCTAATACACATTCTGTATAATAACTTGGCATAGCTATCACAAAACATACAATCTCAGTGTAAGCTACTGACAAAGTGGTGTGAAATGATTTTCTTGAACCCTGACCTTGTCACAACAGTTTACAATATAAGACCGTGTATACAGGGGCAGGTTTACATCATATTAAACATGCTGACTTTATACTTAGTTTTAAGGTGTCTTTGTTACATAGGTTACATGTACTTACACTAACAATAACAATTAATTATGCATAAATGCATGCAAGTAAAGCAAACAGTAAGCCTAACTCCAACCATATACTGCAGTAAAAGTACATGTAGTATTAATATTACGCAGTACTTAAATGTAAAATTACACTTTAACAGTGACACAAAATTAAATGTAACCATGCTTTTCTAGGACTTCTACCCCAAACTTGTTAGACTTTTGGGGTTTTAGTTCAAAAATATACCCACGTAAATAATAATTATAAATCACTCATTATGTTTTATTATTAAATCTTGGATTCAATATTCTTGTAAGCTTGTTTTCGTTCAGTGAGAACAGGTTTTACATTTATTTTTGGAACTAATTGGAGTTTTTGCACCTCAGTGAACATAGCAAAATCATCCAAATTAAACATGCAAATATTTGGTAAATATTCTACACCAGATTCGGTAGCCTAAAGAATGTGAATCTTCATCCAATTTGGTGTCTGATTGGAGATTAAGTGAACCTTGTCAAAATTATCCAAAAACTAAATCTAGGTTCAAAAAGATCCAAAGCCACATCTTCAAAGCTCTTGATGTTCATAAACTGTCTGTTACAACTCTGAGTGAGAACCACTTCAGACGAATCAGCGTGCGGCAGAGACTGAATGAATCATTCAAACTGATTCGAGAACCAATTCACTGGTTTGCCAACTGATTTGATCAAGCCTTTGAACAAAAATTGACTCAAAAGAATGAATCAATCATGAGCGAATGGGCATCGTTCATTGCCAAAAGAAAAGTAGACAGCACGTTTGGAATAAATGGAAGCATTTTTAACTTGCATTAAGATGAAGTAACGAGAGGAGCGAATTAAAAGTACCATATTTTCACAAAAAAAATTACTTGAGTAACAGTAAAAGTACCCATCTTTAAATATACTCTAAAAGTATTAGTTACCCAAAACATTTACATAAGTAAATGTAACTCATTACTATCCACCTCTGTTGGTCTTATACAGTATACATATATATATGTTGGCATAATGTTTAGTTAAACTTGGCTAAATGAACTATTTTAGAAGGCAGCATTATTTGAGACCACCTTCACATCATGAACGATACCTCAAAAAACTTGGAAGGCAGCTTAGAGGGTTTTGAGTCTCAGCCAGTTTTGGAGTGTTAGGCCCCCTTGATTCAGCCTAGAAGTATGATTTCCAGAGATAAGTGAAAATTAGAAAAGAAATTGCCCACTTTACACTGTATTCATGAAATCATAGACTATTTTGTTGTGTATGAATGATATTATTGAGATGTGATGTAAGATATGTGGAGGAGGTTTGATTTTCTACATTTAGACATAAAATAACAACACTTCAGATACGCATTGACTACACCAAAGCTACTGCGTAGGGTGACCTGGCACCATGTATGACTGTTATTTAACATATACTCCTCATTAAAGAAAAAAAAAACAAAACTTATTTAATATTTGTGGAGGAGGATTTGGGGGGAAATCAATTAGTTTTCACACTGAAAAATCTGCATGCAGAATTTTAAAATAAATCTCCTTTAGTTCTTCTTCTATTTAGCTTTAGGGTAAAGCATTACAGTTTACTTGATAAAAAATGCATGTGAATTTGCATACGGAATGCAACCATTCAAAACAATTATTTAATGAAAACCTGTGTTATAACTGCAGTTTGTGTCCTCATTGTGAAACCACAGAACATGTTATTCTTGCATCAGATTATAAGGAAGTGCATTGGTTTCTAAAAACATGTTGTTGGGAAGAGTGAATACAGTCTCTTCCAGCTGTGGCTCGGATCATTTTAAATTACGCTAACCTCTGGTCATGCTCTCCTGCCTTTAACGGTTGGTAAACTGTTTTTTTTACACCTCCCAATCAGAAAGAAAGAAATTGCATCTAGGAAGCACAGAACATTATGGACCAAGTTCAAGCGTCCTTCAAAAACTGCAGCCATGTTTTAAGTCTTTGCAGTTAAATGTAGCTTGGAATGGGCAAGTATTTTTATTTTATTTTTTTCAGTGGGAACAAGCATATGTCTCAAGCAACAGTAAAAAGAGCCATTCTGACACGTTTTGTTGCTTTAATCAGAAATTTTATATGTCACAGTTTGTGACATAAACAAAAGTGTCTTCAGTATTATTATTATTATCATTTACTCATGTCATACCAAATATGTGTGCTTTCTTTTTTCTGTTAAACACTAAATATGATATTTTGAGGAATGTTGGTAAACAGTTTTGGTGCCCAGTGAACCTCAAAATCCTACATTTCTCATCATTTATTATTTTACATTTTACAAAAGAGAGAAAGTCATGTAGGTTCAGAATGACAGGAGGGTGAGCAAATGACGACAGAATTCATCACTTCAAAAAAAAAAAAAAGAAAAATGTCTTTGATAATGGGCATAGAACAACATCCACTCTATTTTAACTAAGGCCATTCACTTTGCCGCTGGTGCATAATCCATCAATTTACACATTTGCCCATCTTATATCCACAAAAAAACAAAAAAAACAAAACACTTCCCTGTTGTATTTATGTTCTTCAAGCTAAATCAGATGATCCATCTACTATTGGGGCTAAGGTGTCAGTTTCCTCTCATTTTGTACATAATCTTACAGGTTATTACTTTGCTGTGGGACTTTCTGATGAAGCATTTCTGCAGTATGGCCGCTGGAGAGGTGTGGTACTCCACATGGACAGCAAGTCAATAGCAAGCCATTAGCACTCGGAGGGAAGCTACAGTACTGTATAAGGACATTATAGTGATGGCATTTCACATGTAATCCTTTCCTGTCACTTCCTGATTATTTGTAGGCAGCTTTCTACCTCTAAAAGCAAAGGTCACTTACAGGGAGTTGTAAATCTTTTATCTAATACAATGAAAGAAAACAACCTGTAATTTTGCCACCACAAGTGACTTTCCACAAATTCGCTATTATGTTGATTAAACATACATGACTGCTGACAATTGCAACATCAAAGCCATAAAACAACAATTGTTGTTGTATTTTTTGAATATTTGAAGCAAAGACCAAACTCCAGTTAAACACAAGAGACTATCATGACAGCATGCAAATTACATTTCAAACCGTTGTTTCTTTTTCATCTGACAGGCAAGAAACCTGAATTAGAAACAGGCAATAATTCATCCATCCCAAAGGACTGAAATTTCATTGGCCGTGCATCAGAAATATTGAGGTAATCCATAAGAATATCATTTATAGAGATGAGGCATGCACATGAAAGGCTGTTGGGACCACAGAAGAGACGAAAGGAAATGATATGCCTTCGAAGATATCTTATTTTTACACAGACAGCACCATAATGCACCAAGCTAGTGAAAAATCTGCTCAAGATTATGCTTTAAAAACACTACATATCTTTAGGGGTTTGTTTGCACTTCACTGTTAGTGTTTTACATTTGTATAACTGAAAAATAAATAAATAAATAAAAATAGGCATGTGTTGTGGGGCGATATATGTATTTATTTGTCATGTATGCAAAGGAAGATTTTATGCACATGGTTACTGCAAAAAGAAAGAAAAAAGCCCAGGGAGATTTGGCGCAATTGTATCTGGCCATCAGAGTATAGCTAAAGGCTGTGCTTTGATTCAAGAGTTGAGGTTTCAGACATTCAAGGTCTTTTTATTGTGGATGAGATGTGAATTGCAGCACATTTAAAAAGAACATTTTACATGAATTGTCTGCTGTTTTGCAGTGTTGGAAATGTACTTGGCATGCAGTGTCAGATTGAATTTGTTTTAAATTTAAGTGTTATGCTGTATTTTGACTTCTGCCACTCTACTAGTCTCTAGCAACAATATAATGCTAAAAAAAGTTTTTAATGTGAAAAACAAACCTTTCGTCTTTCCTTTGTTAAAACGAAGAATGTTTAATTGTATTAAATTTGCACTTATTACAGATATTAAATTTGCATACCAAATGTACGGCTTCCTCATTACAAACATGATGATTACAAATGTTTATGACATAGATATTTCAATAGTGATGACATTGTAGCTTACCATAAATTCTTGTCAACACATTTGACAATGAACTTTAAACATATTTTAAAATTATTTGGTTTTGTTTTTTAATTTACACACAGTATAATTTAAACATACATAATGAAGGTCAAAGATACTTTATTGAGCACAATGATCTAACATTCTAAAATTACATCTAAAACGTCCTACCTAAGTGGCTCAAAAAACACTCAAGTAAGTTCAAATACATGCATTTAAGTATGTTATTTTAAAATGTATTTTCATAATTAGTTATTTGAAAAAAAAAATTGCTAAAATGCGTTAAAATGCATTTAAACTGTATACTCAACACAGTCTCATGACCAATTCGTACATTTTTATATGAGGTGGCAAAATTGTGCTAATTCAAACACTTCACTCGTATGATTTCATACAATCGGTCTAAAATAAAGTGATGCATAGGTTTTGGGGCGGGGTTAGGTGTAGGCCATTCGTACAAATTCATTCAAATTAGCAATAAAATACGTACAATTTAGGAAAAATAATAATCATAAGGTAAGGTCATACGAATTTGTACGAATTAGTACACTCGCAAAATATGTACGGATTGCCGTGAAACTGGGCTGGTATACTTAACATGATTTGGTATTGAAGTCTATATATGCTTGGATTGCATATTAATAGTAATATATGAATTGATTTATGTGTTGGACTATCAATTATCTTTACAGAAACCACAAGACTGACTGTACGTTATCTTTTACTTATAACACGGCTTATCCAAATTAAAAAATTAGCTGACTGACTGTCTAAAAAGCAAGAGGTGTTTACAGACTGTAAATCAGCAGCTGTGGAGCGTCCCACCAATCAATCCATCAGATCCACACAGCTGCATGTTAGGAATCAATAGTGAAGACTACCATTTGCACAGAGCAGACTGAATCGTGTGAGAGTATGTATATCAAGAGACAGTGAACAGGAGGAAGATGAGAGAAAAAGAATTAGAACAATAAGAAAAGGTATATTAGTGACTAGTGATGTGTGTGACAGCCATATGTGTTTTAGAACCGATATTTCAAAAAGGAAGTGTTAATCTTCAAGTTCGCGAAGTGATAAAGTAAACAAATTATTCATATTTCCTTAGACTGCATGGCTACACTTGCGTAAAAGAAGCATATTTAACTGTATTGAATGTGAAAGTGTAGTCATTGTTAATAAGGAAAAAGGATTAAAAAGGATTCTTATTTTTTGTTGTTGGTGTTTGTTGAGGCTAGGTTGTTATCATGTCAGTTAATTTTATTAAATAATGAATATAGGTGTATCAATAAATAATAATAATATTGTCGTAACTCATTTCAAAAGTGAAAATTGTATATATTATAGATTCTTTACATGTAAAAAGAGATTTACATTTGAAAAGAATATGTAAGACAGAAAAGTTCCAGTTCTTTAAAGTATGTTTATTTATCCATTCAAAACTTGATCGGAGCTCCTCCAGCATCAGTGAGGAGCGAACAGAATTGATCAGCCTGTGGCTCTGCTGAGGCACTGTTGAGCCTTTAGCTCGTCTGGACTGCTGGATTGACTGTTTCTCATTTTTCTCTTGAAAATATAGCATATATTCCATATGTGGTTCAGGTCAGGCATGTTTGCTGTACAATTAAGCACAGTAATATTACGGTCAGCAAAGCACTTGGAAGTGATTTTGTCACTGTGGGCAGGTGCTCAATTTCTTCTGGTAAAGAAAAACAGCAGCTCCATAAAGCTGACTTTGGACTTGATAATACACAATGGACCAACACCAGCAAATGTCACGGCACCCCAAATCATAACTGGATGTGGAAACTTCACACTGGACTTCTAGCAACTTGGATTCTGTGCCTATCCAGTCTTTCTCCAGACTCTAGACCTTGAATTCCAAATGAAATACAAAATTTACTTTAAAATTTACTTCCTTCTGAAAGGAAGACCTTGGACCACTGAGCAGCAGTCCAGTACTTTTTCTTCTCAGGTAAGATGCTTCTGACGTTATTTATGTTTCAGAAGTGGCTTGGTAACCCTTTTTCTGAAGTCGTTTGAACATGGTGACTCTTTATACATTTACTCCAGCTTCAGTCCATTCCTTCTAAAGCTCTCCCAGGTGTTTGACTGTATTCTCAAGCTTGCGGTCATTCCTATATATATATATAGTCAGCATTCTGTGATAAAAAGTCACAATTCCTGTTTTTAATTTTTTATTGTGTGGTACTGTATAAATGAACTTTCATAGATGCATCCATTATTGGCAGGACTGAAAGTCAATATAACAGTTTTACTGTTAGCCACTGAGGTAATCCTAAATCACAGACACACTATTTGTGTTTAAATTATGCATACTGACATTAATGGGCCTGATGCTGTGGGTTGTACGTGCTGTAGTCTAGTCTTGACTCTCTTCTGGTGTCCTCTGGGGAGTCCTCTACAGCCCAACGCCACTCTCAAGAGCATGTGAAGAGCAGATGCCGCCCACAGCATGTATAATGACCCCCATCAAACTCATCAATAACCGTAATGGCCAAACAGACAGTTACGTTACATTTACCAGAATGAAGAATGAGGCTTTTGTGGCCCTGGACAGCCTTTTACACATTCAGTTTAACTTCCTGTTTATGTCTGCTCTTGTGGCCAGAGCTGCATTTTCTTACAAGTAGATGTTGTGCTCATTGACACTTGTGGGATTTAGCCCTGATGGACGACTTGCAGACTGATCATGCACAATTTTCTCTACTTAATTATATATTACTATTAAACTAAAAGTTGTATTAAATTATAACTATGTGCACAACACACGCAATGTCAGTCTGTAGCAATAAAAGTAGATATATTTAACATCAGTGTGATAGGTGCTGCCAAAGGAAACTGTAATGAAAGGCTTTTAGAACATGAAGATAATCCATCACATATATTTCAAATTGCGCATCAGACCTCATTAGCCAGCCACTTCATTTATCAAGCTTCACGCTAGACAAATAACAAGTTCCTGGCAAAGATTTTCTAGAATACCACTAGTTATTTTTATTTTCCTGACATAATGAGGACACTATACACTTTTTCACTTTATAATAAGTTAATAATATTGTCTACCTCCTGCCTTTAAACCTAAGACTCATACTGTTAGAAGATACGATGGAGGACTCAAATGCAGTTCAAGCAAAAGTGGAAGTTTATTCCAAAACTTCAGAACACAAAGCAGCAAAACATGAAAAAACAAAATGGCCAGGTGAATAAAGTCAAGTGGAAATTCAGCGCCCGCCTCCACAGAGACAGAGAGAGAGCTTTCAATCCGGCCTGACAGTCCACAGAGGAAGTATTTGACGCCTCGCCTGAGCATCCTGGACACAGCACACAGGAGTACGGTAAAGCAAAAACAACACCAAAAGACATACCCACGCCGAAAGCTGACAAAGACAGCAAATAAATAGGCAGAGGAAATGAGTAACAGGTGTGGGTTGTGTGTGCAGCGCTGCCAGTAGCGCTGATTGCTCCACCCTGTAAGGGTAAAGACCAACAGGATGAAAACAAAACCCATGTGCACCTGACAGTGACAACACACAGGTAAAAGGGGGAAGTCACAGAATCATGACACATACATCTTTCTCCATTTTGACACTTTAATTAAAACATGAAACAGATTTTACTATTCTGATAAATATAGTATATAAAGATTATTTATTTATTTATTTAATTTTACCATCCATACACCATTTAACTATTTATCCTTACTATCTGTCTGTCTAGCTATTCCAATCGATGCAGACAAACACACAGGATTTTTCTTGGATCAAGCTGAGATATTAGTCTAGTAAGTTCTCTTAGAAGTTGATAAATGACCACATCACTAGCTTAACCTCATTTGAAACGTGGCCTTTCGACAGCAGTTTTGACCTTCTGTCCTCTTTGGGCTGCCTTGGAGAATTTGCGTGTATGTGGGCCTATATGTCCACAGTATCTATTTATCGGTGTGTGTGTGTGTGTGGTTGTAAAGGGGTCATTCAGAAGTGGGAGCAGGTGAGCAGCTCGTGGGCCGGCAGCGGGGCCTCTGGAGAAGTGGTGTGAGATCGGTCTTAACTCTGCCTGCTCAGGGTGATGGATAGAACCCGACTCAACTCTCACGCCAACATCCACACCTGCTGCCCCGGCGCTGCTTATTGAGCACATGAATCAATTTAATGAGAGATGGAAAGGTTCAGGACTTCAATAAACACCCAGTTGAATCCCCTTCAAAACGTGTCCCATAAACTGAGTTTGGGCGCAGACACCACTGGGGCAAATTAGATCACTTTCTCTTTTGTCAAGAGAACGCTGTTGCTCATTCAATTGTTGTCTTGCACCCTGGGCCCAAATAAGACAGCATGATGTCACAGTTAAAGACTCTTTACAGCTTTAAAACCTGTGTGCAATTTATTCTCCAAAAAAAGAAAGAAAGTAAGATATCTTGTACCTGTCGGTTACATAAATATTCAGATTTTTATCAGTGTTGAAAACTGTTTTTTTTTTTCTTTTTCTTTTAAGTAGTTTAATAAGAAATTAATATTAATAATCAAATGTTATAATAAATCAAATGTTATACACAATATTTCAGTTTCAAATAAATGCTGTTCTTGTGAACTTTCTGTTCATAATATATATCTTGATTTCCACACACACCTACAAATACGGTAACACTTTAGTTCCATTTATTATGCCTTGTAATGCACATTATGAATACTTGTGACAACAATTATAATACAGTGTAATGCTTATTCATTGTTACACCTTTAGAAAGTGTATAATGCATTACAATGCATGACACAAATAAAATAAATATATATTACCTGTAATATATGAATATTATTTTTATTAAATATATATGAAAAAAAAATTATGCATTACTGCATACATTATGAATGCCTTATAATTATTAGGATATTAAGTAAAAATGACACTGAGCACTTCTGTCTATATTATGTTAAAAGCTGTTTGTGATGGGCTTTGGTTCATCATGTGACTTTCTCATTACCACCTACAATACATTTGGTGCTTATCAGTGTATTTTAAATGTATAAAACAGATTTCAATACTTTAATAGGTTGATATATTAACATTATATCAGTTAATAAAATTACTCCATTTAACAGTAAATTTAAGTTAAAATCGTAAAACCTGAAATGCTGTTACTGTATTTTTACTGTCAAATTCTGGCAACCGCAGCTGCTGTTTTTTTTTTTTTTACCATAAATTTTATGAATTGTATTCAATTTAATAATTTTTTTTTACAGTGTATTAGAGCAATTTCTAAACTATCATGATTACACAATTACAACAATATTACTGTTTTTGATCAAATAAGCCTCTAGTGAGCAAAAGACTTTTTTCCGAACAATCATTTTGAATAGCAGGAGCCCTTGCATGGCATGCGATAAACATTCTTAAAGACCTGTCCCTGTAATTGCTACTTATGTAACTCTTCTCTTCAAACTCTCTTTTGTAAGAAAGCATCTTTAAGGATTAGAATGTACAACTAGACGTGTAAAGTTCTGTCAGGCATGCAGCACAAATTGTGTCAACATCAGTTGCTTTACCCAGTGCCAAACAAACATATTATTTATACAGCAGACTCTGACATCTCTGTCAACTGTTTAGGTCAAATCTTTCCTCGCGCCATACTTTTGTGGTTTTGAATCAATCCAAACTGCCAGTCATGATGTCATTCTCCCTTACCAAGCTGAGTCAAAGGAGATCTGATGCCTGACTGCAATATACAGAAATAGTAATACAACTGTGATTTATGAGTCACTTAGGATGCTAGTTTTATACCGTACTTCTTTGGTGTGAAGTTTGCAGAATTGCATTTTAAATCTGCATCCTAATCTCACTAACTGGCTATTGACTACTTATATTATTTGTGAAACTGGTTTGTAGTCTGTCACATCAATTTTTTTTTTTTTTTGCAGAAATAGGTACAATTGTAGTCGTATATGCAAGAAGACATATTTAACGTGTACTTTTAATGGACTAATATTTCACAAGGCACAGGATTTGTGTAATTCATCCAGCACTGCTTGTCACATATGCCTTTCTCTATCAAAACACACCATATTTTTAAGACCAAGCATCACTTCACGGATAACTGACACACAATGTGTCTTCAGTCCAAAGGTTCCAATTCTGCTGTATGTCAAAGCCTGACTTAACAAGTGACTCAAAACAAACATTCGTTCTTCTGTGGTTTTTGACGTCTCGTCCTCGGTTTGTTTTTGTTTGTCTGCATTTGTGTCTGAGAAGAAGTTATGAAGACAAACTAGGGAGAGGTGAGAGAGATGGAGAGAGTGTTTTGTGAAAGGGAGAGAGCAGGAGAAAGAGATAGAGGTTGAGACCGATAGCAGGGTGCCATAGGTAATCAATACCACAGCGGTGACCTAAGTGTTTGCTCTCTCGTTTATCTCATTTGAAGCTGCAGGTTGGGACCATCTGACCGCATAAACAAGAGCATCCCTTCAGAATTTAACCCAGCTGTGGAAGGTCCCTTTGGCCTGAATGTTTAAAAATCTGAATCTGAAATCTTTTTTTCTCTTTTAATCATGATTTCTAAATATAACATTTAATTCTTTTTTTCATGAAATTACAGCTTTATTTTAGTTTTAACCTACTAGATGTGGATCCAACAGCGCCACCTGGATATTGTGGTTTGCAGTTAGCCCTACTTGCAAATTTGTGTTAATTTCATATAATTTATGTAATAAATTAATATATTTATTTTACACTTTGTTAGTTGTTATATAATTCTTTTTTCAATATTGATTTCAATTATAAATATAAATTAAATATTTTATATTTTAATGCCAGACTTTTTAGGAATTAAATTCCAGGTCTGGCACAAAGGTCTAATGGAATAAATGCAAACATTTGAGAATAAGTATGCAAAAATAAATCATAAAGACATCATATTGTCACAGTTAGCTGGAAGTGCCAGTCCAAATCTGGGGATGGCACTTCAGTGCCCAGCAAACTCTCTGTGTTTTATGTCTGTTTTTACTCTTGGACTCTCATC
>JAUMHR010000075.1:4121760-4138756 GCA_032361145.1 Enteromius fasciolatus | reverse complement strand
GTCCTTTATAAATATCTGTCCGAACCCGGCCCGACCCGTCGGGTACCGTCGGGCTCGGGTCGGGTATCCATCCTCTACAATGCATGCCAGAGCAAATGAGAATCATGAGGTCAAAGGAACTGCCTGAATAGCGAGCTCAGAGACAGAATTGTGGCAAGGCACAGATCTGGTTGCAAAAAAAATTATGCGGCACTTATTGCACAGTGGCCTCCATAATCCTTAAATGGAAGATGTTTGGGATGACCAGAACCCTTACAGTACTAGAGCTGGCTGTCCGGCCAAACTGAGCTATCGGGGGAGCCATGGTGAGAGAGGTAAAGAAGATCCCAAAGATCACTGTGGCTGAGCTCCAGAGATAGGATTTTTTTACACCATTGTGAAATTTTAACCAAAGTATGTTATGGATTTTTTATTATGGACTCCTATCTAAGAATCATATCAACTTGTATAAAACATTGGCATTCGATGACCCATTTAAGATGATAGAAATCACACAATTTTGACCAGCTTACAGCTATAATGACTTCAAACTGTGATAGCCTTTTTCCTCGCCTCAGAAAATATTACAGATGCTAAAGTTGATTTATTGTCATTTCTGTTCTGGATAACAAGCAATAGAATGGTATGTCATAAAGCCAAGGTGCAGATCCTTAACCGTAGAATAAATGCAGGTTCACAAAAATATACTCTATATGGAATATATATACGTATATATATATATATATATATATGTACATGTCAGCATGTATGTCCATGAATTATCTTTATTTTGTATCATTGCAAATACAATGCAAGTGTACCTGTATGTAGTACTTAACAAGGTTCGTGGATTAAGGACGAGGAAGTCAGAGATAGTGCCAAAATTAAGTATTGTATTGTCCCTTTGGCAGCAAAGAAATAAACAAACATAAAGGCATGCTGGCCAAACTCTCCAGCTGCAGACTCCATCTACTGTAGCACTTCTTACAGTCACACAAACCGGCCATAGGCAAGCAGAAACCACCTCAGTCTGGCTTGAGTTGTCTTTCATTTAGCTCTCCTCCAATCACTGAAATTAAAACCAGGTGTCATTAATTAAAATTAATTAATTAATTTGCCTTCCCACGCCCCCACCATTTCTAGAGAGGAAGTCGACTACCACCATCCGCGCCCCCCGGGCTGTGGACCACCTTGAACTTAAAGGGCTGTAATGCTAGGTATCAACTGGTGATCCACGCGTTGGTTTCATTCATACTGTGGGGCCACTGGAGGGGGGCTTGGCCCAAACAAACTGTGAATTCCCTTCTGAGGAGGTAATACGGAGGGTGAGGATGGCCCAGCGGATGGCTAGACATTCTTTTTCAATGGTGCTGTACCTGGTCTCTCTCTTTGAGAGCTTCTGCAATTCAGGACTGCAACCAACCCCCTGTCTGACACATCTGCCTGCAACAAAAAAGGGAGATCAAAGTTAGGAGCATGTAAGAGTGGCCCGCCGCATAGGGCAGCCTTTACCTTGGTGCAGGCCTGTTTGCATGGCTCCGACCACTGGGACGGATCTGTGGTCCTTTATAGTGAGATTAGTCAGCGGGCTGGTGAGTTCCAAATAATTTGGAATAAACCTTCTAGAATATACTCAGCCAGCTGGACCGCCTGCGTTAACGACATCGGGTGGTGGCACTGGACCCACTCCGCGGTTCCTTGAGGATGCCTGGCAACAAACTGCTCCAAAACCAGCAGGTCCAGCACTTCCTCAATTTCACGGTCATCAGCCAACAGCCACCTGCGCCACACGTCCGGAAGTTGTTGTGCTGTCCCCCAACTCCCCAGAGTGGAAGCATTGCCGATGTTCCGATGGCCGGTTCCGGCCGACACGCTGGACAAGCACGCCTCTGCAGTTCTCCCGAACAAGTCCCCAAACGCTTCGGGGTCGTCCTGTGGCCCCATCTTCATCAACTGAACGTGGACAATAGAGGGGCTGGTGGTGGCAGCAAGTTCTCCGCCCAGCAAGCTTCACAGGACCTGCTGGTCTTCCTCCTGGGTCTGGACCAACAGACAAGACTGATCCTCTTGTTCCATTTTTGGGTCTATCAGTGCCTGATGATGGCAAGTGACTTTACCAGCTCTGCAAGCTGTTTCGGCTGTGCAGATTGCATGGCTGTGTTCCTGGCTTCCTCGTCCCGGGTTTCGGCACCGGTTTTCTCCACCTGCAGACTCCATGTAGGAACCACCTCAGTCTGGCTTGAGTCCCCTTTTATTCAGCTCTCCTCCAATGAATGGAATTAAAACCAGGTGTCATAAATCAATTATTCGCCTTCCCACGCCCCCTCGCCACATAGTGCTTCTATCAAATATAAAAAGATTCCATCATTCTAGCTTAAACAAAACATCACACAAGATCGATGGAATTCCTCAAAACGTCTGGGAAACAAACACCTTTAATGATCTCATATCACAGAAGCTAAAAAAGACTGGATGCTGTATATTCGCCCCTTTGAGGTTCTTATGTGGAAGAAAAATCTCTTCACTTCATAGCTGGTGTGATTGTGAGAACAGAGAGCTTGGAAATGCATTTGAGTCTGTCAGCCCTTAAAAAGTCTGTTTTTATGTGTGTATACACTGGAATACTTGTTTGTAACCATGCTTCGTAAAACTCAAGTTAAGTTTTAATTACCTCTGTATTATCCAGCATCTGCATTTGTTAGCTTACATAAAATAAAATAAATTCTGCTTGTGAAGATAAAGGAGTTTGTGTATGTGTGTTTTTGAACCTTGGATCTTGGGTAAATGAAAAATCAAAACCGCAAAGGTCTGGCTCAAAAAGTGTTGCTGTGGAGCTAAATTCTCATCTTAGTGTCTCAAAAGACAGCAAACTGTGCTGCATCAAGTCCCACCCGATGTGGTTGCATCGGTTCTGGGGGCTTAGCCAGGAGATGAGAGAGATGGTGGGGTCACACCTCTTGTGGGTCAAAGAGCCAATAGTGTTTTGAATCTTTGGAGGGAACTTTTATGGCTCTTTGTTTCTAAGCATGGTAATTTGCATATGCACTGGATTGGAGGTTGTCATACAAATTAGAAGAGATTCTTAAAACACTGAATTTTGCAAAGATATCAACATATAACATATGCTCTCAATAAGATCATCTGAAGACGAGTCCTTAGATACCAAACGCAAAATGTGTTGATATAATGAGGTGATATTAGCAAGTGATCAATCATAAACATGTATAAAAGAGTATACCATATACATGACAATATACAAGGACAATAACAATATACACAATGACCTGAAGGAGATGTGTTCACTCAAACAAAGTTTTCCTCTGAATTAAATTAGGGAAAAGTCCATTGTCTTTTCAAAATGCAGAACTAGTCAGAGTTGCATTGTTCACATTCTTTCAAGCAATAAACCAGTTATCAGTCGGTTGCAGTGGAATTAGTGGCCTTTTTTGCTTTCCTGAGGTGTTAGCTGCCTCTTGGGGGAAGGGTCCACAAACACCTCATAGTTGCAGTTTGAGTTACTCCTTGAGCTGGGTAAAATAGTATTAAAGATTACTTGTTAAATGCAGTGTTGGGAGTAATGCGTTACAAAAGTAATATATTACAGTAATAAATTACTTTTTGCTGTAACGCATTACTAATTAAGTTTCAGTAATATTTTACTCGGTACATGTTCAGTAACGCTTGCGTTCCGACACACTCTGAGCCGAAATTTTAATTGTTCAAAAAACAGCAAGACACAAGATATTAACGTATAAAAAAATGCCGCAAGTCAGCTCTATTTTCTGCTCGTGGTCAGGTATTATCCATGTGTGGCGTCCAAGTTTGTAAATGAATACTAAAGGACAGCTTCTAATATTTATGTGCAGAGCGATTTATTTATTTGATCTCGCACTCGCTGGGGAAACCTTGTATGTGTGACGTGGTCAAGTGAAGGCATATTTAGGGCAGGTTTTACAGAAGTGTCGCGAGGCTACTGGCCCAACAGTGGAAATTATTTCGGCTTCTTTGTCCCAGGTCCGAGGCGCTGTAATAAAACATGTGCGATGGTATGATGGTATATTCACTTTGTGAGGATCTAAAGCAGGCTCTTGCAGCACACGGAGGAACCAGTGAAACAGCTTGCATTTTCCTTCCAGTGGAAACAAAAAGGCAGATGGCGTCAATTTTTTTTGAGAGGCTATAATACCTTATTCAGAACTGTTAAGGGTCTACTTTTATTTGTGTGTCCACGCAAAAAAAAAAAAAATCACAAAAACCAAAATTCAGCGAAAAAAGACATAAATTAAAAAAGCTTTAGATGACCACTTAACGAAATAAAAAAGACATCGAAAACAAAACCTCTTTCATTATAATTTTAATCCATAAAGATGACTTAAGGTGCCATCAGAGGAGATGGCGAGTCAGGAAATTTACATTTGTGACATGGACTAAGAAAACACTAAATACAGAACTCTTCAGCTGAGCTGACGGCACGCTCTCTGTAGTTATTTTGAGGAGAGTAACTCAAAAGTAATACAGGAGTATGTAACGCATTACAATTTTGAATCAGTAATATTGTAATGTAAAGGATTACTTTTAAATAACAGTAACAAGAAATATATATTACAGTTTGGAAGTAACTTGCACAACACTGGTTAAATGTAACAAATAGTTTGCACCTGATTGGTTCAAATGCTACAAACCTTTACTTCTATAGCATGTCTACATATTATTTGTCTGGATTTATTCATTTATTTTAAATCTGAATAAAAAACATAATTCATACACAGAAGAGTATTTAATTTACTTACACAAAGACGTCTATACCCTTGCAAGCATTCAGAAAGTAGGTCTGAGTACGAAAAAAAAAAAAAAAAATTCAACTTTCAAACTGTCAAATTCAACTTTCCTCCAGTTTAAGTGTTAGAGCAGAAGAGTTTACTCAGTGTAGCCATCTGGATGCTGGTGTGCCCTTCTGTGCTAGCCGCTGATAAACTACCCTCCAGAAGCAGACACCAGACACGATACACCCACAAAACACCCTGCAGATTCCAAACCAGACACAATCCCGGCATACATGAAAATGACAGCTCTTCACTCCTGTCAGAAGGATTTGTCACATGAAAAGTCTTTAGAAGTATAAAGGTTAACACTATGCTAACACGTGGACTCTTGCATTGCAAGACTGTGAATATGCTATAACTGCCCACTAGAGGACAAGTAGAGTATAGCATAAGTTTTCTGTTTAGAAAGCCATGCTCCTTATTCTTACACCGAACAACACTCAATCAAGTATTTTAAAATTACAGAAAGACTCCAAAAACTCCATAAACTATATAAAGGATAGTGTGTGTATATATATATATATATATATATCTGTAATACTTTTACAGTAAAATTGTGAAGCTTTTTTTGGTCACAAAATTATTTGTTAAAATCTGCTTTTTTAGTATAAATTCTGCCTGATAGACCTGCTATCACCTATTGACATCACCTAAGTTGTTCATATTAATTAATAAACTTGGTTAACAATTTTTACTGTTTTTAGTATACTGTGAAATACTTAAGCCACAATATTTAACAAGAGTTTGTTCAATAGAATATTAATTGTTTGCTGTAGTATCAAGTACTGACATTTTTATTATAATGACAGAAGTCATGGGCACCGTGGTAAAGTATTAATATGACTATTCTATTATGGTTACAATAAAAAAAAGAAAAGAAAGAAAGAAATTAGAACAAACAAGCAAACCTGCATTCTGAAGCTAAAGGCTAATTCTTATCCTTAAACTTGTTTCTTAAAATAGTCTTGAAATTGTAAATATATATTTGTTGTTGAACATTGTTATTTAAGTTAATGTAGGAATGCTTACATTTATCTAGAACTCTGTCTGGAGAAAAAAAAAAAGAAAGATTTTTTTGCAGTAGTGCCAACACACATAAGTAAAAAAAAACCATACTCATATCTCCTAAAGTAGTTAACTGCAGAGCAGAAGACTACATACATCTATTTCCAGTGAAACAGGATTGGTTACTAAGAGATAAAAAGGAGGTGAAGCAAAGTTGAGTCTGTAGGAGTAGCTTTCTTTACATGGAGATATAATATACAGATACAGTCGCCTACATATTTGCTTCTTTCAAACGTAATTAAGTTTGATATCATAACACTGTAACTGTACTATGGGATGTATGTGAATTAAGGGTATATGAGTGCACATTACCACAGAAAGTAATAATATTATTCAGTATGTTTGCAACACAGGCTCATATACCTACCTACATTTTTACAACAATTCAAAAACATATTGTATCTGTAAGCCTATACAACTCACTTCAGTTTCCAGCCGAAACAAACACTTGACAGTAAAACACCAACAACTTTCCTTTCAAATTATGACTACAAGAAGACTTTTTTTTGCCGTTTCCTGCACATTACTGTGCTTGTCATAGTTATGTTATGTTAGTAGACAGATTCACGCTGTCAGATTAACATCGATCAAAGTGCCACTCATCGGACATTCCACTTCGAAATCACTGTGAAACATGCTAAAAGCAATGCTACATAATTCTCCACCCATGTAGCCAAAGGCAATCTTTTTTACAATTGGCTGCATTTAGAATCTTGCTTTGTGGTACACAGGGCCATTCCTCTCTGAACATTAGTTTTATTAGGGAACAAATTTGAAATCTGTAATTGTACATCACAAGAGACTTCAGGCTAATATCAATTATTCAGGCGTTGACATCTAATGCAAGAAATGTCGAGGCACCTTTTGAATCTTGAGTATAGGAAGTGCTTTAATATGTCACATGGTAATACAGTCCTTACTCCGAAAAAACAATGATTAGATTTAGGTGTTAGGTGTAGTGGATATGTTTAGCCTGTTAAAGGCTAAAATACATTACTTACTATCTATTTTTGTGTTAAAAAAAAAAAAAATCAAATAAGTTTGATTACTCTTTGCAGTTTTGCGTGTCTTCATGAAGTGATGTCATTCTTTTCAAAATGAATGCGTTCGGGTCTGCAAACCAAGGTAGCATACGAAGAGAGTAAACAGATGAAGCCTTTCCTCCACACCTTTCAAAACACACAAACACTATAATTCATTCCAAACAAGAAAAGATTACCAAGGTGCACTGCTGCGACTGGCATAAAGCCGAAGGTGAAATATGGAGCAAGGATAAATGGGGTGTGTTAAATAGACCATGTTTCCATCAGTCGGCCAAAGTGAACCACATGTGCCGTCTCCCAGAAGTCTGTTCAGTTCTCTTATCAGGAACAGGCCTCTTATCTCTTAGCTCCATAACAGCAAACACACTTACACAAAAACAAGTGTACACACACACACACAGAGCACCGATACTGAATTATCTTCATCAGTTTGTAGCCAGGTGACATTTGGTTGCCTTTTTGTCAATCTGTGATATAAAAGTTCATCTCATTGGCAGACTGAAAGCAAAGAAGCCATGCGTACAGTTGGATTTAATAGTAAAATTGTATATGCTCATTTTGAAACGACAAGGCTTGCCTTAAAATTGTAGTTTTGTAGATTATCCACTACTAGAATTATGGATTGATTTTAAAGGTCAGAAAGGATACCTTATGGGTGCAGGAGTTCTAATAAACCTGAAGAAAATTAGTACGTTTCCATTAATCTTAAATGGCAGATGCTAGTTAATAAGTCCTGAAAGTACAATGTTCCCTAAATGAATTTGAAATCATTACTATAATATAATGGATTTCTTGCAATACCTGTGTTGTTTCCCATTACTTCATTTTTTTTTTATTCCCGACATCCACGGCTAATTTTCAGGAAGATGCAACATTTACTAGCAGAGTCTTTCTGACAAACAAACAAATCAGCCAAAACCTTGACCTCGTGAGTGCATCATTGTCAAAGCATTAAAGTTATTTCAAATCGGCAATTTCCGTCAGACTCTTTCACTGAGCTATGACAGAAAGCTTTGACATTTAGTGTAGTATGACCTTCCATGTGATGCGCTGACCTGAAGTCACCTCTTCTTCGTGTGGCTGTAGCTGGTGCTCTAATCTGTTATTAGTCTGTCTGGTTGTAAAAACAGCTTCACTATAATGCTTTGTTTTCAATTTCCCTCATTTTGTCCTGCTTAAAACTTTCTTCATTAATGTAGCAAAATTAGACAAAGTGTCATGTCCCGGGGGAACCTATAAAATCCCTTTTCGTAATTAAGTAGTATTAGCAGTAAAGACATCATTGCAAGGTTGCTTTAATTACTTTTTGACTTTAATAGGAAGAGACTGGATGCAGGTTGTTGTTGATGGGCTAGATTTATAAGATCATAAACACTTGAATGCATGGGGGGCTTTTTCTTCTTCGGGTTGAATAAAAGTAAGATGCTCATCGACCGAAAATTTCATCGATGAGGCATCAGCAGTTTTCATTTTATTGACTGACTTCACTTCAGAGCCGACATCTGATTAATTTGTTTTTATACTCCAAGGATGCTAATAAGGTCATTGTTGTTTTGAAGACAGTTTTTGGATGTAATTTTTATTAAAAGACCTTGGAATGACAAGAATCAACAAATTTCTGAAGTTAAAAAAATCCAGCCAAAAATGGTGGTTAAAGAAATAAAAAAAAAGAGATTTATGTTCCTTAAACACTAATGCTGTAATGCTTCACAATGTAAATAAAAAGGCTGTATTGACATCTAGTGGACAATATTTGTAATGCAATTATTATTACGTGTTAATTGGAAGAGTGGTTAAAATGCATTGGTTTGATCGATTATTGTTTTCTGAATAAAGTTATTATGGATCAAAATATTAGCCTCCTGTTATAAATGTATTCACCAGATCAAAACTCCTAGTTAAATAAACAGCTATTATCCTAATTTTTTGTGTGATTGTTCAATGCAATTGATCATTCTTGACAATCAGTTAGCACAACATACAAATAATAGTAATTGAGTGTGATGTAACGTAACCTTGTTTCTCATAGGCTTAGTCTGACTTGCCTGTTTGTCTATTTATAACAGCTGAACAGAGGAGCGATATTTACATCCGCACAGACCCATTTAAACAAACACAAGTCATGCTAACATCGCCAGGTCAAGCAAGGGTAAGTGAGACTGACCTGTATTTATGCTCGAGACCTTTAACAATAACAAAGACATCTAGAAGCGTGTGTTGCTGGTCTTTCTCAGTGAAGAATACTAATTGTGTTTTTGTCATAATAAAGGGTAAAGCTATTAACTACTCAAAACTGTCTGTGTTTGAAGGTGCATGTTTATTCTAAACAGTTTTCTTAAAAATTCTACTATTTATATTGTCAAAACGCTCATTTAAGCAAAGCGTGTTTGTTTTATTGCCTGATATGTACATATTTATTCAGTGTAGTCTGAGAATTGTCTCATTATGTGGTTTTATGTTGTGTCTGTTCCAGAAAGACAAGTCAATAATCGTCTAGACAATAGCAACACTGGAACATTTCCGAGACTTGTTTCCTTTCAGTGTCTATTCCCTTGTCTCATTACAGAGTCTATTTTCAAACTCAAGAAATATCAACAGTCATGGTAAGCTTCGAGTTTCAAAGTAGTCATGTATTTATTGCTTTCAAACAATCAAGTGTTATGTATCACATGATGTAAATACAATAATGGTGATCTTGTGGGCAACAAATATGTGTATTGGATTGTCACCTCCAGGGCAAGAATAGGACTACCAACTCCGGTCTTCATCCACACTGTGAAAAATGTCATAACCAGCACTGCAAGGTTCCCGTAGACATCCCCACATCATGCATCTTCATTTCCTGCCACCTGCAATGCGGAGCTGCTTTCCACCTTTGTAAAGAAGATGAGCACCGTCTTCTCTGCCCTAAGGAAATTGTACCCTGCCTCAACTCTAGTTATGGCTGTCCAATGTCCATGTCTCGTCAAAGACTGGCCCAGCACCTAGAAGTGTGCCCTGCCAGTGTCATCACATGTACCCTGGATTGGAACCGATGGCCTGTGAACGAGACTGATACTACCTTCTACAAGAACGCCCTCCAGGATCCAAACCACACGAGTCAGTTAGACCTTGCTATGGCCCTTAGAGATCAGAAACTTCTGTTTAGCTCAATTCAGATGAAGACCCTCTTCCCTGAGTTGATAGAGAAGATGGAAGAACCTGAGGTACAGCTTGATGGTGCTGTAGGAGGTGTTGATCCAGAGTGCTGCGAGTCTCAAAACTTAAACCCAGAAGAGATGCTGGAGATTAGTCTTAATGGGAAAGACGTACAAGAACTAACCCAAGAAGAAAGGTTGGCACTGGCTAAGAGTAAAGACGTGGCCTGCTTGGAGAACTATGGGATGTGGGAGAGAATGTTTGCGAAGGAGAAGGAAGGATGCAAGCAAACTGTGAAGAATTTGGAAGATAAAAGTTGTCGGAACAAAGAAGACCCAAGAGTCACCTCTCAGACTTCCCACGATACAGAGATTGCCAGGACAGGTTTAGCCCCTTGGCAAGATGGCGTTCTAGATAGACTTCGTAAAGAGGTCAACGTGGCAGAGTATAATATGTATCTGGTGCACAATGGATGTATGCTTATCAACTTTGGCCAGCTAGCTGCTTGCACACCTAAAGAGAAAGATTTTGTTTATGGGAATTTAGAACCTATTGAAGTTCAAACCGTACACTCTTTCAATGTACCGATCAGCTTCAGAGCCAAGCGTAGCCACCTCAAAGATCCATCACAAACGGTTAAGAAGACAGACCAGAATGTGGACACATCTGATTTGGGCATTGCCATTGAAGAGCTCCCAAAGGCGAATGAGGTAGAGACCACACTGCTGTGCTGTCTAGAAAGAGAACTGAAAGGTCATCAGATTTGTGAGACCGTAGGAACCGACGGCTTGTATGTTGACTTTGGCACCCAGACTTATGACTTCCATTCTGCTCCATTCAAAAGTGATGCATCTTTGGCCGATGTTGTCGGTGACCAGCCTCAAAACCTACATGTGCAGATTCAAACCGAATGTGTGACTAGGAGACACAATAAATCCTGCTCAGCTTTTACCTACCTGTGCTGTCATGCCTTCAGGCGTGATGAATACCCCTGGCACTTTAGGAACGTGCATGAAGACATCCAGTCATGTCTTACTGGCTGGTTTTTACAGCGGTGCCCGCTGGCTTATCTTGGTTGCACCTTTAGCCAGAAGCAATTTCGACCATCTAAATATCGGGCTACCATTCGCTATGATACAGATCTTAGCACTTTCATCTTACAACCAAATATGTCAGCGTCACTCTACAAAGGAGTAAAAACCGTTAGCAGTGAACGTAAACGAGCAAGGAATTTAGATTCTCTGAGCAGACTTCCTTTAGAGATCTTACAACACATAGTGAGTTTTCTGGATAGTGTGTCTTTGGGTCGTCTATCTCAAGTTTCCCAGCTAATGAGGGAAGTGTGCAGCACTGTTCTTCAGCAGAAGGGCATGGTGTCCCTTAAATGGGAGAAAAAGACATATTCTCATGGTGGGTTCACCTGGAAGGCTCGAAAAAAGGTAAATGTTTTTCTTATATAAATCTGTTTGTTCATTTTCCCTGTGGGACACACAAAAAAAAAACATTAATGTATGTTCCTCTATGGAAACAAATTCTCATGAATGCTCCTAAATTTTCTTAGATAAGCTTGTGCAACAGCTGTTCTATTATCAATATTGTTTAATATTGTGTTATTAATTTCCTTATTCATAATAAGACTTCCATGAGTCTAAAAAAGCATGTGCACATCCGAAAAAATTTCCAATGCTTTCCAGCCCCATCTAATTTTATTTCAGGTGCATTAGCTGTCTCGGAGGGCATGATAAACATCCTAAGTACGTTGGTGCTCTGTTAGCTGTTCTCTGAGGTATGTGGGTCAGAGAGCAGCAGAGGACATACATGGATTACTTTACTCTCCCTGACTTCATGTCAGCCAGCTACACACAATGTAGAAAATTTGCTGTTGGATGACAGGTGGTTACTTGCTTTCTTTGGCCATTGTTTGGGAAGTAGATCTTAGCATTTAACCAGTAGGAGCAGTATTAACTAGCATTGAGGAAAGCCAATAAGAATAGGGGTCTGGAATAGCAATCACCACAGTGACAGTTAATTTAGAAATGCATTGAACTGACTTTAAAGGCGCATAGACATTTATAATATCAAGAAATAATATTAGTTAAAGCAAGCTCCACTTAAATTGTGCATTGTTTATTTAGTAAAATGGAATATGTTGCCTGAAATGTATATACCAGTGGTGTCCTTGTATATTTAGTTATTATTTATTTCTCTCTCTCTTTATTTATTTATTTATTTTTTTTTTTTGCAATGACATAAGTGATGTATTTGACCATTCTCATCACCATGTAGGTATGGGAATTTAGCAGTCTGTTCTCTCCAGTGGATAAATGGGTATTTGAAGACTTGCCCCCGATGGCAGAACACCTGAAGGTCTGTCCTTTCTACCAGAAAGAGATCAGAAGTGAACCTGTGGCATTACCCAGCATGACAGATCTCCAGAAGAGAAGAGGAGAGTTTCAGACTTTACTCAATAGTGTCTTCTCTATTGACAAGGCACATGGAGAATAAGAGACAAGCTAAGTTTATGATTTAGTTAGAAAGGATTTTGTTTTTTGGGGTAAACTGCCCTGACTTTTGACAGATATTTGCTGACCTCTAGTGGCTGGAAAAAAATTCACTGTTATGCATGCTTCAAAAATCAGCTTAAAGAGATATTTCATCCAAAAATGTAAATTGTGGTCATTTATTCATGCTCATGTTGTTCCAAACCTATATGCATTTATTTTACCCGCTGAACGCAAAAGTAAATATTTTAAAATAATATCAGTGACCAACCAGTTGCAAGTAGCCAATTATATGCTTATTTCCTGAGAGTAAATTATATATTTATATATATATATATGTGTGTGTGTGTGTGTGTGTGTGTGTGTATATATATATATATAATTATTATTTTTATTTATTTATTTATTTTTTTAATATGCAAAAGACCATTTGTGAAAATGCTACTATTTTGCATTTAATACTAGTTAGTGATAAATTGTAGTCAAATTAAATTTGTTCTTGGATTATTGAAAGTAGCACTCGAGTCTATAAAATCTTCAGATCTTCAGCATGATTTCAGAATCTGCACAAATGATGTCACACATTTACCTAATCAGTGGTCTATATCCTAATATTTCTGAATGCTATGTTTTCACTTTTTTTTTAATTATAAAAGTTTATTTCCACCTTATAAAGTTCCATTGAAAAGTTTTTATTTCTTCTATGTGTATTCATTCATTCTCCACATATCACCTGAAATTTAGTACAAAAAGTACAAAGCTATTAAATGCATGCCTTTGTTACAATACAACGTATTTACTTTCCGTCCATATAGTACATCTCTATGGCATGTCTGACACTTCTGGGTTGCGTAGTTTATTGATGACCTCTGACAGCATGCGGTTACAAAGGGCAGCATAGGGGTTCAAGATCACAGCCTGCTGCCGAGCAAACTCACTGCCCAGAGCTGCTGCCTTCTCAAAGTCCACCCGAGCCTCCTCATCATGACCCGACAACCTTAGAAGGAGCCCACGCTGGACCAGAGCCTGGCAGGCTGATCGCCCAACACCACCGCTGAGAGAAACGGCACGCTCCAGATCTTCCACTGCACCTACAATATATATATATAAAGTTCAGAGAGAGAACCCAAAAGCTAATTTGCACTTTCCATATAATATGCTAAAATTATTATTTAAATAACACATAAACTAATTGGGACAAAAAAAATAAAAATAAAATGTTGTAACATCTCTGCAGATATAACACTGCTCCAGTGAGTGTTTTAAACATGTTCAGTTTCATCTGAAACAGATAAATATTACTGTGGTAA
Source organism: Enteromius fasciolatus (assembly GCA_032361145.1). Lineage (NCBI taxonomy): Eukaryota > Metazoa > Chordata > Actinopteri > Cypriniformes > Cyprinidae > Enteromius > Enteromius fasciolatus. The sequence continues at coordinate 4,124,897 of JAUMHR010000075.1, read as the reverse complement.
AATTTTATGTTGTGTGTATCAGTGATATATCATGAAAATACTTTTTTTTTTGGTAACACTTTACTATAAGGTTTATTAGTAAACATGAGCTAACTACAGTAGTAGTTAGTTAACATGTAGTAAATATTAACAACAGATCTGCAGCATTTATTAATCCTTTCATGGCAAATCCAAAATGCTTTATTACAATCAAGTTTTGTCTCTTAAAATTGGCATTGGCTAATGCACTGTGAGCTTGAACAAACAAACAATGAACAACTGTAATAACTTTGAACAACTGTAAAATAACTTTAACAAAGATTATTAAAGAGTGCAATAGATGTAGTCTTCATTGATCGTTCATGTTAATTAATGCATTAACTAATATTAACAAAGGACACCTCATTGTAAAGTGGTACCATTATTTCATTATAGTAGGTTCATTATTATTATTATTATTATTATTATTTTATTTTGAATGTTTAAACTAACCAACATGGTTAAACTTTTTTAGGTAATGTATTTTCATTATGGTCTCTGAAAAAAAAATCAATAAAAGAAAATAAATAAAAGAAACTGGAGGAATAAAAGTTTGTAACCTTTCGACTTATTTCTGAGATAGAAAGAAGAAAAGTTTCACCTTTGGTGTCTCCCTGCAAGCGTTTGGTCTGGGCTCGATTGTTGTAGGCTGAAGCCCTCTGAGGAAGGATCCTGATGGCCTGGTTAAAATGCTGAAGAGCAGCGGGTAGGTCTCCAGACTCAGCAGCTGAAACTCCCTGCAGTTCTAGATCTTTCACCTGTTTCACTAGCTCTGGGTCAAAAACACTGTCTAAAGAAAGAGATACAAAAGAAATACACTAAGGAGAACACATCTTTATAGCATTTGAAATCTATCTATCTATCTATCTATCTGTCTATCTATCTACAATTAAGTGAATCATCAGATACAAAAACTTTCCATATGCAATCTATGGATCTTCATTTTACCATCGTCTGTCAGCTCATCTTCTTGATTTAATCCAGGGATATCTCCAAAAGGGCTGGTAGGGTTAAAGATGGCCTGTAAAACTGCTCTGTCATGTGCTGATGCCATTTTCCTCTCGACAGTGGACTAAGATCCAAAATGATGCTTTTTTTTAAGTTGCCTACATTTTTATGGGAACAGAGGCGTTTCCTGCATAACTCTTTCCAGCGCTCCACATTAGCCAATCAGATAAGGGGGTGGAAGCAGGACTTTGAGATGGTCTGTGTTTGATTAAGTCAGCTTTGGGATGTTAAGGATCTGAAAGCATGACATGCATGCAGCTCTGTCGATGTTGTGTGCAAGGCTATATGTCAAGTTTCCTCACAGTCATACACTATCACAAAATATATGATTTAGAAAAAGGAGTATGGTCCTCAGCAAACCATTCCCCAGCAATGTTAGTTCTGTGGAAATTAACATTATCCCACATAATTAGATCATTTGACAAATCTAGATGCATCTCTTGTGTTCTGGTATTAGATCTCTGTATCCTATTCTAGAAGGTCTCCTGTCCAAAATGTCCCCCCGGCTGCGATCCAAGATGCTGAGATACTTTTTCAGCATCCTTACAACCCAAAAGCAGTTTGGAAAATAAATGAAATACATGGTTGCATGGTTAATTAATGAAATGTGGTATCGGGACCTTAGTTTATGTGAACTTATTACAGATATACAACTCTGTATCCACATAAATTTGATAGGAGATAATTTGAAAAAGGTTGGTAGCCTAACTGTTGATGTTCCCTACCAGAACCCTAAAAAAATAAATTAATTAACATAAACACTATGGAAGTCAATGGCTACCATCTACTGTTCTGTTACCAACATTCTTCAAACTGCCTTCTTTTGTGTTCAACAGAAGAAAGAAACTCTAACAGGCTTGGAGCAGAACAATAATTATTAAACTTATTTAAACTAAAATTATTAAACTGAACTTTTATTTTTGGGTGAACTCTCTCTTTAAGCATTGCTGACTAGGCATTCACATGTAGTTGGTGGGAAATGGTTGTAACTCCCAGAGCCATATGAGGGCAGCAGACACCATTCAATTGTTTGTCAGGTCTGAGCACCATTGTGAGAGTTTAATGTTATATTCCAAAAACAACAAAAACAATAATGTTTTAAACTGTACAGCTGTATAGTGATAAGTCAGCAATTAACACCAAGTGAATTTAGTACTTCCACTGAGGGCCACACTATGTCATTTCTCAAGCGCAGTTCAGTGAAACATTTGAGCTCAGCATGTACGTTCCCTGTATTTATACCCCTGTTCTCTTTGAGAGGCATGGCGGAGGGATCATCAGATCAGATCACTCCCTGATCACCTTGTAAAAAAACACAGATGATGACAAATGAACATGGAAGAGAAAGCACGTCCCCTTGCCCCTCTACAACTGATCTGGCCAACATCTGCACATCACTCACGCATAAATTAGCATGCATTTACATAGCAAAGCCTGGTCGATTCAATAACTTATTCAAAGTAGACCAGCTTCTCTCTATTAGAAGCAGAGACTGTTACAATGTGACATGTCTCAGTTTTCAACCGTAGGGCGCTTGCGGGTTCTATAAAATGATATATTCTTGTTATATTTCCTTTTTAATGAGCAGATATATATGTAAAGAATTACTTTTACTTTTTAAACTTTTAAACAAATTTTGTTTGGCTAACATACTAAATCATATGCAAAAGACTTGATTATAATGTCAAATGTACTATTCAATTTTACATTTAAATAAAAAAATATAAATGTAAAGGCCTAATAATGTATAGGCCTAATAGTAGGCCTAATAATGGGGTGCATTTCAGTCACTATTTCATGTTTTTCTGACAACAGAAACCATTAAATATATAAATGAAAACAGTTACTGTATATTGAGAATTTGGCTGCATTAAAATACATTATGTGGCTACAGAGAAGCAAGATAATATGATGCACTGACGTAATGAGTATGCAAATTGACGTATGATGTCATCTAGCGACATCTAGCGACTTTTCAAGCTGGGTTTAGCTACTTTCGATTGAAAAAAGTTGGCAACACTGCTGGTAAGCGGACTCAGTAATAAACTGACTGCCGCTATGGAAAGACGTCATCTCTGTGTTCTCGTGTTTTTCACAGTTTATTCATCGAT
>JAUMHR010000075.1:4110709-4121660 GCA_032361145.1 Enteromius fasciolatus | reverse complement strand
TCAAACACACCTGATTCAGATCATCAGCTCATTAGTATTGACTCCAAGACCTAAAATGGGTGTGCCAAACAAAGGAGCGATGTAAAAAGTTGGGAACCACTGCCCTAAATGATGTCACATGCTGTGTGTGCAATAAACAGGATCTTTTTTTATTTTTTTTTTTCTCCTGCTGTAGTGGTGAAAATGTTCAATCACTTTTTGATATCTGTGACTTATATACGCCTAAATGTCCGCTGGAGCAAAAAGTGTGATAACTAGCTCCAAATAACTAGCTCTACTATATGCATAAGCTACATATCAAATAACTAAAGATACCAGATTTAATGTCCTGCATTTCTCAGCCCAGCGTGACAAACTGAGAACACAAACAAGCTCCTGCAAGGACAATGACGATTCTTTTATACATTAACCTAATTTTAGCAGCACAGAACATGCAACACAGCTGGTGGCAGGATTCAATCATATTATGGCTGTAAGTAATTACTTGAAAGAGAGTGAGAGTCACAGTATACACCAGGAGAAATGTGTAACTGGAAACACCCATGACTCAAATCAAATTAAAATTGAATATAAAATAAGGTTGGAAACTTAAAACTAATGTAATACTTTCATTTTATTACATCTGCTCAGAACCACATGAGGGAGCTCTGGATTAGTGCATCCAGCGGTTTCTATACCTCACATCAGAATGCAAAAAAAGTTTCCAGTATATACATTATTTACTTTAATACAGTTATTCACTCACTGCCCACTGAGTGAGTGAATATTCACTCACCGGCCACATATACATATACCTTACTAGGCTTAGACCCACATTTAGGCTTTAAAACTGTTTAAATTCTCCATGGCATAGAATCAGTGCAGTTTAGGTTCAGATTAACATGATTTTGTAACTGTGAATGATGTGAATCAACAGTTCCACCCACATCCCAAAGGTGCTCTGTTGAACTGAGATCTGCTGACCACGGAGCTAAGCCATGTGAGTATAGTGAACTCATTTCCATGTTCAAAAAAACAATTTGAGATGATTTGAGCTTTGTGATAAGCACCCATCACAAGATGAGTACACTGAACTCAAAAAATGCTGGGTTCAATACAACCCAGCAATGGGTGAAACATGGATATACACAGGGATTGGGTTGTTTTGACCCAGGGGTCAGGTTAATTTTTAACCTTGTGGGTAACCTAACCACTGGGTGAAAACAATCCAATTACTGAGTTTGTCCCTATTTTAACCAGCAATACTCAGGTAGTCTGAATTTAAACAATGCTCAGTTGGTGTTATAGGGACCAAAGTGTACCAAGAGCATATCTCATAATTCCCACCACCAGGATGAATCCATGCTTTGTTGTTAACGCCAAATTCTAAACTTACTGACCAAAGGCCTTAAAGCAGGACTCATCTGATGAGGCATTAATTTCCTATTGTCCAATTTTGGTGAGCCCGAATTCATTTTAGCTTAAGTTTCTTGTTTTTAATTGGCACCTGGTGAGGTCTTCTGCTACTGATGCCTATTTTCTTTAAGGTTTTTGATTTAACATGTTGTGTGTTTAGAGATGATCTTTTGCATACATTACCTTGGTCATAACGAGGTTATACATAACGTATATTTGAGTTACTTTTTCTATCACCTTCAACCAGATTGGTCATTTTCCTTTGACTTGTGGCACCAACAAGGCATTTTTGCCCACAAAACTGCTGCTCACTGAATATTTTCTCCTTTTTTGACCGTTCTATGTATAACCTGGAGATAGCAGTGTGTGAAAATCAAAGTAGATCAGCAGTTTCTGAAATATCCAACCAATGCCTCTGGAATCAAAAACCATGTCGTGACTAAAGCCACTTAAAACATTTCTCCCCCATTCTGATGGGAGTTACTGCCATGTGACTGGCTGATTAGATACTGTATTTGCATTAATAAGTAGTTCAAAAGATGTTAACTAACAATGTACAGTTTATGAGAGTAGCTGATAACAGTGATAAACAGTGGACTACTGCCACATCTCAACACCTCACAGCTTAGCAATCAAGATAAAGCTTGTGTTTGTGTGTTGAATTCATGGTTTGTGTGTATATTTGCTCTGTTTTGTTCTTTATCCCATGTGGTACAGTGTGAATGCGAACATTAGCAAGATGCTATTACCGCAAATGTCACTGCATCAGCGCCACTTTTCCCGATTATGTCAATACCAGCTGACATCTGTGCGTTCACAGACAATAAAACCAAGCCAGAAGAGATTGAACATGGCTGCAGGACAAGAGGGAAATTAAGAAGGAATAAAGGAAAGTTGACCTTAGAGACAGGAGCTAGCTTTGGCGTTCATTCAAACTGAATATTTCCCATTTATTTTTAACCGGGGAGCGAGGAAAACACATATCTCATTAAAACCAGTATGGATTCACACATGCTGAGAGTCTAAATTGTCATATGGAAAGTGGGGTGAGAACACAGCTGTCTCTGTCTGACGTGTTAGGAGAGCTGCTGTGAAAGCACGTTGTTTGAAGCATCACATATATGGGGGTCAGTAATTTCATTTTAAAGAAATGAATATATAAAGACATATATATAAACATATATGCGTATAAACAGTAAAGACTACTGTTTTAAATAAATGCTTTTAAAGAATCTTAAAAAAAACAAAAATAATAATAAAAATAAAAATCAGCATTTATATCAAATTATTCCAGGAGTAGTGGTGGTGAAAAATCAGCTTTGCTATCAACACTTTAAATTGCATTTTCAATACAAAAAAATTCGAACATATAAGAAAGACATATATATATATATTAGGGGTGTAACGGTTCACAAAAATCACGGTTCGGTTCGATACGATACAGTAGTGTCACGGTTCGGTATGTTTTTGATACGGCAAAAATACATTAAAAAAAGAGAATTTCTTTGCTTTTTTTTTACATTTTTATTTATTAAAACTAACATAATATATGACCTTGTTTTCCCCCCATTTTCTTTTACTTTGAACGACAGTGGAGCTATACTTCACATAACTTCTGGCGTTACTTCTTAGCAGCAAATAAAGAAGTGTTTTGGAAAAGTCAGCCTTGGATGGTATTTATTGATTAATTAAAACTTAAATTAATTAAAAAGTAGATTTGAGCCATTTTTTTAATCGTGAAAGCTGAGCGCCCCGTGTTTGTAGACCGTGCGCGCCATCCACTGACATCCAGGGCAGCGTTTCCTGTGGGACAATCCGTGTGAGGGGAAACGACAGGCGCGCGCGCAAGCTCTTCATTTTCAACAGAGCAGAGCAGTTTAAAATACAAAGCAGAAATTTTGTAACTGACAGCGCTTTCATTGTTGCCAAGAAGTGCTTTGAAATTGCTGGAGGAGTAGACGTGGGTTCCCTATCCCGTCATTTGCGCTACGTTGTTGAGCGTAGCATTGAAATAATTATATTTTACACAGTTTATTCTCTTTTTTTTTTTTTTTCTCTGAATCATTCGGTTCGTGTGCGTACCGACCCGAAAGCCTCGTACCGAACGGTTCAATACGATACGACATATCGTTACACCCCTAATATATATATATATATATATATATATATATATATATTGCGAGGATATATGCACATATATACATCTTATAAAAAAATGCAATTAAAAAAAGCAATGTAATCTTAGATCTTACTGATCCATTTTATACTTTGACTGTTTTTTTTTTCACTGTACTGTATCAAAAGGAAGCCCTACATAAATAGTGTCCAGAAGCACCGTCGACTTCTCTGGGCTCAGAGGAATCTGGCATGGTCCATTGTGCAGTGGAAACGTATATTATGGTCAGACTAATCAGTTTTTCACATCTTTTTTGGAAGAATTAGACGCTGTGTGATGCAGACCAAAGAGGAAAATGATCATCCAGACTGTCACCAGGTACAAGTCCAAAAGCCCGGGTCTGTCATGGTATGGCGTTGTGTCAGTGCCTTCGGCAAAGGTAACGTATAGGTTACTTGCGTAACCACGCTTCCCTGAGACTTGGAAGGAGTACTGCGTCTGCTAAGATGCATGGGGGAAAACTCCTTTTTCCTCCTAACTGAAGCCTATTCTAAAACGCAGTTTTATTATTTACTAAAACTGCACGGTCTTAGCAGACGCAGTACGAGTGAAATGTCAAAAGGGAACTTGCACTTCTGCGATGACACCATCACTGCTGAGAAGTATATCTCAGGTTGGAGGAACAAATACTCCCTTCAAGACGACGTCTTTTCCAGGGACACCCATGCTTATTTCAGCAAGACAATGCCAAATTACATACTGCACGCATAACAAAGGCATGGCTGTGTGACTAATATCACATAGAATTTAGGATAGATAGTGTGCCTATTGGGATGCAGACAGTGAAAGTATTTTTTGACCTTACATGCATGTCAACCTGTTGTCGAAGACTCCCCAAACCAAAATACGAACCTTTCATTACCCATAATAGGAGCACTCTAATTAATCTACTCACAACAAAAGAGGACCCTTTAACCCTTTAATATCTTTGCAGCAGTGTGTTTTCAACACGCAGAGAGCATGTGTATGTGAATGAGTCTTTGAAATATAATACATTATTAGTGCATTCGGTTTACCCTTTTAAAAAATTGTCATCTATAAGGTCATACAACTGGTGACTGTATTATTAGCCTTATGATTTTTTTTTTTTGAGAAAAGTCCTAACTTAGTGTTTCACTATGCTTGTCATTAATTATTCATGCATCACCCCTTATGTACAATGTGAATCGCTCACTTAAAAAAAAAAAATCACACTTAATACGTTTACAGGTTTCTCTTTAGTTCCCTCATGCTTTCTTAGTTCAGAGAGCCACTGTTCCTTGTTATTTTCTGTTACTTAAGTAACGTCATGGTGTGGATATCATTTTAATCCTGAGGGGCTCATGCTGTATATTGACTCTGTGTGAGAATCTGACATCAAAGCCTTTACTAGCTAATCCATGCCTGCCCCATGGAGTTGAACAGAGGTTTGGAAGTGTGGATACCTGGGCGGCAGAGCTGTATGATACTGGTGCAGTGCAGAGGGGTAGCCATCACTTGGCTGTGCAAGGGCATTCTGAATGGGATTAAAGCAGGGTAATCCACTCAACGAAGACGCAGTGAGAAATATATACACACCAACGCACATGTGTACAGGGGTTGAGCTGATAAACAGAAAACACTGGCTCTGTTCCAAACACTAGACACTTTAAGGTTTCATTTAGAACAAAATCCTAACAGCTTTTGTCATATAAGGAGAACCTCTGAAATGAAGGTTTAAAAAGTAGCACATTTTAACAAATTAACAATAACCTTATATATATATATATATATATATATAACCTTAAATCAAGAAGATTTTTAAAATAACCTACCAAAGGGGTCAGCAAAATAATATATACATATATATATATATATATATATATATTATTATTATTTTTTTTTTTTTCCAGAAAGAACACTGTAATATATTATTTTGAACCACTCACCACAAGATGTTCCCAGTTCTGATTGCTTTAAAGGAATTTGAGATCTTTTGGAGCAGTCATAAATGTCAAATGCATTCAGTATGCTTTCAGACCACTGAAACAAGCCAACATGATTTTCTGTATACTGTTTGGAAGAACCTTCGCATCATGAATGCTGTCTAGCTAGGCAGTTCACTGGAACAGAGCCAATGTGTAGGTTGAGCTGCCATGATTTTCCAATGCACAGACAGCACTCTGTTTGACAGAAGTTCTAAAAGCTCCTGCTATATTTTTCTTCTGAGTAATGACATTTTTGCAGCGATTCAAAGTGACATTAATTAAGTCACTGCGTTAAACTTGAGAAAGGATGAAGACAGATAGCAAATAAATACTGCCTTGTCACCACACTTAACATATACAGAAACACTTAACAAGAAAATGTGACTTGAGAGATTTTTTCAGATAAATGTATTTATTTTAGTAATGTGGTTGCATGGCGAGTGATGTGTCATTACACAGCATGAACAATTTTATGATTCTTACAAAGCTGCAGAATTTAAGTGGAACTATCTGAGGAAAACACACATATGTCTGCTTTCTAAATTTTAACAGAACAAACCTTTGAGATAGAAGTGCAAATTAGATTTTTCCATTTTTTTTTTTTATTTTTTTTTTTACTCTTTACTAAGACGGAGCTCGGCGTCTGACCCGATCCCCGAGTGTCCCCTGGTGAGGTCTATTAATGTAAGAGTTAATATTGTGGTTAACGATACGAGTTGTGACAAGCCCCAGCAAAGTCAAATAGAAGACCAGGGCGATAGACGCAAGTAATTACACATTAGAACACATTAGACTATTATTAAATGCAGATATGCAGAAATTCTCTGTAATCGAAAATTCACTAGAAATTAGGTGTCCCCAACTAAGCGAGCCAGAGGCAACGGTGGCAAGGAACCAAAACTCCAACTGTAAGGAAAGGAGAAAAAAAACACCTTGGGAGAAACCAGGCTCGGTTGGAGCCAGTTTTCCTCTGGCCTGGCGCCCGGCACCTAACTTCCAGTTTGGATTAAGTGCATGTTGGATAGTGCTGATGTGAGTGGGCACATTAGATTCTGGTGATCTGTCCATGGAGCTTGACTAGGTGGTCTGGTCTCCGATGAAAACATCTTTTGATCTGCATCTGAATGGAATAAGAGAAACAGACAAATGTTAGCATGGGTGATCTAGGTCTAGAGGCGGAGAAAGGGGCAGTGGAGGGATGCAAAGAATGAGATGCCAGAGAAGGGAAGTTTGCTCTATTTAAAGGAGAATCTCTTAGCTCTGATAGGATTATCAGGTAATAGGCTGATTAGAGAATGAGGCATCAGCTGTAGTTAATCATTGGAACGTGCTTCTCTTGAAAATGGTTTATATTTAAACATCATTTCACAAGTTCACACTTCCTCATTAATAATCTAATAGAATGAGCATGTTTGGTGTGCTGTCCAGGAAAAGGGCTGGGAGCTCGGTGGACTCTGAGCCGTAGGGATTTTAACCACCAGGCAGCGAGGGTAGCTTGATGATCCCCGATTGCCCCCCTTCCAAAGAAAAAAGGTGAGTATTTGAGGACAGCAGCCAAAATGAAATGAAAGTGGGTGCTGGGCGATGAATATCTAATCAAATCTGGAAGCTACGAGTGTGGTGAGATATGTAAGAGTATGCAATTCAGCTAAAGGGTGCTGCTTAATGAAAGAAATGTAGGACAGGGAAAAAGGGAGGGGTTGAGAGAGGTTGGGAGAGGTATGAGTGAGTGTCCTTTGCCGGAGCAGTCCATGTGGTCGGCACAATGCTCTGGTTTGGGCTGTCCGCCGCACATGGCAATGAATGTGAAATGACCATCTCTGGCCAGGGCCGTCCACGCGGTGGGTGCAATAGCTCCGACTTTTGTGGTCAGTTGCAATGGGTGCATTGTAAGCCGCCCTCACAGGAGCAGTCCATGCCATGGGTCCACTAACTGATACCGTGGGTGCGGGGGTAGAGCCTCTGCAGAGGCGGAAATAAAGGGGAAGCCTCTGCGGAGGCAAAAATGAAGGGGAAGACTCTGTGTAGGCTTGGATAGGAGGGAATGTATGTAATGATAAAAATAGAGGAGAGATTCTGAGGAGGCATGGAAAGAAAGAGATGCCACTGCAGTGGTGGGTGTAGAGGGGCGCCTCTGTGAGAGGGGGGTGTTTTGAGAGATCCCGTGCTGGAGGGGCGGTAGCGGTACTGGAGGGGGGCTTGAAGAGTGTTTCTGATGGTTGACTGGTCTGAGCGGATGTAAGTTCTATATAGGCCCTAAAGGACCAATGGCCGAAATTTGGATCTGATTTTGGGTAAGGCCTTTTCAGCTGCTGAAGTGGCTGCTATTATTCTGAACGAGTGAGTGAAAAAAAAAAAAAATTCTGAGGGAATGCCTAAGAGGTGGAGGACAGCCTTAAAGTGTTTTTGGGACCAGAAACAGGAGACTGGATGATTAGAATCATCTGTGAACAATGGGTCTGAAGGGAATGCGCGTAGAGCACATCTATATAGGAGAAAAGCCACAGAGTTTGGTGAAAGGGGGGTTAGAAAAGGGGCCAATCATGAAATCAGCATCCAGTTCTTTTTTAATTGACTGTTTCAGGTTCTGTCGTGACGGACTTAAGATTAGGGCAAATGTGAGAATGAGAGGGAAGGCTGCTGACTCCTGGGTGGAAACCATGCGTAAGACCTAATAAGAGATAATTAGAGAAGTTAGGGTCAGGGTGATTTTTCAATTCCACTGCTAGATGAGAAACGTTGACAGGAGTCAATAAATACTTTGAGTTTTAAAAAAAAGAGATTTAAAAATGGAACAAATGTATTGGTCATGGGCTCCCCCACAGAAACTGCAGGTATGGAAGGTATGGGGTCTTTGGCATTTGCCCTGGTTGAAGAGTAGTGGTGATAGTTGATAGATAGTGATAGTTGTGGGGCAGTGGCTTGGATGGCTTTGGGTGTGGTGGGAGGAATGGGGTCCTCACGGCCATACTCTCCTGAGAAGAAATCTGACTCTGACATCTTGAGGTCCGAAGTGACAACCGAGAAGCAAAGAACGAGAAGAGAAGTTTACTCTATTTAAAGGAGAATCTCTTAGCTATGATAGGATGATCAGGTAGAGAACGAGGCATCAGCTGTAGTTAATCATTCCAACGCGCTTCTCCCGAAATGTGTTTATATCTAAACAGCAATGCAGTTTATTCATGGGGCAAGGCTGAATTTCTAAATCTTTCAGATATTATTCTAACGCAGCCCTATAATTTTGAATGTATTGTGGTTTCCATAAAAATATGTAGAAGCACATCTGTTTTCAACATTATTAATAACAATAAAGGTTTCTTGAGCAGCAAATCATCATATTGAACACGACACTAAAAACTGAAGTAATGATGCTAAAAATTAATTCTTGACATCAAAGAGATCAAATTTGTTCTTAAAATATATATTTAAATAGAAAAAAGGGCTATACGAAATTGTGTAATATTACTGTTTTAACATATTTTTGAACATATATTTAGTGTATCTGAACAATGTATACCTAAATTTATTTCTTAATTTAAATTATTTGTATTCATTAATTTTTTTATAAACAGCGATTGCTTAAATAAACTTATCGTATTGTGTTTTATGGGAGAAAAAGCATATGTACAGTTAAATACTTATTTTATTTTGGTGTAAAGTCTTCCTTGAAGTTAAGTTGCTTTAATTTTTTTCATAGCACAGAACAGCACATTTCAAGCAACTAAACAAGCACTCATTAAAAAATGTGAACCCTGACCTCATATCTCATTCATGGCAACAAGCTCCAGCTGCCAGCTGTGTAAATTTCCTCTTGCTACATGGTTCAAGTTGCAATCACAGTCTCAATGCTGTTTAAGAGACGGATAGTGATTATAAATGTTTTACCATTAACATGGTTAGATATATATGTGTGTGTGTGTGTGTGTGTAAATCCCTGCATAGAATAAAAACACCCTGGATCCTTCAGTGAGCTGTCATAGCCAGTTCAATATTAAAGAGTACCAACTGAAAGCAACATCTCTGTTTGTGTGCTCACCTGTGTCCTTCAATCTCCCCAGAGGCTGCTGGTCACTTTGAGGTCAGAGTTTTAAGTGTACACAAGCACTGTAAAAAGAATAGTGCTCTGGAGATTCTTTTATTAGAGGTGGAATGAGATTTTTGCCACTTTGAGGTAACATGATTGCTCACTCTCTTCTGCCTAAGGGTGAACGCTGGCTGTCAGCATTTTTAAATAAAGAGGTAAATAAATGTGGCACCTTTTTATCCATATTGTGGAAGACCGAAGATTGCTGCTAATAAGTTATTGTGGTAATAGCTTGAATTTGATTCAGTCAAAATTACCTTGCCCTTCTGAAATGTTGCAGAGAATTAGATGACAACTCTTGGCATCTGTTTGAAAAAACCCCAAAAAAACAACAATAATAAAATCAAAGAACACAAAACAAAACAGCTTTCCCTAGCTTTTAGATTATTGGAGAAAATAAGCTTTGTTACTAATAAATGTTTATGCTTTCTACTCATTTTGTTTATCATTATAATTTTCTCAAGTGAACACAACTGTAATTTTGAAGCACAAGCACAATCGCTAGACAAACATAAAAAGCGAAATATAGACTACCGTGTAAATATGCCACACTATGTTCCAGCCCAGTCTCACGGCAAATCATACATATTTTACGAGGCGGCTAATTCATACAAATTTGTATGAATTCATATGATTTTTGCTAAATCTTAAATATTTAACAATTTTGGACATATGAATTGTACAAATTTGTGTGAATATTTGTACGAATGACCTACATCTAACCATGCCCCTAAAACTAATCGTTACTGGGGTTTAGACAAATTATGAGGTCATATGAATTATAATAAGGTCATTGCAAAAAAAACAAAACATGTAATAATCTAGAACACTGTCTAACATTTGATGGCTGCTTTGTCAATTCTTTTTTTTTTTATCAGTTAGGAACCTAGGTGTGCTGTTTGATAGCAATCTTTCATTTGAAAGCCATGTTTCTAGCATCTGTAAAACTGTGATTTTCCATCTCAAGAACATATAGTACTGTATCTAAATTGCAACCTATGCTCTCAACCTCAAATGCAGAGATGGGAAGTAACGAAGTACAAATACTTTGTTACTTTACTTAAGTAGAATTTTTGGGTATCTGTACTTTACTTCGCTACTTTCTTTTTGTGCCAACTTTCTACTTTTACTTCATACATTTTAGCATGAGTTTCTGTACTTTCTACTCCCTACATTTTCAAATCAGTGTCGTTGTTTTTGCGTTTAAATATTATGCCATTTCAACGCATTTGACCCATACATGTCAATAATATGCGCCATGCATACAACAGACTGGTTCACGCTTAGAAACGTATGTAAACACACACAGAAAAGTCAATCCTATTGGTGCATCTGTTTTTATATGCTCTG
>JAUMHR010000075.1:4093414-4104306 GCA_032361145.1 Enteromius fasciolatus | reverse complement strand
GCTCTGCTTAGCTCGTTGCGTTTTCCTCATTGTTTTCTGTTAATAAATGTCAAGTTCACGTTGTATTTCTGCCTCCGAGTTCTCCCTGTTTGTGAGGAAGCACGAGCGCGCGTCTGAACTGCACCATTCGTGACATATATAATAATAAAAAAATGCTGATGCTGTCTTGAGTTCAGTCGATGTGTAAACAGACGTTTACTAAACCATATATATTGCACGTTTGTCATCCGATAATTTTTAGCTTTGCATTGTTACTTCTGTTTACATGTATGACAGATCGTAGACCACAAATCATGTCTCAACCACATAGACATCAGTAAAACAGCTTGCATGTCAAGTTACATTTACCTTTAAATGTGCATTTAATTGTACACAACATAGTCATTAAGTTTTTACTTAATGCCATACTTAAGAAAAACAGCGGCTATTTTCACTCAGCTCGCATTTTGGTTTGTTTAGTTTTGCTATTTAGCCTTCATGCATTCAATTGAACATGCATTATGTGTTATATTATATTTTCAAACTCTACACCCTGGTAGAGTTTGAAAAGAGTTTGGTGGGGGCAATGGAGGATGGTGGAATCAAACACAGGTCTGAACTAAGCAATCAAAACAAGGCAAACAGTCTCAAAGATCTCTGATGTTTATGCCCTGCCATCTTTGTGTACCGATAAACAGAGTGGGGTTATTCAAAGGATCATGCAAATACGCGCATGGATGCATTGCACTTTGAATGCCCCTAATTTCACATGAACAACCGACAGTAGAAGACTGTGGTTAATACACAGGTTGAAGCAGACACATGTGTGTTCTTGTTTAAATCCAGTCCTCAGTGGGCATTAGTGCAGTTGTACACAAGCACCAAATGAGGGTGCCCAAACACAAGGATAAGACACTGGAAACACTCATTCTAAGGCAAAAGTTCATGTACTTGAAAGCGGTATCCAAAATGTACCTAAAATACACACCACATATAGCCAGACCTAATGTATAAGAATGTTTGATCTTAGGATTTCTTATGCCATCATTTTGATGATTTCAGTCTGCTCTTGGCATTTTTGACTGTAAGTAAGCCATGCTAATCTCAATAAACACATCACCAGTAGAAACACTGACTGGACCTCCAATGACGGGAAATTCAAGCAGAAACTACACCACACAAATACATCCAACTCAAAGCCAAAAACACCTTTTTTTTTCCCACCATTCTCGTAGATCACATGATTCATCATTTTTGAACCCCCCCCAATCTGTATTCCACGCACCTTCACCACATCGTCAATGCTGAGAGCAAGATGATTGTGGCATTTTAATTGTTGGGACAGCTCAAAGCAAACCACTAACACCAACAACAAAACCCTATAATTACATCAACTCACACATTAGTGAGTAATAAATAGCATGTTTTGAAATGCATCAATGGCTTTACAGTGATTAGTGAAAGCAGACGTTTGAAAGGAAAGTCTTTCTAAAATTATTATATGGTGAACATGATAAAACATAGTCTATCACACCTGTGCTGTCATCTAAGCACCGCTGCTCCCACGGGAACCTCAATTTTGACTGGAGGCTTTTTTCTGTTCTTCTTGGCACAAATTAGTAAAATCTCTTTTTTTTTTTTGGTCTTCTATTACACAAATATACAATGGAGAGCAGTGATCTAGTATCTAATACATTTTTGTAATTTAAGCATTTTCATCTGAACTGCCTTTTAGTACAGTCATTTCAGAGACAGTCCAGATGGAGAACCTCGGAATGTCCAGTTCATGAGTCACACAGTCTTGCATAGCTGCCATTTTGACAATCTGCATAAAGTCTGGTCTACTTCTCAGTTTATTCTGGCCAAGAACCTCCCACTTAGGAAGGTAGAGACCATCTGACAAGAATAAAGTCAGCAACCATAGCTTTTTCAACCATAATTTTTGTTTAAGTTAGGATCAACATAAGGCTTTTTGCAGCTGAAAAATTTTAACCTTTTAGCATTCTAACATCAGCTGAAAGAAAACATTTTAGCCTTTTAGCCTTATTACCTTTGCAATACTATTTTTGTATACCTTACTGCATGTTTTTCAGCAGTTTTAATGAGAAATTTCCACTGAGTGGTGCTAAAACCTATAGTTTTAACAATTGCAAAACTGATCGATAAACACATCTGTTGAATCAGCTTCCTACGGAGATTTGAACTGTTTTGTCAAACTGGGATTTGAACCAAAGCTCCTCACCTCTCAAATATGTCTCCATGCTCCTTAAGCTAATAAACGAACAAACCTACAGCCTATGAAAATTTAAAGATATGAAGCTGGATATGTGAAGCTATAAATTCAGTTATTATGTAACATTTAAAAGTATCAGTTTTCAAATCTCACAGCATATTAGAATTGCTTTGAAGTCATAGTACAATATTCTTCAAGTAATAGTGCAAAAATGAACTCTTAATCAAAACTCTGTAACCTTATGTGAAAAGGAATAAACAGTGTTGGAGTACTGCCTTTGGTGTTCATTTCTTTTGCAAATTGCAGTGATATGTACTTACATATTTCAAATCTCATTAAAAAGTGCCCCCAAGCACATTTTGGCATAATATCAGGTCAAAATATTTGTACACAGTTCACACTTTACAACAATTAATGGGTATTCATAAGATTTTTACATGGTACACTCCTAAACCACTGGTTAATGTTCTTTTTTTAACCCTGAATAGACTTTGTGAACTATAAAGAAATAAAACCATCTATTCTTTAGTCCAATACACATTTTCTGTCACCATTTGCCTTTTTTCTTTCAATAGCTGAAACTCCTGTTTTTGCAGAATATAGTTTTCTGTCAGTACTTCTATTGTCAAAGATAATTAGTATAGAGTTGGATTGGCAGTGTGGTTCTGTTCTGGGCAATGACAATTTAATGTTATAACATAATTCAAGATAAGGGAGTCTGATTCAACTAGAAATATCAGAAGGTCAAGTTTAGACTGTGGATAAAATGAAGAACTGAGGATAGAGGAGAGAAATTAGCTCCTGAGAAAGGTGGTGAGACCAATTTTGACCTTATATGTGATCATAATCCTTTAGGTAGATGTGGATAAGCTGAGAATCAGCTCTTGCAAGCTCATGACCTGCCCAAAACGAACACTATTGGGTGTCTTTTGCTAAAAATCTATCTGTAACACTGCATCATTTCACACTGCAAGTTTGGCACCCCAATGCAGGGTTTCCCAGCTGAGTGTACAAAGGAGTACTTTTTTTTATTTCTTTTAACTGCATTTGCAACAACTCTAATGAATATTTAATATACAGAAACTTAAAAACTAAAAAAGCTATTTATGTTTCAATATAATTGGCACTAAGTGGCCCAAACAAAACTCAGAAGATGTGAAGACGTTTTGAAGCCACATTAATCCATTCTTATGTATAAGCTGTAAGCCACATTTTGAACACAATTTGTATGTGTCCCGGCACTCTAATTGGAACTCGGAAGTGCTTTCTATCTCTCTGCAAAATGCATCATATAATCAGTGAACAGACTGTGTGTGGTCTGTGGGCATGCCCAACAAAGTCTGCTGTATGTACCTGGAGAAAGTTAACCATCAACATTCCAATTCATCTTAATGGCAAGTTGCTATACGGGTGTGAAGATGGTGTAGATGGATATACTGTGCCTATACCAAGGAATTAACCATGCTAAGACTGTGCCTAACTCGAAGGCACATCACTTGAAACTAAAACATATATAAACATTATAAACCTGCCTTGAAAATTTAATTCATAGCAGCTCCTCTGCTGATATCTAGATACTTCATTGCCAAGTATTCATCCCTATGTGTTTGCACGCAGGAGCAGTAACCCATCATCGGTTTAGACCGCACCACCATATAAAAAGAGTCTGCTCTCCATTGCCTTAATTTGCATGATGATAAGAACATGTATTACACTGACTCTGGGCTTCAGCCTTATCAGTGACATGGCCTGGATTACCTGCATGTAGCAAATTCCTGGATGGGCTGCGATTAGAGCACCAGATGCAGATAAGTCTCGATTGAATTTAGAGTTATCAGTCATCAAACGTCATTTACCACACAATCAGAGCACTAATGAATTTCAGTTCTACTTAGGCAGAAGTTTAACTTCAAACTACACGAATCAGCGAGAATCTTAACTCGCTTTTCTGTGTCTAACAGTCACTTTGCTTCATAAAGAGTGAATTTACTAGATATGAGGTCTCTGACAATGCTATTTGCATGTGCTGTCAGTGACATTTATGCATCCGGTTCACTAAAAGATTCATGTAAATCAGGTGATGGTCCCAATAAGAGCTAGAAATTAGTGCTAAATGATATTTGCATGCCACAATTTACCATCTTACAGGCCAGATATGAGTGCTAGGTTGTGTAAGATGCATAAGACTAAGAAAATCTGGATTACTTTAGTAAAATTACTGTATGCATAATCACTTTGCTAATAATTAATATCTGCCATGATGTCAAATATAGACAGCTTTGACACTGTATGTTCAAAGACATCAAACAACATTATAATAACTGCATGGATAATATGAGTAAAGCCTATTTAAACATTCTTGTTCTTCAGACATAAAATAACACTTTACATTAGGTTTGGGAACAACATTGACAAAATGACAAGATTTACTTTGACATATTCTTTTTTCATTTGGATGTCACTGACACCTCATTAAACTCGATTACGGATGGTTAGTGAATAAGATTTTGCTTCTGTCTCTCTCTTTCCCTTTATTTTTTTCTGTCACATGGCATACACAACCGGCTGCAGTTGTAAACCAAAGGTGGAAAGCAGTGACCTCACCTCAGCAGCAATTAATCACACAAGCAACACTGCGTCCGCCATCATTTAACTCCCGCCGTTGAAGAGTTCATTAATTACATGGGCTCTAAAGGACAGAAACAGGGCGGTGATTTTGAAAAGCATTTCCTTCCACTACATTGTAATTTTAAATGTCTCTCTTCCTGATTTCACTTGATCATCAGTTACTTTTGTTTTTCAGCATTCTTCTGCCTTTGATTGTCCTTAGCAGTGTACATGTGCAGAGAGAAAAAAACAAAAACGTCAAATATGATGAAGATTCTTTTCCATTGCGATAAAAATAGAGCTCTTCTAAACACAGCACACACAAAAGCAGTGCTCGAGGCCATAATGCCTGGCTATTATTCAGGGTGAATGTTGTAACGGAATATATTTAGTGAGGTCTGAAGGAAGAAAACAGTGCATCTTGTATTCATATATTCATACATGCTGCCATTATGCATGGATTCTAATCTGTGAGCCAGCTTGCCACTGATTGGCTTTGGCCTCATCAATCGCTATAATCGTTTTTCTTCTCGTATGATGTCAGAAACATAGAACTAATCTTGCCAGACTCTCAAACATTTTTAGCCAGTACTATACAGTATAAATGATTCAATCAAATCATACCAGAGGGCATCTCAGGATATCACAGTTGACGCTTTCACTAGAATAATTTACTGAATTTTTATGCGGATCGATTTTCCCAAACCTCATCACATCATTCTTGATTTGATGGGCATAAGAAATTGTAATGCTCAATAAAAACGTAGACTGCTTTTGAGGGACAGCTGTGGACTCAAGGCACTGCTCAAGGCATCCTGGTTAAATATAAACATACATTGAGAGAGAGAGAGAGAGAAAGAGAGCAGTAACTAAATCTGGAAAAGAAAAAGAAAAAATCGGTCCATACAATACGTTAGCCATCCCCCATATAGTGGTCTTGACTTGATGTCTTGACCATAATCACTGAATATTTGAAAGATGCCACAATCCTGCACAGAACGGCTGATCGGCTCTGTGTGAACCTGGTGAATAGCGTCAAGTTAACCGTTCCAACATGGCACTGCATCTACTTGCGTAAAGGGGTCCAATGGGACGTCTATATATGTCTTTTCAATGGCAATGGCCCACATTGTTCAATGAATGGGCAACAATTATTTAAAAATTCCATAAACTACCATCTTGCTTGTTCCAGAGATAAAAGAAGAGTCATACAGGCTTAGAATAATGTTACAAACAGATAAACTAACATTTAAATCCTTTTAAAGTAAAACTTGAGAAAAGCATTAAAACTATTGCATTTTTCTTCTCAAAAAATCTTGTTCACACAGCAGCTTACAGTTGGTTTAGAATACTGTCTGTATGAACGTGCAATTGGCGTCAAGCCTATATACCTTACCTGTAAACATAGTTATAGTGACCAAAGTAAAATCAAAGATGGCGACTTCCATAATGTCTTATAATTTTCTGATGCAACATGTGTCCAAACAATCTGCAAGTTCATCCTTCAAATCTTCATTAAGCAGCTTTTAAATTTGGGTGAAGAGCAGAGCTATTTGAATTGGACGCAGAACACAAAACTAATGGGATCTAAAACTTTCAGATGACTCACACAGCTCATTTCTCCTTTACTGTAAGTTACTGAAACCACACAAGAAAACACATATACAGTTTAGCATACGGAATGCGGTTGTCCCATCCGTAAATAACCAAACTGTGTGTGAGCATAACCATATTACAAACTCAAATAAAGGACTGGCCATATTCTGCTGTTGTGGAAAGTGGCCTTATCATTATGGGGCATGATCAAAGCATCGTTTTTCCGTTGACTGGTCTTTAAAAAGTTGCCATTGGTTGACTTTTAACAGCTTATAAGCAGGGCTCGAAATTAACACCCACCAACCCGCCAAATGCTGGTTAAAAATCATTTGGCTGGGTATCGTATTGACCAGTGACGCATGAGCCAATCATGCCAATTATGTCAGAGACGCTGTGGGTCATTTGTCCCCTTCGTCCTACATTTCACATGAACACTACACTACGGGCGACGTTTTAGATACCTTTGGCAGCAGCGCGCAGCAGTGTTCATTTCGTTGACAAATAATTCTCATCCTAATGTTCGTTAACAACATTTTTTCACTGACAAAAACGACGAAAACTAATTTTGAAATGACTATGACGAAAAACTATTGACATTTTCATCAACGAATAAAAACGAGACGATAATGTTATTAAGGGACAATTGGAAAGAGATTATTTCAGAACGAATGTGCTGCATTGTTCGGAGGTTAGATGTGTACATGAACTGTATTTATAAGCTATACACTTGCTGCACGTCTCATAAAACGTTCAAAAATGTCAGTATGTGGGATTAAGGGAAGAGCAGGCATATGGATATGTTTGGAGATGGAAGAGAGAGCTCAGTTCAGTCCGGTTTCTGAGCGCACACACTGAAACATACACATAGCACGTCTCACGCAGTGCAAGTAAGTTACTCTTGAATGGAGAATTACACGCAAAATGATTTTAAATTGTCCATTTTCACTAGCATTCAGGTAAACAGAGTCGATTACGTGAATGTAAACGGTAACGAACATGTTTCAGTACATTTCATTCGCTTGTATTCAGTTTTAAAGGGACCGCAGCCTAATTTAGTTGCTAATCGTGTTAATCATGCAACAAAAGTAAAATCACATCTGATGAAAGCATAACAATAAGTAAGGAATAATTGACGACGGGCCATTGAATTATTAGAAAAATAATGCACACCCGTCGTGACCGCATCACCACTTGCTTTCATCAGATGTTTCACTCTAAACTGATGTAAAGCTACATTCATTAAAACAAAGAAACAAACTTATCTACATCTTACACGTTCAGAGTATAAGTACAGTTTCAGCAGTGTTTTCATTTTTGTGCACTATTTCTATACAGTTCTGGTGATTGACCAATAAAAAAAGCTGTATCTGGAACTGAGAGTGCATCAAAAACATCACAGATTTCAAGGCATGTACTTTCATCTCAAACGACAACTAAATTATATAGATAACACCAAAACAATTCAATGGCAATTCATAATTGTTTTACATTTTTGTATATTGGTAGCTTCATATAAAACCATACATTCATTTAATAGTGTTCCAATGATGGTTGGTGAACCTTCATTTTTATTCATATACCCCAAAAGGACAACTTAGAAAACTAGTTCAAGTAACCTTTTGTGGCTTAAATTTTCATAAATGCTTTCAGTCATTATAGTCTGTGCTTACCACAAGCAATCGATAAAAACTATCCATATAGACAAGTTGCAAATTCGAACACTCCTTTAAGAAGTCTTGAGGTAGTAGTAGTGTTACTCTAAAATTAGGCTCCAGTGGGTCTGTCAGTGCCGTAAGACATAACGCAAAACGTCACAGAAACAAAGCATAATTATATTACAGACGTTTTTTTTCTCTCCAAACCCCTTCCTCTCTCTCATTGTGTCCGTCTCTGCATGTAAGGTGTGCTTCCATCATGATTTAACCGGACAGGCAGGAACAATGTTAGGATGAAATAATCACCAGCTGCTTTCCCCGGCATCCGTGAGTGACAGG
This sequence comes from Enteromius fasciolatus, assembly GCA_032361145.1. Classification (NCBI taxonomy): domain Eukaryota; kingdom Metazoa; phylum Chordata; class Actinopteri; order Cypriniformes; family Cyprinidae; genus Enteromius; species Enteromius fasciolatus. Next base: position 4,095,897 of record JAUMHR010000075.1, on the reverse strand, counting down.
GTTCATCAGCGTGGTGGATCAGCATGCATGTGACAGCCGCCGACAACCTGGAACTAATTTATTCAGCTCTTAAAGGAAATTCCATCTCTTAACTGTCTGTCGAAAGACACACTAACACACATCACACAGTTAGCAAGTCTAGCACAGCCAAGTATTGAGGCAAACTGAAATGAAAAATTAACTGCCACCCCCCTCTCCCCCCGTGTGTCAACCTTGCCTTGTCAGTTTGCTACAATTATTTTATTGTAATGAAATTCTTTGTCTGACTTTGTTAATGGAGTGTGTGGTTAGTCAGCACTTGGGGCCTCATCTCTGGAGAACTGCAACTGAGGCCTGATTGAGAAAACAAGTAAGCAAATGCATAAATGGGTGTCACTTTAATAAATGTATTGGACTATGAAATCAATTACAATTGATCCTTCATTTATGAAACTTGGCAGCATCATTTATTATGTCTCTAAGGGATTGAGGCCTGATTAAGTAGGCAGTCTATGAGACTGAAAGCAAATTACTTCCCTGTTAGCTAACACTTTGCATTTAAAAGTTCTTAAACAGCATGTCAGGTGCCATTTATGTGTTTGGGTTATGTCTTGTCACTTGTCCAGCGGATGTCTCACGGACAGATAAACAGCTGGTACTTGTCCAAAATACACAAAAAGGTATTGTTCTATTATTTTTGTTGTTTAGGACTGAAATATGAAGTCCTTGTGGAAATCATTCTTGTTTCCCTGTAAAATAGTATTAATTTGATGAACCAGATTTTTTTTTCTTTTTTTTTAACTTGCTTAAGCCTAAATATAATAAAACTGTATCCATGGGCTAGTCTTGTTATCTGATGCAATTTTGTTTCTTAATACAAAAATACTGACACTGGTAATAAGAAAATTATTATTTAATTCATATTTTTTGGGATTTCTCAACCTTGATGTAAATTATGCATCAAGGATCAACCTTGTTTTTATTAATGGGCTTTGACACATGTGATGCCAGTTATAAAAGATGTATAATTCTGATTGGCAACCCGGTAGGGCATGATATCACTGACACAGATAAACGATTTAACAATGAATGCAGGCCATTCATTGCTAAATATTCATATGATTTGCCACATTACAATGCGTTTCGCTTTCATTAACATTTGGTTAGATATTCTTATTTGTTTGCCATGCCAAATAGTAAAAACAACAACAAAGTGATAATAATTATGAATGATTCACTGATTGAATTATGCATGACAAAAGAGAAACATGCTCATCAGCTAATGACTAGCTTCCTCCTTTAACACAAACCCTTCGCCAGGAACAATGTGACAATGCAATGCAAGTAATTGTATGCTCACATTGAACTTGAAAATGTGGCACAATATCACACAATCATAGGCAATTAAACTTTTTTAATTGTAACACACACCAATGTGGAGCAAGATTTATGACCAACAAGCTTTGTATGAATGTCATGTTGCTCATTACAATCTAATGGTATTACCATGGTACATTACTGTATGATTGCCATAAAGTATTCATGTACCGCACAACAGCAATTGCATGGTACTTCAAGGTACTTCAAAGCATAGCGTTACCATGGTACTTTTTTTTGTAAGTGAAACCAGTTCTGCTTAACTACAAGACCGTATATAACATTATACACTTTTACAAATCTAGCTCCTGGAAATGTTTCTTATTCAAAAGCATAAAGCCTGTCAAGTTTGCAGATGAAATTTATAAAGTCCAGTTTTAGATTTTAGACAGTACATTTTGTTTAAGGCACCACAACCTGTCAAAATAGTAATCATTATTGCGATAATCTATTGATTTAGCTTTGGGGCAAAATACCGCTGCAGTACAAAACTACATTAATTTATTAAAAATGGAAACAAGAGGTTAAGCTGTATTTGCAAAGCCTCAGGTCAAGAGATTAACTGCGTTTCTCTAGGGTGCAATGACTATGGACAGAAGAATCAATGCCGAGGCAGTGATCCATTTCACCATCCCTTACACAGGCAAATGGATAAACATATGTTAAATAAATTTGATGCATTTGAAACACTTAAGAAATATCACATGGAAGTGTTCAGGAGAACCAGATTACCTGCAGCCTCATAGCTGGAGGAGTGTGATACACTATATTTGTTTCAAAATATGACATGGTATATAATTAATTACATTTAACATTAAAGATAACTTAAAATTAATCAAATTAAATGCTAACAATTAACTATTCAAAATAGGTCAAATTTAGGCAACAAAACAAAAGCTAATGAATACTATGTTATGCATGTCAGGTCAGTATTTGGAAACTTTTTCATGTTTATTTTTTGTTGTTGATTAGATGGAGGTAATACAGGCAATGTGTTCAAATGCCTGTGTTTTCAGGCTCCAAAAACAAAGTTATTAAAGACACCTAATGTAGGGTGACCATACGTGCCATTTTCCCCGGACGCGTCCTGGCCAGGATTTCTATAAGGATATAGTTTTGGCTCGGTT
>JAUMHR010000075.1:4028943-4040358 GCA_032361145.1 Enteromius fasciolatus | reverse complement strand
TAAACACTCCCTGGACTCGGTTGGACTCGGAACATTTTCAGAGTCCAAAAGGTTTGAGTCCGAGTCAAGTCCGAGTAAAAATTCATCCGAGTCCGTGACAAGTCCGAGTCATTCACAGTCAGTGAATAAACTAAAGCCACTTCTGCCTGTTATACAGCTTTTTCTGCATGAGTCCTATGAGTCACCCACCCTCAGTGGGTAAGGCAGTCATAAATACAAAAATATGTTCAAAAGCAATTGAATTTACCATAGTGTTGATTGGAAATGAGATTTGCTTCCCTGTTAGTGAAAGGGTTGAACTCTTACTTGAGATTTCATCATAACCAAGGTTTCACGAATATAACACAGCAAGGTTACTATCTAAAATAAGGATGCATCTTGTATGCTACAACAAAAAGCACAAGAGAGTGCATTAAAGAAAAATTAAACAAACCATTACACATGCATGCAACTACTCTATAAACCAGAAAACAACTAATGCCATGCCTACTAATGTGATAAATTCAACAACAATTACATAAAAGCTTGCTCATATAAAGTCATAGGCCAACCAACATTAAACCCCAAAATTAGAATTTTTTCTCAATCCATCTAAGATGATTTTTTTTTTTCTTCACTGGAAGAGATTTGGAGAAATTTAGCATATGACAAATGCTCACCAATGAATGGGTGCTGTCAGAATGAGAGTAAACACAAACTGATAAAAAAACATATTAATCCACAAATTAAATAGGCACGACTTCAAAAATGTGTGTATTAAATAAATTGTCTTCAACATCAAACCATTGTTTTTGGCCAAAATAGGAGTCTATCCATAATATTGCTTTCTCTTTTCTCTTCTCAATCACAATTGCATGTTCACATGATATTTGTGTGATATGAGATAAAAAACATCTCAGTTAGGTATGTATCCCTCGTTCCCTGATGTCTTGGCATCCCGCCTGGAAGACCAATCGACTCTGATCTTTGGAGAAAACGCCAATGGGAGATGGCCAGTTGTTTTTACATTCCTAGCCACTCCCCCGTACATATGGGTATTAAAGATGGCAGTTTGCGAACCACCATTAGATTTTTTTTGATCGCAACTGTCTCCCCAGCGCAGTCCCTTCTTGTGGCAAGAGGGACATAACGTTACATTGCTGACTGGCGTCATGGGGTCCCTATGGAAAACGCCATAACCCGGACTGCGTCATATAGGAGGCCCAAATGCTGACAGGCTGCAACTGGACAGCATGTCAGGTCAAATGGAGATCCCTACACAACCTTCCCAACACCCTGAGAGCCAGGTAGGGGCCCACCAGGGATGCAAAAAGCAGAGGTTAGGGGGTGGAGCACACAGATTTTTTGGCCTGTACGGAAGATCTTACTGGAATAGGGGGAACACAGTGGGAAAAAAACATGGACAAGAATGGATTCGATTGGTCTCCCAGATCTCCCGCGATCCCATTACTTCAGTCAATGACGTAACGTCATAGTGACAGACTGAAAAGGAAATGTATTGTTTGCATGCATTTTTAAGCATGGCAGTTTAAAAACAGTTGATTTGTTGATTTGCTGCTGAAATGCAGTCACTGGGGAAAGAGAACTTATTTTGCTGTGTGCACATTGTCTGAGACAATGTTTTGCTGCTTTATAGTCCTTGGAAGGTTAAATACACTTGTATGTGACAAGATGTCCATCTTTGCAAGCATAAACACAGCAATTTATATCTTAACCCGGTTCCTGCATATATGCACTTTGAGTAAGAACTTAAATTGCACACTGAGTTTTGATTGTACAGATAAGCAATACATCAATCAAATCTGTGAAGGGTCTACTTTCATTTGTATACACATATAATAACAACACAACTTTGTGCAGTAAGGAAATTAAGAAAACAAAAAGGGTGCGCTGCCTGCCACTTTGCTCTGTGTGATCTTCATTTGAAAATGTGTCACTAAAATGAACTGAAACTCTGCAAAAACTCCACAAAGAGACATGACTTATATCTGTAGAAAGCTTGGTATATCTTCTATTACACTAAGACAGTCTAATCAAAAACAAATATTCTGTGATAAAGTAATTCATATGAAACAGACGCGATGTCCAGCCTTTCGCGTCTCCTCCATTATCTTTTAATGTAACCACGCCCACGCGCCGCATGCACAATAGATATGATAATCATCCACGAGGAGCACACGGCACGTAAACACCCACATTACCACAAACAAAGCAGCAAAGTTTACCTGAAGTTTATCCCGGACACTGTACGCTTCGTGCTGAGAGGAATAAGACAGAATTCACCTCAGAAAAAGACGCGCTGTGATAAATAAATATGCCAAGAAGACGCACTCAGAGGAATAAGCTTCAGATTACATCAGACAAGAAGAATGCAGACTCGAACGAGCGCCGGAGCGATCTCTCTAATGAGTGAGTAATGCTTATTTCTTGTATTAGTTTGCTTGTTATTGTGGCATAAACTTGAACAAATTTATTGGTTTGTTTTTCCCGAACTATAATGCCTGACTGAAATGTTTGAAATCAATGAAACATTTTGAATATGACAGACTGTATGCTGTTTCTGCTCTACTTATATAATATAAAACAATACGATATAAAAGTAATATCATGAATGCATGATGAATGCTGATTAGTTGATGTGTTATTGTGGCATAAGCTTGAACACATTTACTGATTTGTTTGTTTTTCCCGAACTGTAATTCCTGACTAAAATGTTTTCAAATAGAGTGAAACGTTTTGAATATGGCATCTAAATTTATTTGGACACGATGCTGTTTCTATGCTCCATATAATAGACTATAAAACAGTATGATATTAGTGCATGATGAATGCTACTAATGTAAGAATGTTTAGACCATATTATTAATACTCTGTTCACAAATCTATTTTATAAATATATATCTATAGATATGGATATACCAGCATGGCATCTTGCAACGGATTCTTTGGCCACTGTTGTTGTATGAAGTGTAGATGTCTACAGTAGAGGCCCTGGAGAGGAAGATCAGCTGCCATCTCCGAAGATGGCTTGGCCTGCCTTGCAGTCTAACAAGTGCAGCACTATATGGCAGGAGTGATAAGCTTCAAAATGCACCAAAATGAAACATCCACTTTTAATTTCAGTACTATATTTCATTATGGGGTGCCAGGTCTCTCTTCTACCTTTGCCCATGATAATTGGTAATCCTGCATACCCACCCAGAAAACATACTGGGGGATGGGGGAGAACAGAGATTGTGGTGATCTCTTAAATTTAATCTTTCTCAAATGTGCTTGACAATTTGTCACACTCAGCATTGAATTTATCATTCACCCGATCAGTATTCACCATGAATGTTCAGGAAGATAAACTGTCTGTCCAGGCATCAGTATGCAGTAGCTGTAGAAGGCAAGCTTCTAAAATGAGGAGTCAAAATTACTATTAATTTATAATCAATAGTGAGCTTCTATTTGGACCACTGCTCCATTAAACACTGAAAGTGTAATGATAGTTACAGCTCTCAGTGATCATCTCAAGTAATTTCAAGTTCATTCCTATTCAGTTGTGACTGTAAATGATGATGTCTTAGTGGCTGAGTTGTTTGCTTTGCAATTAGTCAGTCCCTTTCCACCAGTTTAACCCATTCAGCGGGTTTGCAAAAAAAAGATGTGAGCATTATTACACTGACAGGGTAATCAGCCAATCACAGTGATATGTATGCATGTCTTTATGCTGTAGGATACAACGTGAATTTATAAGTATACTGATCAACAAATTTTGGTATGTAACGATCACAAAGTTTTGTCATGTTGCTATGATTTAGCATTTTTCATGCAGAATATGACTTATAAGAAATTATATTAGTGTCAGAAGTTTCTGGTTTAGTGCATTGTGAGGGCAGCAGGTCCAGGTAATTTGGAATGAAGCACTTGAGAGCAGGTCAATCTCTGGGAATTAAAATTCAGCTGTGGTCAAAGACTTTTTGCCCTCTGAGACTTTTTGAAGAGAAGTTTTGTCAACCTTAACGAGATAATTTTTGCTTCAGCATTTATTTATTGTTTGTCATTAAACCCTCATGACCAGTTTGTATGTATTCATATACGAGCTGCAAATTTGTGCCAATTCAAATTAGTCTAAACCCCATTAAAGGGTAGGTTTAGGGGTGGGGTTAGGTGTAAGTCATTTGTACAAATTCATACGAATTGGCAACTTGCAAAATACGTACAATTTGGCAAAAATCGCATGCATTTGTACAAAGTAGCCACCTCATAAAATATGTACTTATATTTACATAAATTAGTTTTAATGTTTGTATTATTTCAGCATTTATTATAATTATTTGCTTGTTTATTTAAAAAATAAATTAAAAACTGCAATTTTATAAATGAAAATGACATTTAAAATAGTAATTTTTATTTATTAATTTATTTATTTAAATTTGGTCTATAGCCAAATCTACATTCAAAAATGATTAAACTTGACAAGCTGAACTCTCAACAAAGTAGCAAGTTATCTATCTGTCTATCTGTCCATCCATTTGTTTACATATTAATTTAATGCATTTTCATCTCATACATTTTATATTTAGCTTTCATATCGCATATGTTGGATGTTATTTTCTGTAATATCAAAAAGAAATTGCAAAGGAAACATCAAAGCAAAATTCAATTTCCTTTAAAGTGACAGAAATAAAGCATAAGATTTTCTCCAACTAATCTGATAATATAGTGACTGATTTTCCATTCATATCTTCTCTGACTAGATGTTGTCTCTCATCATTTTAGTTGCACTCAACCCTGATGCACGTTGTCACAGCAGGTGCCGACATAGAGAAGGAATGGTTGTAGATACCTTTTTATTATTCATATAAATTGCGAGGTCTTTTCAGCTACAAAGCCAGTCTGGAATGACCCATTGAAACTATTGTGACCTTCGCAAAAAAGCGTGACTTTTCATCTCAGAGATCTTCAGTGCTTCTGTCCAAGTTGTCTGTTATCATTACTACTGCTTTGGGGTGCTTGGGCTGAAAGGCTGGTGCAGGTAAATCTGGTACGATGGGATAACCGTGACAGTTCATCAAATTAGTCTACATGTGTAAAGCCTGACAATGGGAGTAGAATGAGCGCAGGTGCTCCCGTAATGAATGACACATAATGTTTTAAAATTTCCTCCTGGCAGGTAGATGTTGAATTAAAACTGACTGACTGAAGAATTTCAATAAAAGCTTGTCTGCTTTTTGGTTTCGCTTAAACCTGGCCTTCAGGAAAGGAACATTTTTGTACTTTGAATTTGAAGCTGGAACTAGGAATGAAAGTGCACTTTTACATTAGGTATAACACTATGCTTTTTTGTTATTTTAATTAAGTAGTCAAAATCTCCACATTGTTTTCTTTTATTTATTTATTTTTTGGCCAACTTTATTCACAGGAATATAACTGTCTATAGATTCTGTCTATATGAAGTTGCTTCGTTTAACCGACTGCAAATTCTGCAAATATCAAGGGCTTTCTGCACGCCGGTGGTCACAGGCTATTGATCAATACCATCTAAATACTTTTAGGCGGAAAGAGCATGAAGAAAGCATTAGAATTCCCAAGCTGTTTCACTAAACTTTTGTTTAGATGTCAATGCCTTTATTAAATGAGCAATACTGTATGCAGTTGAAACAGGTACAGCAAATCAGATTCAACATATTGGAGAAAGTTATTTTCATCTCCCACTCCTACCCAGACTCAAAGCTCATGCGGGTTGCCAGTTTAAGATCATGCAACAAGAACAAGCGCAATCACAAGCCATAGATCTTACAATGCAAGTTAATCAGCTAACATGTGCCTGCAGTGTTTTTGTTACTTGAAAATCATAAAACAGCATATGTGGGCTTTTATGTCAGATGGAATCTCTAATCCATTTTGTTTGCTGGCTTCCATGATTGCAGCCCTCTGTGTTTGCAACTGGCAACCCAGTATGTAAATTGTACTGGGTAAATTGGCAAACAAATATAATATACTAGCTGTATCTTTTATTATTTTTCCCCCTCAGAGAAGTCAGGTTTTTAATTTAGCGTCTTTCAATATGCCTTTGCCTGTTTTCTGTTCTCATTAAATCTCAAAGAGAAGCTGTACTTAATTGATAAGACTGACACATCTATTAGATTACGGGCTAAACCACCCATCTTCCAAAACTTTGTTAAAAATCATGCATGTCATATGTTGATTAAATGTGATAATGTACAAAAATACTTTATAACAATTTGTCAGCGCACAACATCTGATAAACCCTTCAAACACCTGTCTCACTCAATGCAAATGCCAATAGGTCCAAACATGCTGTGATCCAACCAATCAGAACACATTTCTTGGAAATGCATGAAACCTCATGGCACCTTCATATGAATGCTTATCCAGCTGATGCAGCAGAGACAATGGCACAGATCCACCCACTCACAGATTTTAGACGTATGTCTATAATGAACCTGCATATACAAATAATGTGGTTATCCTTGCAAAACAGTTCCATGGCAACGAAGTAGCACATATTGTCAGCTAAACACAAGGAGATTTTGACCTCAACACAAACAGGAAGACTCGGATGCCCTCTGGAATTACTGTGGCAATGCTGTAGCCTGTTAATTCTCTTAGGCTGTGGATGTGTCTTTACATGATCTTGGTTTTATTCAAAAACAAGCATTCAAGCGAAGTGCCTTCTTTGTCAGAAGTTTTACCTGAGAAAAAAGGTATTTGCTTGCATTCGCGTTACATCTCAATGACAGCTGGTTAGCAGGTGCATGTCAAATTTGTGTATGTATATATATATATATATATATATATAGTCACACACAAATGTTCACCAAGGTGCACTTATTTGATCAAAAATACAGTAAAAAAAAATACTATGACAAATTATGTTTATAAGAAATGTTTTATGTTTGTATCTTGTTATAATTTATTCCATTTGCAAAGCTAGTGTCACATTATTCAGTCTAATACACTTATTCAGTGCTTAGTTATTATCAATTATTATTAGTAATCAACTATAATAAACCATTACTATAGTTGTAATATCATTGTTTTGTTTAGTGTTTTGTTTGTTTTTTCAGAAACAAATTGGTGTATATGTGTTAAATATATTTTTGTTGTGATAATTCTCTGAACAACTATATATACAATTATATGGAATATAATTAAATTATAATAAACTATTATTATTATAACATAATTATTTATTTATTATTTATTAAATGTCTACATTGTTACTATTTATACATGAAATTTAAAACATCTTACAATGTTACTTTTTTAATTTGTAACATTATTTCACAATTGTCACGGTTAGCTGGAGTTACTAACCCAGCTTACTGGTTGGCACTCCAGCGTCAGACATGTACACTGTGCTTTATGTCTGTTTTCATTCATGGACTCATTCACACGAACTCATGTCCCCGCCCTTCTCGTTTGTTTTCATGGTGTTTCATTGTTTTCTCCGTCCAGTCTTACGTGTATAAATACCCTGGATGTCTTTGTGTATTCACGGTTCATTGTACTGTCTTGCTGTCTAGTAGGGTTGGGTCGATAGACGATGCCATCGTCCATCGCCGATGACCGATAGACATCAGGATGCTGAGCCGGCATCGCGATGCTCCGCCCCGCCGCAACAGCAGCAACCAGCTCGCGAAAAAACACTTAATCTATGGCGGCAAATCTATGCCATTAATAAGCGTTACAACTAACCCCCCCGCCACCTATGGCGACGACGATATCATCGTCCATCGCGATGTTTCACATTAGACATCGTAAGATGCCAAATTGGTCGACATCGCCCAACCCTACTGTCTAGTGTATTCTTCCGTGTTCATATAAACACATGTTTTCATGTTGCTCGTTGCTCTGAATTTATCGTTATCGAAGACACCTGTTCCCGGACTATTGCTCTCATTTTGCCCTCTGTATTCTGTTCACTACCTGCACGACCTACGCACAGACTTTAACCACTCTTTTGCTCTGCCACCTCTGTTGATGTTTGCTGGTGATGACCCTGATAGCCTGTCTGTTTCTATTCTTCGTCTCACATTAAACAGTTTGCACGTTAATCCGAACGACTCCTCGTCTTTATTTTTTTATCAAATAAATGCAGCCTTTGTGAGCATGATACCTTTTTTACAAACATAAAAAAACTATTTAATTCTAAACTTTAGATTAATAGTATTCTAATACTATTTTTGGAAGGTATATGTTACAATACTTCATTTGTTAGTGTATCATACTATACGCTACTCTACAGTTTTTAGACTACGCTGTTTTTGCCCAACCTTACCCTCAATGATTTTTCACCCTAGTCTTTGTAAGCTCGTTTTCATCAGCACTGAATGGTTTTTTTTGTTTGTTTTTCTTTTTCATGAGGTCAGCTCTATTTTTGGTCCATTGCACTGTGCAAAAAAAAAAAAGAAAATGCCCTGTGATTAATGTTGTTAATCATCTCATTATTCCTCCGTAACAGGACATTTCTCAAATGTTTATCACATTTTCTCCCATAGCTCAACCGCATCTCCATTTCCCAAATCAGTTTATAATGATACAATCATATTAGCCTAAACAGGACTTTCTGTGCTGAATTTTTCATCAAAGGCTAGTTTTCAGCAACTTTTACAGAATACACACTCAAAGCAGCATTCAGCAATGTGAACTCAAAAAGAACTTTGAGAATTTTTCTCAAAAAGACCACACTGAAGACAATATGTTGCTGTTTGTTAACTCTTTTGTTGTCAACTTAAAATTGTCTTCCTGTCAGTTCAAAGAAATGCATTGTAGCTCAAGTTGTTTTCATTTGTAAATGAACATTGCATTATAAAAAAGAACAAAGAGTGTCTTTTTATAGTTGGGTTGAGAATTGGCATGCAAATGGTGATACAACTCTCTGTATTTCTCTGTTTCCCTCTATAAATAGCTGGAGGCTCTTCTAACGTTTCCTCTGTTTGGACGGAGCTCTGATGCTTGGATCTGCAGTGAGGCTGGCTGTATCTCACTTGGCTTCTGTCCGACCATCCGTTCTCTCACAATGAATCATCCAGAACTGTCAGACTGCGACTGACTCACTGGAGCCAATCACCTGTGATGGATAAACAGGTAATAAAAGACGAGTTAAAGCTGATCAGAACAGACTCAGTGGCGCCAAACCCTGTGTTAAAATATGATGCAGCATAAACGGTGCACTAAAATATGTCAGTGACCCATCTAATGCTGCTTTGGTGCAGTGCAAATCAACTCATTTTTAGAGCAGTCTTAGCATATATATATATATATATATAATTAATAACGTTTTTTAATGAATATTCATCCATTCAGCAAAAAGATTTAGATATTAAAAATAATAATAGTAATTATAATAAAAGGGTAAAAGTCTAAACATTATTATTTATTTTTACCTGTCTTTTTCAAGGTTTACATATATATATATTCAAAATATCACATTTAACAAATTATGTTTTAAGCAGTTTTTTTCCACTATTGTAATGTGTAAATATGCTGCCTGTGTTGTTTTGTGCATGGTGTTTTGGGTTTGACTGGATGCACAGGCCTGTTGATAAGCATATCCACCTTTATCCGAAAAAGCCTGTTATTAAGTTAGGAATGGCACTTTCAGTTTGGAGAACTTCCATTCAAAACGACTGAAAATTATTTCCAATAATAAGGTTACAAATAATATTTCTGTCAGTTTGACTGAATAAGTTGTAAATTTTGCTTCAAGCTCGTTTTGTATGCGTCAGGAAAATAATATAACGCTTGGTATTTTAATGTGACATTGCTATCACAAGAATATTTATGGCAAGATGGTTCTCTGTGTTTGGTTCCTACTGATTATTTTCTTCTTTTTTTTCTTCTTTTGTATTTTGCTGTAACAGAATGACAAGAAAAGACAGCAGACACTGCACAGTTGTGGTCTGCTCTCTCGTTTTAATAAACAACATATCCCATGAATAATTCACTGGAATGCACTAAGAATCACTACGAATTTTTTTTTTTCTTTAATCCTCATGTCTCTTTTCTGTTTTTGCACACAGATGGTTTAAAAAAAAAATTGTTTTTTTTGGACTTGTAAGTCATATTAGCAGTATTGACTCTCATGTTTCTAATGTATTAAATAATACACTTTTATATTAAAAGGACAGAAATTACTTTTAATTGTCCATCAATGTTTCAGTTAATAAATATTTTGATTAAAACAACATCCAGGATATTGTTGTGGAAAGACTCATCTGAGCTGCTAGGGTTATTCATGGTCTGCTGTAATTAATTTGTTAATGGTTTTACAGTTTTTGGTTTCCTTTCAATGTTTCGTTGCATTAGAACAAACTTTTAAAAAGGTTAATTGAAAGTCTCTGATTATTTACAGCTCCTCACATCACCTTTGCAAAGCTTCACGGAGGTCTGGTTTATTATTTACATCTATCATTGTTTTCACCTGTTTTTTTATTTTTTATTTTTTTATTTTTTTGATCATGACCCAACGGTTCAGCTGTTTTATTCCAACTGTTTATGCTTGGGTATAAAGAGAAGAAAGCTATTTTATAACTTTTTTTAATCCAGTGTACTGCTGTAATGTCTGCAAGGTCATTTAAACAAAGGCCAAAGATAAAATATATAAGCAGAAACATAACAAAAAGGAAAAAAAAAAAACCCTCTAAAATTATGTGTGTCACTCAAAGGAAAGTAAAATTCAAACTGGCATGCTTGATTAAACACCAACCACAATCAAAACAACTCATCTGAAGCTCATATTTGTTATGCACATATATTATACACTGATTACCAAAATATTTTATACATAGATAAATGTTAACTTCTCACTTTACCTGGCATTGAAAGGTCAATTGAGAATATTTGTGAACTGTAAATGTTTTTTTCTACAAGTGTATTATGCTCAAGTATGCATTTATTTGACAATTAAAATTGGCATATTAGGGCCATTCGCATCGCAGGAAAAGTAGTACCTGAACCAATTATGGAACTACCCACTTTTTGGCTTAGTTAAACAAGTTAAACAGTTTTAGTTCCAGGAACTCCGTCTGGAGGAACTGAATTAGCTCCTACTTCAAATCAGGGTCTAAAAGAGTACTAGGTACAGTACTATCAGTGATGTAAGTGCATGCTGATTGGATAAAGACATATGAAAACACCCTCAACCTCCATGATTTAAAACACTGTGTAAAAATACTGTCCTGATTTTGCTGAGTTAGGCGTGTTCCTGGGTCAACTTATTTTGTTGACCCTGGAACAATATTTTATTCCAAAATTTTAGTTTTGAACATATCGCTACACCTAAACCTAACCCTACCCATGTGTAATGTCTAAAATCAAAGAAATAATAGATGACTGACACTGATGTACAAGCACCAAACACTGATTGTAAGCCTAAACTTCACAAAAACTATAAACTGGTTC
>JAUMHR010000075.1:3988510-3999342 GCA_032361145.1 Enteromius fasciolatus | reverse complement strand
ACGTGGTTTTAGACAAATCGTACGAGTGAGGTCGTATGAATTAGTACGAATTGGCACAAATTTGGCACCTCGTACGATTATGTACGAATTGCTCGTGAGACTTTGTTGAATAATGCTAATAGTAGCAGGGGCGGATCTAGAAAATTATTCATGGGGTGGAAAGGGGGTGGCATTAAAATTATGAGGGGTGGCAACACTGAAGAAAGCATCCTTGCATGTTTTTTGTAGATTCAAGGAACACAGTTCCTAGTTGGTGTATACACTAGGGTGCACATTTTTACATTGTCCTCTTAAAAATGTAATGTGTGATTGACTTGAACCTGATATCTGGATTGGAATGAACTTGGATGACTTTTTTCTGGATAAACTTCTTTTCACTGAGTTCTAAACAACATTTAAATCACCAACAAATCAAAATGAATCAAATAAATCACAGTATTTAGTGAAACAAGAGCAACAAAATTACATTTTAAAGTATTCAAATATCTTGGATGAGACGTGAAAACAAATTCAATAATTTTAGTGCAAGTAAAGCAACAAAAGTCCCTTTAAGTCCAAGTATCTCTTCTTACTGGAATTAGTTTACCTGTTTCGAGTCTTTGGGTTTGAGCATGGGCGTAAATTTAATTTTACAGCGAACGGGGGGCAATAAAAAAAATTTCTTGCGAGCTGGTTTAATGAAAAGGCAGATTTTTTCTTCAAAACCATTGCAATGTTTGTTATGTTGTTTACAGGTGAGTCACCCTCTCTCTGCCACGACGATCTCGTAGGCTGCATTGAACTGATAACTTCGGTCCAAAAGAAAAGAAATAAAAGCCTGCACACACTGAAAGCTGATTGGCTTATTTTGCTTAGTAAACCAATCAGGATGCTCTTTGTCTAGCACACGCTATGAACAGGCACACACACAGTTCACATGCACGCACTGTCTGTCTGTCTCTCTCTCTCTCTCTCTCCTTCACTCCGTCTGCGCGCATTATAAGATGCAAGTTGCAGACATTAATGTCTTGCGTGCACGCACTTGCCGGCATTGTGTAGATTCCGGGATATTTTGTACAATTTGCGGGCATCAGGGAACCACTATCAATATACGGGACACTAGTGCTGGGGTGGCAAGGCTTTTTCTTAGGGTGGCAAATAGTAGGAACAATATAATATATTTACAAGAAGGGACTCCAGACATATCCAAGAAGACCAAGAATATCAGAATCTTTTACTTGAGCCAATAATGAACCACATATAATACCTGTCAGATGGTCAGCGAATGGACTGAGGGTGGTCAATGGCGCCGTCTTGTCTTTTAGTTTTAAATCAGGTCATTGTGCTTGGAATATTGGACTATTTTACTTTGTCATTGTTCATATTAAATTGCATTGGGCTTATCGTCTTTTGTCATTGTGTTACAAGAGCAGACGGCTTCGGATGTTGTTTAAGTTTTAATGACCTGCAGCAGTGTGACTGTCATTTCATAGTCCATTTATGTGAAATCATTCTGATCTGTTTCTCTATAAAGCCACAAATGACCATACTGAGAAAAATCTCGACAATCCAGCCCACAACTTTGATGAACAGTTTTAGCCACATCTCACCATTTTATGAAACAAAAACTATAAATACTGAATAAGTTAACAAACAAACAATAAGACTGAACAATTGCTACATATTAATTAAATAATGAATAAAAAAATAATAATAAATAAATGCTGACAGTATTAGGGAAAGTTGCTTTTAAAAGGAATGCATTACAACATTGCGTTACTCCCTAAAAAAATAAAGTATAACTAATATAACTAAAAAAAATAAATAAATAAATAATTATGTTACTTAGTTAGTTTTTATGGTAAGTAATATGTTACATTACTTTTGCCTTATTTTTATGTTACTTTTTTAATATGTGGGCAGACCTTGAGTGTTTGTTTTTAATATAAGAAGATTTATAGCAAATGTAAAAGCACATCAAAAAGTGTCACGAATAAACCTCAGGCTGAAGAAAATGTAAATTCACATCTGTTAGAATACAGGAGAATAAAGTTACTCATATAACAATAAATTTATATTCAATACTCATATAGCACACTAGTTTGTTTTTGAAGTCATTTTTGCTTGTAAGTATGGTTGAACTGGATCATTAAAGGTCAGCAGCAAAGACATTGGTTAATAAAGACATTAGAAATATTTGTGTAATTTAATTATTGCAGGTTTGTGTCATATTCTGAATACTAAATCTGTTTTTTGAGAGTGAGATGAATTAATACACGTTGACATTTAGTCTAGAACTACACTGTATTCAGACACCGCACACAATGCTCTGTATTTCTGATTTCTTCCAACATGTCAGGAGACTTAAGTATATAAAAAATAAGAAAACAACACTGTTACCCCCAACACTGAATGCTGAAAATCTGTTTACTCTCATGCCATCCAAGATACAAATGTACAGCTGATAAAAACTTTTCAAATTTTTTTCCAATTCCAATCTAACAATTAACATCTTCTGAAGTCAAAAGTTGCATGTTTGCAAGAAACACATCCTTCAATGAAGCATTTTAACTTTAAACAGTCATCTCTGGCCAAAATAAAAGTTCAAGGGTTTCAATGTAAGATTTGTTGATGAATTTGTTTATTACAAACACGCTGCTTTTCACTTCATTCGCTGGAGTCATGTGGATTATTGTGATGTTTTATTATCAGCTGTTTGAACTCTGATTTCAGTGGCACCATGATCCATAAGCTAACACCATTACATTATTACACGATGATACAAATTCATCTACATCTTATAACTAGAGGGCAAGTAATTTTTCAGCTTTTTTATTATTATTTTGGTCTTGGTACAGTGGTAGTGTTGATGCAGCCATGTCAGGGAGATGCTGTGTGTTTCTGTGAGAAAGCAAAAGCACTTGTTGCTATGTCTAGGGCGAAACGGCACGCAACAAAGTAAAGCGGAAGCCGTGTGTGTGTGTGATAGCACTGCTGACCACTCAATAATTTTCATAGATCAAAGAAACTAAAGAATTCCACATTACAACATAAATGAGAGGAAAAAGTAACATGTTTATTGTGAAGAGGCTATTAATAGGGTTTAAAAACTTCAATAGGGGGCTCAGGCCAAAATAACAAACAAAACACATAACTGATAACAGAATCTAACTAACCTGCCAAAAGAAAAAGAAACAAAAGTACATCCAAATCTCCTTAACTAACATAAACAGGGAAGAAACTGATTCAAAACAGAAATGGCACTAAACCCCAAACTAAGTTAACAATTACAGAAAAAAAAACATAAGGCCTCAACACAAACAGAGATCAAGCAAAAATAACTTACAAACAAATACTGGGTTTCTTAACTATGAAGGTCAATATAACAGAATAAGAGACCACCACATTAAACGTTGGTTAGCATTTGACATTCTCATAAGGAACACCAAAGGGTTGTGGTCAGTATAAACTATAATAGTGATAGGATTTCCACCCAAATATACTTCAAAATGCTGGAGTGCCAACAATAAAGATAATGCTTCTTTCTTGATGGTGCTGTAGTTTTGCTGGGTTTTAGAAAACATCTTGGAGAAAAAAGAAACAGGATGTTCAACTCCAACTTTGTCTTCCTGTAACAGGACTGCTCCAGCTCCGGTAGCGCTTGCATCCACCTTTAGCTTAAAAGGTGATAAAAAGTTGGGTGCAGAAGGAACAGGTGCAGTACAGAGCAAATCCTTGGCAGCATTGAAAGCGTTCATACATTCCACGGACCACACAAACTTCCTAGATGTACTTAAAAGGTCAGTAAGATGTGAAACAATGGCAGCGAAGTTTCTACAGAAACCCCGATAATATCCCGACATACCCAAGAACCGACGCAGCTTGTGCTTATTAGTGGGTGTAGGAAACTCAACAATGGCACAGATTTTGGCCTCCACGAAGCGTGCAAATTCAAACAAAGAGTGTTTTATTGAGAAGCTGAACATAGACAGACAGGCTGGGTCATAACCGGCAATCAACAATGGCAGAGGCAAAGCAAGAGAGTAGTCAGAGTCCGTGCAATAGTCGGCAATAATATATACAATCCGTGGGGCAAGACAACGGATTGACAGTGCTAATGGACCGTGGAGACATACAAACACATCCGGGTTTTATACAAATGAAGTACCTAGACAACAGACGAGTGGGTGGAGACATGAGTTCATTGATGAGAGTCCAAGAGTGAAAACAGACATAGAACACAGAGAGTTCGCTGGGCACTGAAGTGCCATCCCCTGATCTGGGCTGGCACTTCCAGCTGACTGTGCCAAAAGCCATGACGGCATCATTGTTCTGTTTTAAAGTTGCACACCTGTAATATTTTCTTAAAAATCTTAATTAAACTAATGCCTAGTCCTGGCTTAAGCTAAGCCCCATTTGTGAAACCGGCCTTTATGTTTATCTTAAAAGCTAAAGCTTACAATAATAGAAAGTGACGTCACAAATTTCAAAGTGTGCTTATGGTTTTGGCCAATCACAGTGCAATGGGGAGAAGCTACCATGACGTACAGTATTTGAACAATGTTGTGTTTTTTAAATGTTAAAGCATTTCAGCATATTCTGTTACACCAAATACTCAAAACAGAATCATATGACCCCTTTAACAAAACTGGAATAGTTCTGTTTGGATTATGCGAGGAAAACCATTACCTGGTACATAGAGCAGCAAACAGAACTCTGCCAAGGTAGGCAGTTCAGTAACAACTTCTGTATTAAACTATTGTGCTGTTTTAGCATTCATGTGCATCAGTCAAGCATTTCACAAGCATTTCACGGGTCATGGATGTTCGATGTGTGCATACAATTATGGCAGTTGGCCAGCTGGCAAGCAGTTAATGGTGCTTCAACAACTCATGCATCTGAACAATAACAACACTTCATGCATACAGTTTCATGTACAGCACTAATGCAATATAAGTGCCAATAGATCTAAAACTTTTTTTTTTCATAGCAATCATCAGATGTTGCTATAACAAATCCTAGTGAATTTGCAAAGTTCACAACTTGCAAATTCCCAGATAATTCTAAGCAAACAGCGTGTGTCAGGGCTGAAGAGACATAAATAAATAAATAAATAAAAAGATTTAAATAGAGAGAAACCTGTTGTTAGAAAAGCCTGTCAGGAATCAATTAGCTCCTCATCTCAGACGCTGTGAATGGCAAGGTGCGAGGGAAATCGCTGTCTAATTCCCAGAGGTGCTGTCAGTTGATGGCCTATCAATTCTGCATCCACTCTTGTCCTCCGGTAAATGAGGTGTAGATGACTCAAACAGTGCTGGAGAAAAAAAATAAAACTCATTTAGCAAAACATCTGCCTGTCAGGTAAGAAATCATTTGACAGACAGTAAGTGGAACTCATCAATTAAAGGAATGAGTAGACATGAGCAGATAAAATGTCCAGCATGTTGATTATTTATTATTGCATGTATGCATGAATGTATATTTAGCAGTACGTTTTTTTGCAAAAATATCAGACATATATAGATACAATTAACCAGTTTCAACTGATAACTATAGCGGCAGACTGGCATTAAAACATTAACAACTTTTTTTTTTTTGCTTTTTTTATTTAACAAAAATTATGATTACGGGGCAGATTATTGATTAATCATAGGTCCCACTTTATATTAAATGTCCCTAATACATGTGTACTTCCATAGTAACTAGATGTGTATCTAGTATGTAACCACAGTGTAAGTACACATTGCTAAATAGTATCTACAGCTGTAACATTTCTGTAACTACACTCATGTAACAACCCTCAGAATGGTGTGTGTAAGTACAAATGTGTAACATGACATTGGTAACAACACTTGTTTCACTTCACTAAGTAGTCATGTAACAGGAATTACATAGCTACATTTTGTAATAGCAGTATGTGTAAGAGTAACTGGAACAGGGGGTGATCAGGGGGTGTAGTTGGGTAGGTTTAGGGATATGTAAAGTGATGGAGTAGGTGGAGTTGGTGGACCTCTGTAATACCAGTGTATATACATGGTAAATCCTCAGGAACTGTCGACTTAATATAAAGTATAACACTTTATTTACCAAAAAGTGCTGTTAGTCCTGTTACACATTTGTACTTTCATTACCAAAATGTGTTGTTATCCAGCTGTAGATACTATGTATTAGTGTACTTACACTGTGGTTACATACTACATACGCATCTAGTTGCTATAGAAGTACACAGGTAATTAATAAAATAATTGGTAAATAATTGATTTAATGATGTAAAATATACACAATACACAACGCATTTTGATGTGATTAATCATGTAAAACAGAATTTAAATGTTGCTTTATCTTAGTGTTGATACCATATGAATCCCTGCAAACCTGTGTACAAAATGGACACAATTAATAAATTGTAAAAGAAATCACAAAGAATTAACCTGTATTTGATTACATAAAGCATGTCACCATGGCAAAGTAAATTAAGATATTGCAAAGCCGATGACAACTTGACCACCACTACAATATAATGGCCAAATCAACAACATTAAACCAATTAAGTATCAGCCGGTTCAAATCATTTTAGCCTTTAACTGGCCTTGCCATTCGGTTTAATGGGTAAGGCTTGACTCACAGAGACCGCAGCTGTCACTGACTATTAATGTGTCACATTGAGTGGGATGAAAAATAATAGCAGTATTTCAAAATGTAGCCAGCCAGAGAGGTTAAAGGAACACAACACCATTTGAATGTCTGTCGGCTCTTCAATTATATATTCTGTATTGTACCATCCATAATTATTCTCTTATGGTGTTTTAAAGGGGAAATATCAGACAGTCACAAGCTGGCACCGCTCAAGTAAAGCCATTATGGCTTACAAAACAATGTAATTGTTCATGACATCAGAAACAGAACAGTTCAGAGAACTGAGCATTTAATGAATGCGCCACTAAAGGCACTATTTTCTAATTTTAATGAAGTCTGTGCCACTAACAAAACTGGAAAATCACATGAATGCTCATCTCCTTCTGCCATATGAATCTGCATCTATTCACAATGCTGTCATTGCCTCGCTGATGCCGAACAGAATGGTAGAGCAGCCTTTAGAAAAATAAAAGGAAGAACAAAGTAAATTCTGACTGAATATGCATGGACACTTGATTGCCCTTTGAAATGACTCAGCTGGCATATTAATTCTCTCAGTAGCACAACATAGAAGTTTTAGGAGGCAACAAACTCTATACAAAACAAGTTTCATCAGTTGTTCCCCGAGTGCTCCAAGAAGTATTTGAAGGCACATTTAAAATGTATAAAGAAAAACATCCCACTTTCAAGAAAAAAAAGAGGAAAGATGCACAACAATTATAGTTTTTCTGAAACATAATATAATGTTCTCAACAATTACATAAATAGACGTATCACCAAATCAGCATATTGGAAAGATTTCATGATTGTGTGACTCTGAAGACTGAAGTAATGATGCTGGAAATTCGGCTTGGCCATAAATGAACTGCTTTTTTAAATAAAATAAGATGGGGGGGGGATAAGCATAAGAAACGGTCTCAAACTATTTAAGTGTATTTTAATTATAATACTTGTGCATCATTTGAGTGCATGCAATTTGGTTTAATTATTTTAATTGGAAAACTAATTCATTATAAATATTCTTTCATTTTAAATATTGTCAGCTTACTCTTAATTTGTTCTAAATTTATTAAATTAAGTTTGTTGCTGCAAATTTCTATAATCTATCTGCAGTCTCTCTGGCAAGTTTACAAAAGTTGACTTCTTCTTAATTAAAGGGATAGTTCACCCCCCCCAAAAAAAGTAATCTTTTTTTCCCTTCATGTTGTTCCAAAAAGCTGAAACACTGTAGCTGATAATAGAAAATATGATTTTTTTTCTTCTTCTTCAAAATCAACAACATTGTGGAAAGTCAATAAACTAAAGCATATACCAATTGCAAATCACTGTTTAGGAGCAACTCTCCATGAAACTTACATAAACAAAAGGCCTGTCACAATCACAAGTGCAATTTATTTCCATCACAGTCGTCTGTATTGACAGTGTTCATCTGGATAGTGTTGGCTATGATTAACTCTTCACCCATGCCAGCAAGCACCTGCCTGTGTTTATTGAGCCCTGCACTACAAAAATGACAATGTTCTTACCTGAAACGGCTTTTGAAAGCTTGTTTGATAGAGCCAAGATTTCCATTTTCTTGTTTCTGTCTCACTCTTGCTTTTTCTCTTTTGAAGACAAGAGCATCATGATGTCATCTATTCTGTAAGTTTCTGGCCGTAAATTTGTTGCTGCAAATTTCTATAATCTATTTGCAGTCTCTCTATCATGGCAAGTTTACAAAAGTTAACTTCTTCTTAAAGGGATAGTTCACCCAAAAAACAGTAATCTTTTTTTACCCTCATGTTGTTCCAAACCTGTATAAAATGTCTTTATTATGTTGAACACAAAAGCAGATTTGAAGAATATGGGAAACTAAATAGCTGACTTCCAAAGTCTTCTAATAAGAAGGAATGCAGTGGAAGTAAAACGACTACCAGCAATAGTTTGCTTACAAACATTACTTTAAAATGAACTAGTACTACTTAAGATAAGAACATGAGAGTGTTTCATCTCAGATTCCAAAAGAGAAAAGTATAATTGAACACACACATAAAAATAAGTAATGAACGACAGTGAGAAATTACTACATTTTTTTATGTAGCAGTGAGCAGGTTAACTCTAGCTTAAATTCAGAGGTTGTGCAATATAATTTATGGGTGGGCCCTTCTCCCCTTTGTCTAATGAGTAGGTTACATCAGAGAAGCTTCGTGGGCCCCCTTTATCAAAGGGCCAGATATAACGTTCACCCATCATTCCTTTTAAAACACACATCCCTGCATTTAAAACAAAATGATGTTGATAAACTAATTTCGGGAGGAGCACGTACGAATGATTAACCACTGCTGGCGCCTCGTTTCCCCAATCAGCCTATTATCCGATCACCCAATCGGAGCTGAGAGGCTTTACTTTAAAAAGAGCAAATTCCTTTCCTCCTGCATCTCGTTCTTGCATCCCTCCGCCAAGTCACCTCAAATACTTTTTTTCCCATACGCTTTATCACTTTACTGTATTGCTGTAAATTATCGTCATTTTGAACATGAGAATGAGTCATACAGACTGTTGCCATTCAGCTTGCAAAAAGACCTAGAAGCTGAACAGCACAGAGTTTTTGCATAAGCTCACGACTTGAAGACTGCATATCAGTGTGGTCTTTTTAAAAGCAAGAAGACTGCCATGTATTTCTATATAAGTCATTATAATGTGTCTGAAAAAAGTCTACACCATAAGAAACAGCTAGAAGAAGTCGTTGAAACCTCTAAAACTCTGTTTATAGCCTTTCCAAGTGCAGTCACAAATTGGCGAAAATAAATAGTATAATAAGAGCTGCTATTACACTGGTCCAACTCAGGAATCGTTGTACACACATTCAGCACTCTCGTGTAATATTCTTAATTACTGAGAAAAAGCTATTGGATCACTGAAAATGCATATTCTATCTCTTTTTTATTTTTCCTATCATAAAATGCGTTGAGTACTTACAGACACTGAAAAACTTTGAGTGCTTGCACATCTTCATACACGGCAGTTTGAAAGTCATCTACAAAAATCTGTGTAAATTCTGTTTTTACCCTATCAACATTTTCGGTAAGCGGTAAGGGTACATGAATTACTATGAATTCATGCATAAATGAATGCATGAATTATGCCTTATTTATCTCGTGATTTGTCAGGAACAAACATGAGTTCAGAGTCTTTCATTCATGACTTCAAGGATAAACTACACATTAATTAAGACATTAACCAAGACGGGTACATCATCATGATTTATGATGATTTATAACCATGACCATTATGTTTGCTTTCTTTCACAAAAAAAAAAAAGAGAAAATTCTTTAATATCTACTTTTGATAAATCTGTAGTACATAAATTGTCATGAATTTCTGCATAAAAATGGCATTATTTTGTGCAGATAAAACATCTCGGTTACGTATTGTAAACCTCGTTCCCTAAAGAAGGGAACGGAGACGTCACGTCGGTGACCGACGAATAGGAATCTCTCTTTTCATTGGCTTACGCTGATTGGAATCAGCTGAACTCAATCGCAGCGCGAGTATAAGAAGTCAGCTGATCTAGCATTCATTAGGTTTTCGCTGAAGAGCCGAGCCGGTGTTACGCCCCCCTAGCAGCGGTACGGTCCCTATGGCGACGGGACGTGACTTCTCCATTCCCTTCTTCAGGGAACGAGGGTTACAATGCGTAACCAAGACGTTCCCTTTCAGTCGGTCACTTTGACGTCACGTCGGTGACCGACGAATAGGGATCCCTACCAAAGTTACCCTACCACCTACCGCTTCAGTGGAGTCAGGGCTGCCTCGGTCACTTTCGTGAATACACGAGGGGACAGGGAGAGCCTGAAGGGCAGGACACGGTACTGATATGCTACTCCTTCGAACGCGAACCTCAGGAAGGGCCTGTGTCGCGGAGGAATTGAAACATGAAAGTACGCATCCTTCAGGTCTATTGCTGCAAACCAATCCTGGGGACGGATGCATGGAAAAATGCGTTTCGGCGTCAACATCTTGAATGGAAGCCTGTGAAGAGCTAGATTCAAGACTCGCAGATCCAGGATCGGTCGTAACCCACCACCTTTCTTGGGCACTATGAAGTATGGGCTGTAAAAGCCTTTCTTCATATCGGTAGGAGGGACCGGCTCTATTGCTTTCTTCAGAAGAGTAGCAATCTCCGCACGCATCACAGGAGCACTGTCTGCATTCACTGTTGTGAAGCGAACACCTCT
>JAUMHR010000075.1:3926919-3957690 GCA_032361145.1 Enteromius fasciolatus | reverse complement strand
GGATGGCACTTCAGTTCATAGAATGAGTAAAGGCAGGTGAGCGAATACTTTTGGTAATATAGTGTATATATATATATGTTCAGTTTGAATTAGGTTGTCTTTTGCTGTTAAAAATGACATTAAATGTGTGCTCTTTACATTTCAGTCTACTGGAATCAAACATTTATTGTGACCCACATTTTGTGCGCAAAGGAACATTGAGTGCCTTTTTTTTATCTTCAAATGCTTGCTTTCATCATTGTGGGAAACTAAAGCAAGGTCAAGCAATCAACGGTTCCCTGTGTTTTTTCATGAGTCGTATCAGGCTAGACAGGTTAAGCCACTGTGTTGGATGGGAGAGGATTTCTGAACTTGCAAAACAGGAGATACTCCTGCACCTGGTGGTAAAACGATGTGCGCCAAGCCTGATAGAGTATCCACAAACCGCATATCGGTTCTGAGAATATCTTTGAGGTCACACTACACCATTCCCATTGTGCAGAGGAGTATTACGTGTTCAAACTAAGATGAAGGCACATAATGGCTTTGAAGGAGGAACATGAGTTTTCAGTCAGGTTCTGGGGAGGTTAAGGTAGTATCTTTGATGCTCGGGAGGTTCTTTTTGAAATATATTGCTAAGGCAAGCATCCCTTTTATTATTGCTCTTTTAAAGTTAGGAAATGAACCTAACCGTAATGCCATTTATT
Organism: Enteromius fasciolatus; assembly: GCA_032361145.1. Taxonomy (NCBI): domain Eukaryota; kingdom Metazoa; phylum Chordata; class Actinopteri; order Cypriniformes; family Cyprinidae; genus Enteromius; species Enteromius fasciolatus. Next base: position 3,957,004 of record JAUMHR010000075.1, on the reverse strand, counting down.
GAGCTTCAGCATGTTTGTACTACACGAATGCTGCCTTGATGAGAGATATACTATTGCCTTTCTGAGCGTTTAGACTTTTTTTACAAGTGAAAAATCCCATAGGAAAGCACAACGTTTTCTTCAGCAAATGCGAAAGTTTAATTTTAACATTTGCTGGAAAATCGGCCTTGCAGTTTTAATTTCCAAATGAAAATTCAACTCTGGATTGAAAAGCAGTGTAAGTCCTTAATGAAAGAACTCACCTGCCAAGCAAACTATCATGCCTTCGAGTTATTGGGAAGGGAGCTTGAAAAGTTGCCTCTAATGACCAGTAATCCTTTGGCATAACCTTTGAAAGGAGGAAACAGTCGTTAAGAAGTTCTTATAAAACTGTTTTGCTTTTCATAGACATAAAAAAACACACAAAATAAATCCCCTAAACACATTCACAATTGTAACCATGGCTTCATTTAACACTTCTTGTTCAGTATGTTGATTATAACATTTAATGATGTGGTAATAGCAATCAGACAATCACCTTGGCGGAGCTTGTGGAACATGCACTTCTAATAAATCGCTGATCCTCTGGATTCATTTTTGCTTTTTGAAAACAACAGAAAAAGGCATCATGGATTTAGATTAAAATGTACATACATTGCTAAGGGTAAATATTTTTGCACACAATATTCAGTCACTTTTCAGCCTTTTTGTTTTGTTGGAAATGTATTAGCTTCATGGACCTCTGTGTGAAAAAATTAGCACTTAAAGTAGAAGACACGGCAGTCACAGCTTGAGAAGTTGTGTCACACATCCATGTGCACAGGAATATGCATGTCTTGCTACCGATGTCACCGAAGTTGCTGTTAGGCAAATTAAGTTTTGCTCAAATACTATGAACAAAATCATGACAGGCAAGCTGTATCTTGTTCAGTTCAGGCAGCGCTGTTTGTCTTGAAGGACTGAGCAACTGTGTCTTTCTTCCTAGAGATAGTGCATAAAATACAGTGCTGCTGTATTCAAGCTTGTGACAAACAGTCGTACATCTTAGAATTGACTTAAAAGTGCACTTCAGGACAGCTGAAGCAGGTTTGGCTGACTGCAGAATAATCTTGAGCCAGGAAGTAAATGTTTTTTTGGGGGGGTTTTTCTATGTCAATTACTTCCTCAAACTGAGTATGCACTATTTTTTATGTATTTTAAGTATTAATTAATTTTAACAATAAGAGTTACAATAAGACACTCCTATTCCGTCTGGGAATCATTTTGTGCTCTCATCGAGTTTGCTGACATGGGTTTTGGAGAGAGGATGAGGGTTAGCAAATCGTTTCCAGCACCTTTAAAAGATGGTTTTGTTTGGCATTTAATGATGATGTTTTGGCAAAGACAGGTAGGGCATTCACCCATGAGTGAGAGCGGTGTTAGTGGGCGGCAGGGCTTCTTTATTGGAGTCTCTGATCGTGCCGTGATGAAGATCACACCTAGCGTTGCATTGGGTTGGCGGTGTGTGTATGGCCAGACAGGTGTTCACTCAATAGCTGTCCCACTTCTCTGACCTTAAAGCTTTTAATCAGCTCTGTCTGAGAGCCCGTCAATCCTTTCAAAGCATGACAGTGGTGGAGAGATCGAGGGAGGGGAAGGGAGAGGCCATGCGTAGGGTTGGAGCTCTGACAAAATGGTTAAAAAGGAGTGGGGATATTTTCTTGCCTTTGTGCGAGGGGAAAAAAATACTAAACTGTACGTCTTAAAAATTTTAAAGTCATTTGGTTCTCTGATCAACTAACCGACTATTATTCCTTAATGGGATAGTTCACAAACACACACACACACACACAAAAAAACTGTCCATCCAAACAGCTGCTGGTAGCTATTGACTTATACAGTGGTGCTTTCCTCATGCCATTTTATTTTTTTTTTGGAACAACTAGAGGGTTATACAATGTTAATTTTTAACTAAAGTTAAAAACTGTAAAACGTTACAATAAGGAAAGAAGAAAAATGGTCCATTTTTCATTTTCTCCACACTGAATTGCAAATGTGCGTTGATTGCATTGGCAGAAACAGGCTGCTGCATTCTCCAGGTGGGTGCTGCGTTTTGGCAGCGGCTGAAATGAGTCGCTATTATATGCAAAATTGTAGGTGTTTAAAAAAGAGCTATAGAAGTTCAGTGACTTGTTGCTCCAGTGGAAGCATCTGGGGCATGTGAGTCATTTCCACCGGAATACGGTTTGTTCTATGAGAGGAAATGATGATGAGCTTAATCCTTTGCTGCTAGCAAGTATGTGTTGTCTCCTTAAGCTGCAGATTTGCCAAGACTGTGCCCGGTTTTGAGTTCTTTCGAGCGGTGCTGCTCCACTCGCAAGGTTCAGTGAGTGACAGTAATTTCAATCCAAGCTAATTGAGTTGTTGAATCTCCCTTTGAGTCCCTTTTCTCACTCGCTTCAGGGTCTCTGATCAATAGTAATACACTATTGTGATATGTCAGCTAGATTTATTTATATATTTAGCCCGTTCTTTCATTATCAAAGGGTATCAGGCGAAAAGCAGACTCTTTTCACAGGGGATTGTCTCACCTTGCAAGAATGGCTTGGTAGACCTCTGGGATGTTTGAATTCATCGTTCGGACTGACACGGTCTAGAGTTTAAAAACGTCTTTCAAACAGCAGGTAATTGTATTGTAGCTTTTGTGACTATTAATGAAGAGAATTGGTAAAAGTGCTGTCGCTGCGTTAACATTAAATTGTTCTGAACTCCACAATTACCGGCAGCCCTGGTTAAATCGTTTTACTCATCTTACACCCTTTATTAACAATGAACCATTTTGTCTTTTTTACACTAACACGGCGGTATCTTAAATCCAGACTTCAAATGGACATGCTCTCTGATTCATCTTAACGCCGTAATCTAATGTTTTTGTAGAAAAGAAAATAATCAACTTTTCAAAAACCTTTCATTTTTAGACATTTTAAAATCTTCTTTTCCAGCCGAGACCCTCCTTTTGTGAGCCCACCCACCCTGTTGCTTTCAGACACCCAGGCAATTACCTCAGGCCTGCTTTTACAGTGAAGTATGAGGAATTAGCCATGCTATTTTCCTTTCCTCAACCACACTGACTTTCAAAACGCTATATGCTAACACACATATGCTAGCGTTCTTTGTAGAAGGGTCCTCTGGTGGGTTCTTGTACCTCATGACCTTCATGTCAATATACGGCATTGGACTTCTGAGGTCTTGTGGGGAATACTGTAACTCATTCCACCCCTCGACTTATTCAGACGTTCTCCCTCTCCTCAACCTGTGGTTTTGTGGTTCCCGTCTTCTTCTCGTAGCCAGATACTTTTCATTTAATTGAAAGCCAAAAGTGCCTCAATGTTTAACTCTTCAAATGTGCAATCAGCGACCCCGGTTCTGCACTTCGCTTCTGAGAAATCTCTCGTTCTGCATTTTTAGAAATGAAATGTTTTTGTTTCTGCTTAGATGCTATCAGAATGTTACAATAGCTCTGCACTACTGTGCAGTCGTCCGCTTGATGACCGCAAAGCGATTTTTTGTGAGTTTAGAAAAATGTCACCCTAATATCAAGTTCCACCCATCGCACCGCAGACTGCCGGGGTTTGTTGGCGAGGGAGGTTATTGACGGAAGGACGTGCATTATGATAGATGATGTGTCATTTGGATTGGGTTTCCTGCGCTCTTTGATGTGCGACCTGAAATAACAACCTCCAGACTCACTGAGATAATCTGACAGACTTCTGGAAAGCTTCTGTGATTAGAACAAAAGTCACATTGAATATTTCTAGAACTATTGTAGGGCGAAAACTGGATCTTGGACCTAGACATGGTGTGCTCTGGACCCGCTTTGCATTGGAGTGTGTGTGTGTGTGTGAGGATATGGGAAAATCTCTAAAATGTGGTGAAGAGTTGGAGGAGGGGGACTTGACGTCCCTCTACCCAGCTGGGTAGCACATGCACTGGAGACTAAAGGAGCACAAGAGATGTGGTGAGCATTCCGTGGGCTGAGTGTGGAGAATGGAACGCTCCCAAAGAGCCATTGGAAAGATCCATTGCGGTCTTGGTCACGGAAATAGTACAGCCCCATACTCTTGGAGTTCTCCTCAGAAACACTGAACCATTTATATATCACCCTCTTTTCTTGTCTCCTCTTCTTTGTTCTTTTAGTTTAGCTCTCTGATAGCACTTTTCCACAGACATGATAAAGGTGCGGGTTCCAGGCCAGGCCAATTCTCAAACCATTCTATGCATCTCCACCACATGAAAGTGGCTTCCAGGTCCTGGCAGTTCCGCAAACGTTGTTTTTAGAATCATTATAGTCAGGTAAACCACCTTAGCAATGGCATAGTTTTCAGGAAACCATACTGATTGAAAAAATATGAGTAATTTAATAATGCACTGACCGATATGAAAGCCATTTCAGACTTACTGACACCTAGTGGTGCGGAGGCAGCGTCCCACAAACATTTTTGGTTACCAATGTCATAGTGGGATTTTTTTCTGTTTGCATTTAGCCATTGTTAGTTAATTTTACAAACAAAAATGTCCGATAATTGGAAAGATGATGGTTATGATGATGGTTACCCCATGCATTTACCCACTCCTGTTAAAAAAACAACAAAAAACTAATTAAACGCTTTAAATATGACCAACATCTTCATTTAATGAAGGAAAACATGGTATTAAACATCATTTTATTACAAAATTTGCATTTATTTATTTAGAGGACACACTTTTTTAATGATGTAACACTTGCTGAGTCCTCTTTTGAATTTAATATTAGCATCAGGCCAAATGTTCATGCGAATTGTGAGTGTTTGCAAAAGCGATAATGATTGCAACAACTTTGCTAGCATTAACTATGTTGTGTTGACTGAGAAAAAGTGCTAAACCCTTATGTAATGAGACAAGCGCAAGCACCCTAAACCTCATTTAAAATCAAGAATATTGTAAATACAAAATTAAAGTGTGATCATTTGCCCTTATTGCTTTTAAAAAGTAGTCTTTTCCTCATAGTTATAATATTCCAAATGTTCCTTTGGTTATAAATCTCTGTGATCTCATCTAGCACCAGATAACAGATGATGACACTGGCCAGTCGCATACTAAATGGATGTGTTAATTGTGAGTGGTCCAGACTCTCTCACTACCCCCTCCAGTGGGAGTGTGAATTCCCAACCGGACATGTTAATGGATCAATCTGCCCTGTCGAATGAGGGGGAGATACCAAAGCTGCCCACCGGCCCAGCTGTCCTGTTTCCACAATACTGGCCTGTTTAAACTCTGATAATAAACCATGCTCTTTGATGTCAGATGGACATTTCATATTTTTCTACAAATCGTTAAAAATGGATGAATCTCTCAACATGACTTCCCTCTAAGAAATCTTCATAAAACTCTTTCATCAAAGATACGCAGGAGGGGGGTTGAGGATTTCAGCAGCACCTCGCATCAAATATTGATTATCTGTTCTCTTTTTTGTTTTTGTATTAGCCCTCCCATCAGGGGGTTGTGCTACTGTTAGTCACAGGAGCCTTGGGAGTTTGGAAAAATAATCACAGGTTAAATCATAATGCCTTAAAGAAAATTGCCCAACGCTAATGCTACTTTTGAGACAATATAAAATACATATACACACAAAGTGTACGGTAATAGTATTACCAGTATGTGCTACATTATTACCACTGATTAATAAATGCAGATAAATAAGGATGTTTCGAATAATTCTTTTCAGGTTATTTTTGCAAACATACTTGACCTGAAATCTTGCGTCATGCTCGTTCATGCATAGCATTTAAATCGTTCGTCCATGTAATCCATTTAATCATTATACTTACCTCCAATCCGATTTTCCTTGTAAACACTTTGGATTTGAACTTTTCCAGACAGAAATTTTCCCCATTGATGATGATGGACAGGGAGAGGATTTGTCATGCATGGCCGTCTTTAGCATATTCCCCAGTGCCGCTTTCGGCCGGACTTGAAATACTTTTTCTAAGAGATGTGCTGAGTATACAGTGTGGCCCAAGGTGCGCTGGGGCCATCGGTTCAGCAGCAGACACAAAACACATCCCAGCCATCACTCAAAATACAGACATGGAGTTGCACCAGACAATTATTTTTTTATTGAGTATGTGGGCTTGTGTTGCATTGCACGCTGTTGCATTACGCTTTACTCTGTGATGTGGCTCATGTTGAGCATATTTGGTGAAGTACAGCAATTATTACTATTTTATGCTAGAATAAATAGAGCGATGCCTCTTTGTATGTTAATATTTAATTACTCACCTTGGACACAGTTCAAATTTGTTCTGTTGAAGATATGGTTCGCCCAAAATGAAAATTTGCTAAAAGATTTACTCACCCTCAGGCCATCTAATAAATAGGTGACTTTGTTTATATTTGGAATATATTTGCTCATCAACGGATCCTCTGCAGTGAAAGCGTGCAGTCAGAATTAAACTCTAGTCAGCTGGCTAAACACATTACACTCCAGTCCATCAGTTAATATCTTGCTTTTAATAAACAAATCAATCATTGACATGTTGGAAACTTAATTTCTTTTCTTCCAGCTAAAGCCGTCTATTCATAATACTTCTCTGTCCTGTGATAAAAAGCTGCCTTGTCTGATTTAGGAGAGAAATATGCACATATCAAACACTCTTTACAATCAAAAACAGCTTTTTTATTGCACAAGATGGTAATTGATAGATTTAAGTCTTATTTATTACTTGTGGATTAGTATGATGTTTTTATTGACTCTCATTCTGACGGCACCCATTCACTGCAATGTTTTCATCGGTAAGCAAGTGATGTAATGCTACATTTCTAAGATGTAGAAACAAACTCATATACATTTTAGATGAGCTTAGGGAGAAAAAAAATGAATAAATAAAAAAATACACACACATATATATATATATTTGGGGGAAGTATCCCTTTAAGGTTGATTTTAATGTGATAATCTGTTCTGATTTTCTGAAGTTGTATTTCATTCTCTCCGTCTGTCCTCACATTCACATAATTTGACACCAAGCCCCTTTACACCTCCCACCAACAGCAACCCGAAGACAAAGGCTGTCTCAGGTGTAATCCATTACTTATGGCCCACCAGTAATGGCCATGACCACATTATTTATTGATTAGATATTTTTCACATGAAGACATCTAACAGCTGCTATTGATTTTATGCCGGAGGATATCACTGCATTATTGAAAAATTGCCAGCTCTAATCATTTAACGCTTGTGGGTGTATTTATCTGGCAATCTGTGTGATAAAAGATTAATTATATTTTGTTCATTATTTCTAAACTACTTTGGATTTGCCGTGACTCGTAGGCTTGCAGTGGTCATATTGTTTGGTTACGCATCTTGTAAATCACCCGCTGAGATACGCTGGTCACTTTTGTGTCGATATCCACAGGACACCATGATTCAATAAAAACATTTCAGTTTGTTAAAGTCATTTATAGATGTTTAGGTTGTAAGAAGCTGGCTCTCCTTTTATACACAAACCTATCCTTACGCACGCACCGTATATTAAACACATTCAAGTCCACACATGCAGGAAGAGCCGCTCGCAAATATATACATACTCCAAACACTTCATAAAGACACATAGTAAAGGAACCTGTCACTCTTTCCTGTGTACTGCATAAAAAAGTTTTTTTTACTGAATGGGGACATCAATAATTTCGCTGAATACTGTTCTGTGTAAAATCCCCTTATGCATTTATGCACGCATTTATGTAATGGTGCCAGCTGAGCCTTTTTACCTTATCTCTGTGTCTCTGATGCCTAGTTTCTGTCTCTCTTTGGCAAACAAGCAGAGCAGTTTCTGTGCTGTCATTTCGTTGGCCTTTGTAATCATTAACTATGTAAGTTTTGTTGACCCTAACAGCCCGGTGTTTCCTCTGACTCTGACATGTGGCCTGGTATCTTGTATCAGGATGATGTCATCAGCTGTTAGGGCAAGTACAGACAAATATCGTGTTTGTTTGTTTTCCTCAGGCCAACCGAAACTATGACAGTGTCCTTGTTCATGTTTCGAGAGGGACAGAGAGAGGATGTTAGTGAGTCTGACCTTGTCTACAAGCAGGTCCGGCTCCAAATAGGAGATGCAGGGTGGGCCAAGTGATATTCCAGGTGGGCCGGGTTTATAAATAATATATATAAATAAATAATAATTTTATACAAGCAAAAAGCATCATAAATAGAAGTGATTTGCATGGACCGAGAACTTGACAGCTTTTATCTTCTGAACAAAATGAATACATTTATTAATAAAAGCAACAACAAATTAAGAAATGTATGTTTGAGAGGTAACTCTGTGTGATCGGATCACGAACAAGCTAGTTTAATGTTTGACTCAATAGTTGTTTTAATATTAGAGTAAAGATGAGGTGGAGCTGCTTCAGAACAGAGTAAGACAGGGACAAGCAGTAGTCCTTCAATTTGTTTATTAAGTAATTGTGGTTGTTTATGCATTTTCAGGTACAGTAGTTAGTTTGAAATAAAAAAAAATGTTTAACGGTGGAAAATAAGTCTCACATTACTTAAATATTACATTTTTCTATCACCATAGTCCCTAAACATTAATAAAATGTATTCCATGTCAATGCATATATTATATTATATATATCGAGAACATTTTCCCCAATTTTCTGCCCCCCCCCCAGGCTGTTAAGTAGTGTGGGGCCAGGGTGGGTCAAGCTTCTGATAGGGTGGGCCAGGACCACCCTGGCCCCACGTGGAGCCGGGCCTGTCTCCAAGTCTCGTATCGGTCTGTTTACACATTGTAGTTACATTGACCTGTTTTGAACTTGTTGCAAGATAAAACTAGATTTGATGTGATTTATTTGCCGTAAAGGTCAAAAATTTGAAATCCATAAAGAGAGAAGTCATCTTATTATTTAATAAATGCATAACTTATGCATTTATTTCCAACCTACATTAAAAAACACTAATGTTGTGTATAATAGTATTACACATATAATACTTGTTTTATATTCATTTCATTTGAAAATGCGATTTATTCTTGAGATGTACATTTTATACAGATGTACAATTTTGAAACATGTTTGATGCCTAATGTTTTTTTTCAGCATATATTATATATTTTGTAATGCAATTTTTATCAAATTAATCCAGCCTTTAAAGAAAAAAGTGTAACAATTTAAACTGTTTTAGTAGTATAGTAGTATATATCAATATCTATAGTGAATATACAATGTACTAGTTGTGCTAGACCCCCACCTCAGAAATTGCATGATGCAACAAACATTTAAAGTTTGTGCTTCATCCATTGACCTTTATAAAGAGTGCAATATGCCTGCCAAATAAGAGATTCAAAGCCTGAATGCGTGTGTATTACATCATCTATCCTGCTGTTGGATTGTGGATATAAAAATATAGTGGAAGAGCTGGCAGGCCGAGCTGTGAAAGATGAATCAGTCTGTAAAAAAGAGTGATGAAGAAGAAAGAGAGCAGAACACAGGTATGCTGATGCATCCCCTTGACATTTTCACAACGCCTTCAAACCACTCTCAGGGGGAAAGCAGCGTGGGCCTGTACACTCCTTCCTACATCGCATTGGACTTGTGCCATGTGGGGTTGGCTCCACAGCCAAATATGGAAGATAGCAACATATGGTTGTATAATCAGTGCCTTCTTTAGATGAGGGCAATGTCCTTTTAAGCAAGTCATTCAACTTGGCGGCCATCTTGATAATGCCCTCGGCTGGTTATTTTCAAGTTTTGCAAGAACAGCTTCTATCTGCTTGAATGAGGAAAGGGCAAAAGCAGTTTGCTAAGCCTACGCTTACAAAAAAACAAACCAAAAAAAAACAACAACTACAAACATATGGTACATCAACACTACAATTTGACAAAAATGTTATCTTATTTTAGCTCAAAATAATCATATTCATGGATTTTTCATGCTATATGTTATATTTTTTGCCGCCTAAAATTACCTGTGACCTTTAAACTATTGTTTTTCATTTTAAATGTTGTAATCATATTGTAATCATAATCATTATAAAAGTATATATATATATATTTTTTTATATTCTATATTTACAGCAGTTTACTATTTACTATTGTAATTTTTTTAGAATATTTGAAATTTTATTTTACTATTATTGAGAACCAGGTTGGTTTATTTATTTATTCATTCATTCAGTTGTTGTTTTGATTTTAGTTGCAGTTAATTTTGTTTTGTAATTTTACTGTTTTTGTTTGTGTGTGTGGTTTTTCAATAACGTAATTCCATTATTAACTAACATTAGTTTCTGTTTTAGTTTACTATAATAACCCTGTTTCTGAGTGTTGGAATATTTCCCACCCAGTTTTCAAAAACAGCATAATTCCTCTTTAAACTATCTCTGTTAATCAGCCTTGAGCTGTTGGGAACGGTACCCTTAGGGCATGTTGATGATATGTACCAAACTGTTTGACAAACACAATATGCACAACCTTTAGAACTTCCTGCATAGCTGGTTGGTTCAGGTAAACACACCGCTTCAATCAAGCAGATGGTAGATGGTCTATCAGGAAAAGGGATATTCAAGGGAAATGTGTGTAAAGTTTAAGCTTTAATGCAGAAAGGGGCATGTGAAAGCCGGAGTGCTGACCATATGTTGCAGCAGGTTTCTGTTGAAGGTAAATATTAGCTAAGGCTGACACAGTAGATGAGGGAAGCTGGTAAAACAGGAATTTAGAGGTAGAGGCAGCGCTCAACATCCTAGCACGTCTACAGAAACGCTCACAAACAAACACACCAGAATGACACACTAGTCGTACGTGCATTACATTCTCCTCATTGATTTTAGAGTTACTTTTGAACTCCACTGTCGCCATCTCTTCTCTGTTTTTAGCTGCTAACTTGATACAGCATTGTAATGCGCCCACAGCGTGAGCGGGATGTGCTGGCAGGCACCGTATCATCACTCTCTAGCACATAAACATATTAGTGTCCTCAACGAAGCTGAGCTCTTCTTTTTTTCCCTAACTGAAGGACCTGGATTGCTATTAGATTACCCACACACAATGGGGCGTATTTTGTAGACTCTCTAAACAAGACTTTCTGCGGTTTTCTTAATGAGATGGGCCGAATGCCATCATTTTTTTTTTCTCTGGGAGGCCTGAAGCAGGTCCAGTGTTGTGCTTCGTGCCCGGAGAGAGCTGCGGATCCGGTCAGGCTGCCGTCCTGGAGAATGGTAGCTCTGTTTGGAGCGTGCCTCCGTGCTGATGCTGTGTCTTACAGGAGACGATCTAGTCACACCCCCACCCCGGCCCGCGTGGTCCACGTGTGTGAGAGAATAGGATGGATTTTGATGTGAAACATATGCCTGGAAACAACAGCAGTTACCTTGTATACAATAAAATAGGGATTATGTAACTTTTTGGACTTTTTCAACCCATCTGCCGTACTGACTAGCAAACTAGCATCCCAGCTTCATAACATACTGTACCTAACTAGCAAATGCTGCTTTTGTCAACAAGGTTTGACCAACACATTACCTAGGGGTAAGTAAATGTAAAACTCAATAATATACTTCAAACTACTTTTTTTGTGCAGGTTCAGCTGATATTTCCACCACTGACACCTGTAGGTTCTGAGAATATTTCATCTGAGGTATGGTTAAGACTTTATGGATTTTCTCAAGGCTGTATTTCATTCTTCTGGAGGTTTCTGCTCAGTGGTCAGGCTAGCAAAACAAAGTTGGCCTCAGAGTAGACCCTCCAGTAGGAAAACCACATTCATCCTTGACATCCACCTACATGTTCACAGTCGTGCCAGATTGCTAGAAGCTAAGGGACTAATCACTCATATGTTGGGCTGGTTTTATGCTCATTTTGAGACATAATGGGTGGATGAAATGTGACTAAATTAGATTGTTTAACACACCTTGAACAATGGGGATTGTGAAAGGCTTTAGCCACTTCTGACTTGTTCATATATGCCTTACGGTCTTATCTACGCAATTACTTCGCTCCATATTATAAGTTTCTGCATGTAGTCCAGCTAAGAGACTTGGAAAAAGAAGTCCATGTTGTCTGGGTGTGTTTATCAAATCCTTCGGATGATACTTTAAGACCTCGGGATTTGTTCTGTGGTGTGTTAGTTCACTTTCATCGTTACTCAGATGTCTGCAAGTGATCATCTTACTCAACTTTTTTTGTTGTGTTTTGGAGGGCACCATTGTGCCAGCAACAACGTTCTCTTGTGGGCTGTTTGTTCTTGCTTCCGTTTCGTAGCAACTTAACGTTTTGTATTGTGTACAGATGTGTTTATATTCTCGAATTTTCTCTCCGATTGCCCTCCATTGTTCGACTCCACTGTGAAGGCTATAATTACTCTCTATCTCCTACTTTCTTTGGAAGACCCCTTCAGCTCTGAGGTGGAGGAAGAGGAGGTGGAAATGGGGTCAGGGGGCCCAAAGGCTTTGGGTTCCTTAGTGTTAGGATTTGGGTTCTGGAGCCGTATAATTACCCCTCTCTCACAGCTCCCTCAAAAGCGAAGATTGATTTTTATTTGTGGTGGTCTAAGTGGATGACTCAGTGGAGGGAGTTAGCGAAATATAGTCTCCCTGCTGCTTCTACTATTCCCCCACTAACAACATCTCCATGCAACTGAAGTGAGCTGGCCTATTTTTTAGGCGCTTTCCCCCGGATGCTTTTTCTAACTGATGCTGTCAAGCTGTAAATCTTATTGGTACTTCACAAGGCATTTCCTATGTTTCAACCCCGTCACGGTAGCAAATGCAAGCAGGTAACAGGGTCAAACCGAAGGGACAAGGACACAGGTGTTCCCCAAGGTAGCTGTGCAGAGGTTGCCAGCCGTCTTTCTGTCAAACTCGATTAGTCAATCAATCTGTCGTTTCACAGTGCCTGCTGATGGGTCTATACACTCTGGTCAGAAATATCTCATCCGTACATGCCTGGGTAAATGAGAAATGAAGGGTTTGGTGTGCATCGGTTAAAAAACTGACACATCACCAGCTGGTTCCCTCTGATTTAAGTGATGTTTTGCTAGGGGTTGCATCACAACTGATTCTCATACTTAGGGGGTCCTTAATGAACCAGTAAGTAACCACCAATAACACCAACTTTTGCATGAGCAAGAAAGCATAAATATGTAGTTTAATATATTTGCAGGCTCTTACCATAGCTGAATTCATGGGGAACAGATTTAAAACAAAACTAGTGTTACACTGCATGATAAAGAGGATACTTCCTAGCTATAAAACTCTCTTTCTGTTCAAGGTCAGTACCATTCGTTCTCCGAAATCTTAAGTGCATTGCTTTCAAATTTTTGCAGTAGTAACCTTGAACTGTTTTCCCAACTTGCAAACACACACACAAAAGACATATTTCTGTGTTCATTGTATGAACAGCCCATATTTTGCTTGCTTCTCTCTCTTTCTCTCTAAATGTGTGGCTAGTTTCAGCCCCGCTGGTCATGAAATCCATTTTAGCCTTAGACTACCGATGTTGTCTCAAGTTTAACTTTTCCCAGATTATCTTTCAAAGGCCAATATGTCTTGAACTAAGCATTTAAACACTTGCCGATACTTGTTGGACTATTATGACTGATGTTACCCACAGGCCTGCTCTCAAACCAGTTTTACAACTTTTCTTAAAATTACTCATGAATATTTACAGTACTATTGAATATTTCTGATCCCTCATTTTCAAAAGGTACGATTGTGTGACATCGTGTGAACAAATCTCAACATAAATGAACACTTTCAGTATTAATTTTAAGAACATATTTATGCGTTCAGAAAGTGACTCAAAGTGCTGAAGCTAAAATAAAGAAAATGTATTACTGACATTTCTACGAACATCTTTTGTTTACTATACAAACACTTTTGATTTTCGGTTGACATTTTAAGATGACGAATGAATGAAATGTAAGCTAAAGTTTATTCTTCCTGAAAGTTCACTTCCAAGAGGGATGATGATGTCGTCATTATTGCAAAGTTTTATACACATTTATATGAGGGATCTAAATGGCACTCATTTGTTCAAATGACCCACAGTTTCCTTGTGTTTTGTTTTCCCCTCCGGTATTTCCAACTTTTATGAGTGGCATGATTAAGCACGGTAGTTCAGAGTTACTTCCTCTTTGCTAAGGTCTCTCTCTAGGAGGTAATTACCTCTTTTGCCAGTCATAAATAAGCGAGGGAGAGGGGGAATGAGGGAGGTGAAGGTATGTGGTTTAGTATATGTTTGTGCAGGAAGCGAGGCCATCAGGACAGCACAGTACCTGATGGTGAGGAGAAATATATCTACTCGGGGTCTCTTACGACAGGTTTGTTAAAGACAACAGAACTCACGGCCCCTCCAGGGACACGTTTGCCTCAGAGTTATTCACAGGTCAGGAAAGCTTCTGTTATGAATGGCCTAGAGCTAAACAGGAACTGAAACAGCTCGTGGATGCATAGCCCTTCTGAGGAAGCATAAGCAGAGCAGAAATGTAAGAAGATCCGGTTGTCTGGTCAGGTGTTAAGGAAGTGAAGACAAAGAAAATATGATTGAAAAGCAGGGGGTGAGGTAAAGGGGGCAGTTAAACAAAAGTATGAGTAATAGCACGTGCAAGAAAGTGAGACTTTAAAGAAAAGAAAGGGGCGAGAAGGAGGGGTTCAAGTGTTGACACATCATTCTCAGCTGGAGGGGGTAAAAGAAGGTCACCAGGGAGACAAAAGGCCAAGGGCCTGCCAAAACAAGACGCATTTGACTGTGGGGCATGCCGTATTTCAGGGTTATCTTTAGAGACAAAACCACTATTGTTTTAACTAGGGGCAATGGAAGCATCTTTTACGTGACGGATACCTTCGAACTCCTGCAAGCCGTGGCGGGGGGAAAAAATGGAAAACCCATTCGTTTACTACTAATTGCCTGCCTGGTTTATTGTAGCTTAATTCAAGTGCCATCATTGTGGGCACACTCAGACTGGATCCCACATTGTTTCCATTAATAGGTGCTTGAGGCTGTCACCGAGATGTTTACCAATGAGAAATAATTAGGATGGAGTGGTGTGGGAGGGTTGGCAGTCAGGATCAGAGTCAGGGGGGGATCTACCATCATTACACATGCAGGGAAAGTCTACATCCGGCACTCTTGAAGACCTAATGCTGCCTGTAAACACCGCTGCCATACTTGTAATTAGTTCTGTTTGGCGTTTGAAGTACTCTTGTTGAATTGGCATGCTAGCTGTTTTGACGCACTCGATTGTAGCGTGAAAGCCAGAGTTGTAACTTCAGTTAAGGTTGTCAGTTTTTATATTCGAAACAAATACCAAAAATACACATGGACAGATAGCTTAAGCTTTGGGCTACGTAATTAATCAAATTACATACATTTATCGGTGCCACAATTACGTCATCATTCAAAAAGACAATAATCATTCAAAGTCCACTCTTTTTTTTCTTGCTATAGACCATCTTAAGGAGTTTTCCATTGATTCAATTAAAGTTTTAGGTTAACACTGTAACACCGTTTTTTTTTTGTTTTGTTTTTTTTTTAAAGAAGAAACCAATCCAATGAATAGTTGACAGTTGATGCTTAGTACTACAGAATAGCTATAAACATTTTTCAGTTTAAATGTTTTCAGCTTATGTCTGCTTATTGCTGCTTCAAACAATGGTAATAGCATATAAATGGCAAAATTTATCACAATTTATAATCGCAATTACAATTTCAAGCAAATAATCGACAATTATGATTTTTTTTGTCATAATCGTGCAGCCCTACTTATGATTCTTATTTCTTTTTTTTTTTAGGCAATGCTGTTATAGTGTAATTACACAGTATTAGGTGATATTAGCTGTTAACGATGTAGAGTTACGGTTTGTTTTAGGCTTAGTTATGTGTAAGACATGAAATGCATAGCACAACTTAAAATAAAATTGGTATTAAAGGGATAATTCTCCCAAAAACGACATAGTAACGACATTGTTTTTGGGCCTTAAACATGTGAGTTGCGTTACTGTATCAGAAAGCTCTAGGATTTAATAATTAATCTATTTATTTGTGTTCCAAATTCGTTGGAAACAACATGAGGAATTGTGGAAATAAAATTTTGGGGTTAATTTTGGTTTTTGGTCACTTTTCCCAAAGCATTGATAAAGTTCATTCATTAACAATCATCCTCAGCACGGATTGGTTGATTGGTTTGTAACGTTCCTCTTCTTGTTTTTTCTGCAGCTGGGAACGGGCAGTCGGTGCAAACAGACCCCAGTAAGTCCGGATTTGTGGGAGATACGGTCGAGCTGCGATGTGTCTTCATCAACGGCAAGCCACCAGTGAAGATCTCTCAGGTCACCTGGCAAAAGCTGATAAATGGCACCAAGCAAAACGTCGCCACAGCTAACCCAGCCTTGGGAGTATCAGTGCTGCCCCCTTTCAAAGACCGCGTGAGCTTCAAGCACCCTGCTGTGCGTCAGAGGACCCCTTCTTCTCTTGAGGATACCACCATTGTTTTCAGCAACCTACGGCTGTCTGATGAGGCAGCCTACATCTGCGAATACACCACCTTCCCAGCAGGCAACAGGGAGAATATGGTCAACCTCACCGTCTTCGGTAAGACCACCACGTTACATATGTAGTGCTGTTCTCCTGTGAAAAGAGCGCATTCACAAACAGAGAATCAATGGGGCCCATTCATGAAACATGAATTTATGTCACATTAATGTGACAATGGACCCCGTTCATGAATAACAAGCGGATCAAATTTGTTCAAAAATATTTATATTTCATGCTAAAATGTATGTAAGAATAGCTATCCTTATAGTTGTTCACATTAAATGCTACAATTTCTGATATATATATATAAAGAATGTTGTAAGGAGTTATTATGCATAAGCACTGCTTTTAAAATGCTGCAGTTTGTGCGTGAATAATTTTATGTTTATGATTTATGCAGAAACTAGTTTTTTAATGTAAGAATTGAAGAAGTGAATTTATATGAAAAGTGACAGAATTCACTCTAATTATCTTGTGAATGATTTATATGAACATTTGCATTCAGTGTGAAAAGATTGATTTGCACTCAGCAGCAGGTTCTATGCGCACATATAACACCACATACTGTATAGACAACACAGAAGTGTAGGTGTCGTTTCCTCAAATATTCTCTGCACTCTTAGCACTGACATGGTGAGATATTTGTGATGAAAGGTTGGTTGTCATGGTTAGCAGATAGTAAGGTGTAAATGGATATTGTTTCAGCAATATTTTATTCATAACCCTGTAAGCCCTTCAGAGAAATCATCTTTGCCCTTGACCGCTCGGGGTCTGTAATGTGCTTGGTTAAAACCTTCACTACCTTTGAAATGTATTGATCAGTGCTCACCTCAGCAGAAAGAGCGGCATCTCAGCCTCGACCTGCAGATATAATATATTCATACTTTTTTTTTTTTTTTTTTTTTCAAAAGCGATGCACACAGGTGAAGATAAACTATAATTTTATCAAATGAAACCAACCTTGTATTATTTTCTTAAAAAATAAATAAATAAATCTGAGGTTAAGCAGAATGTCTGAGCTGCTCTTTGACAGAGGCAAAAAGTGGATGGTGTTTTATACATTATAGCTCCAACAAGACCATGAAATTAAGATATATATATATATTAAATGAAAGCTCTTGATGAGCTTTTTCTATTGGCAAAGTATTCTCAAGTGTTAAGAAACAGAAAGGCATAAGTGACATGTCAGCAACTTTATAGGAGGGCCAAAACAAAAATGCTTTAAAATACTTGTATGTGACTTTCTGTACTGATTTTAAATGTTAAACAAAATGTTTATAACAAAAAATTGTACACTCATGGCTGAAAATATACGTTTGCCAATAGAAAGAGCGCATCAAGAGATGTTTTTTGTTTTTTTTGCCTGTAATTAAGTACACATACAAATGTGTTGTTACTGTAATAATTTAAAGTTTTACATTTAAATGTTTAAAATCTGTGTTATTTTAGTTTCATGTTTTTGTTAATATTTTGAATCCATTTTTTTTTTCAAATGAGCTGTATTCATTACAAATTATGTTATAGTTTTAGTCATTTAGTCATTATTATTTTTTATATATATATATATATATATATATTTGAGGTTATTACATTTTTATTTATTTTAGTACAGCAGGGTATACTAAATTAAAATTAAAACTGTTATGGTTCCAGTTTTAGTTATAATAATTATAACAAGACTGTGTCAGATAAGTTTAACTATAAAAAGACTGCTAAAAAAGGATGTGTTAAAGGTTAAAATAGGTTAAAATTGATCTGTATGACATGAATTCAGAAGGCACGGAATAAAGTGTGCGATGGGCTACTTTTATGTTGCCTTTTTGAGCTTGGCTGTTTAAATCATGACCCACTTTCATTGTGCAAAAAACACATTCTCACATTCTACCTAAAATGAAAAATAAATATGCCTTGCACAAAGTTAAGGTTCGTCCTGTAAGTCTCTGTTGTGGGATGAACTTTAATAAGTGTCCTAAACAGACATCAATAAAAGCTTTCCTACCTCATATATGATTTTGTGAAGAGCAGAGCTGTAAGCTGCACAGGTTAGGAAAGGCACCATGATGTATGTGTGTGTGTGTGTGTCTGTGTTGGAGTGCAAGAGAGGAGTATCTCGTTAGAGAGGTGGGTTATGCTCCCACTGATTGCAGATCTAATTAGAAATGAAGTGTTGATATGTTTTCCATTAAGCCAGCAAAGGGAGCTGCTTGGCTCAAGTACAGAGGGTGTTTTTTTTTTGTTTTTTTCTTAACTAATGTGGCTTGTTAACTCCCAAGCCCATTTTGTATATCACGTTCACATGCGTCCTCTGAGAACGCTGGCACTGCAGTAAGAGTGAGCAACCTGAATGGAGATAACCAGCTCAGTGCTTTCAAAGAGCCTCTTCATGTCATATCAACCCTCGCCACAAACCTCGGTCCTGCTATCAGCGCTCTTTGACACGCACTCACATAAACACACGTCTTCCCTTTTGATGCGGGCCTGTTAATTGCTAATTGGCAGCCCATAAAGGATCGAGATTGGATGACTTTGGGCACCGCGAGAAGCGAGTGGTTTCTACATCTGTTTGAGAGCTTGACTGATGCTTTCGCTTTGAACACGGGGTAAGGGAAAAAGAAATTAGTAAACTGCTTGATTTATGCTGATGGGGAAAAAACAGGCAAGATTAGTGTTAGAGGCACTGGTTTTTACTTCGCAACTTCTCAAGGGCACCTCTGTTCACACAGTACTACATTGTTTCTTTTCTTGTTTTTTTATTGTTTGCTTTTTTCTTCCAGCACGTCCAGTGACCAAGATGACCTTGACTTCACCCACCATCGTGGCAAGGACGCCAAAACGCAAGATGCCCGTGGCCACCTGCATGTCGGCTAACGGAAAGCCTCCCAGCGTCATTAAATGGGACACCACTCTGAAGGGCGAAGCCACGTTTCAGGAAACGCGTAATCCGAATGGCACCGTGACCGTGCGCAGTAACTATCTGGTATTGCCCAGCCGCGAGACTCACCGTCAGAAGCTCACCTGCATCGTCACCTACCGAGCAGAGCGCTTCACAGACAGCGTCATACTCAACGTTCAGTGTAAGAACAATGTTTTTCTTTGTATCTTTCAGACTTATGCAGGAACACAAGAAATTAGTGTTATTGAAAGATACTGTATGTATAAAATATAGCCTACTACTGGTCAAAAGTTTGAGATAATTCCATTTTTATCAGTGTATTTAAGACTGCATTTATTTGAGCAAAAATACAGTAAAAACAGCAGTACTGTGAAATATTATTACAATTGTTTTCTATTTTAATTTATTTTTAAATGCAATTTATTCCTGCGATTGCAATTACAGTATTTTTTGTTGTATGATTATTGAGAAATCATTCTAATTTGTTTTGCTGCACAAGAAACCTTTTTATAATCATTATTGTTGAAATCAGAAATCATAACTTTTAATTATCAAGGATGTATTAAATAGGTAGAAGGGCATTCGTAAAGGTAGAAAATATTTTAAAATATTTATGTTTTTTTAGACTGTCATTAGAATACTTATTCATAAATAATCCTGAAAAACATGGTTTCCACAAAATATTCAAAAACTGTTTTCAACATTGATACTAATAAGAACCATCTTTAAGAATTGAGCACCAAATCATTTCTGGAGTGTCACATTGAAGAGCTCAGCTTAGCCTTTTTTATGTTTTATTTTATAGCAGTATATGCACATATAAATGGGCTGACCTTATCAATGTGTCCGATAAAAAAAAAAGTCACACCATAGGACAAAGTCAAATTTCTATTTGTCAACTACCCAAATGCAGTATGGGTAAAAAAAAAAAAAAAAGATTATTCCAAAGATTTGATCACTTGTGTAATCTGCATAATATACATCACATATTATAGATTCAATTACATGAGTTTATGTTATCCAGTATTTTCTCAAAATTCTGATTTAATAATTAAGCTGATGTAACAATCCATCTGACTTGTCTAATTACTGACATATTTATATAAAACCCCACTGGAATGTCTGAATAATACATACAAATGTATTTGTGCTCAGTAATAAGATGTTAGCATTTATGCTTTACTGTTACGCAAGTTCTGCGGAGGAGGTTCAGAGCAGGAAGAGATGTGTCACTGGCCTGTCTCAGCCGCTGTTGTTATCAACTATTGTTTAGGGCAATTTAGAGCTGCACTGCAGCCTCCATACAGCACGCTGATAGAAGAAATCCACCCATTCTCCCACACTTCACTATAGAGTACATTGTTCTTGCGGTGCGGTTGTTAGTGTGAAAGGCCGTGTTTAGAGCAACGGTGAGTTCACAGAGAATCACTCGTCCTGATTCTTGATTTACTTTGAGTGTTTTGTTAATCGAGTTACCCTTTGGTATAACATTTCCAAATTGAATTTGCCCAGCCTTATACATGCTCATGAAAGCAATTAAGAATGAATCTGAAGAGACATAGAAATTACTGACCGGTACCGTCAAGTATGCAGTGCATTTTAATACCGTCATTAATAGAAAAAATTGTGCTGTAATGAATTGAAATTTGGCATTTAGCTGAGGTTCTTATCCAATTAGGCCAATTTCTGGAATAGTTGCCCTGGAGCAGCTTGCGGCTAAGTGGGTAGCTAAAGGGCACATTGGTGGTTGTAGTCTCAGTAACCCTTCACTTGTTGGCTCTCCTCCCAATCGCTTTAGAAATAAACTCTTGACCTTTTAGCTACAAGCCCAGACCATTAATCAGTATCATGACAAGCACCCATCGTCAAGTCATGTGACCCAGAAAAGTCATTTGAGCCCCCTGCCTGACTTTTTCTCTTTTTTTTTTTTACTTTTATATAGATGAGCCAGAGGTAAAAATTGAGGGATTCGATGGGAACTGGTACCTGAATCGCCAAGACGTAAAGCTGACATGCAATGCAGATGCCAACCCAGCCGTCACCGTCTACCAGTGGAAACTGTGAGTTTTTCTTGACTGACCTACTAATCCATATTACAAATAATCACTCTGTCTCAGCTTATCAATATAATAAGAGGAATAAGTAATGTGTTTGAGTAAAATGCATAAAGAGAAAGTGATTTGTTTGCAAGTAACAAAATAGATAGTTACTATATTTATATGTTTTATTTTATATTTTATTTAATTTTTTTGCTATGTTTGCAAACTCGTATACATTTTTTTTTCTTTTTATATATTTTTAAATTATTAACTTCCAAAGCATTACCTTTTCATTTTTGAGCACAAAAGTATAAATAAATAAACAAACAAATGCATATATATATGCATTTATATATATATATATATATATATATATCTATATATATATATATTTTTATGCTCGCATATATGCTGAACACTTGCTTGATTTCAGTAAGCATTTATTTTATAATTTTTTTTTTTAAGAAATGCATCATTTATATTTTCTCTAAAAACAAAACAAAAAAGAAAAGCCTGCTAACGTCGAGCATTTGCTCATAAGCCTTTAGATCGAAAGGTTTTTTAAATCGTGTGGCTCGCTGTGTCCAAACATTTGACTGGTTGTGTATATCGGCATTATTATACATATAAAAGATGACTGCTGTTTGAAGATTACTCCTCTGAAATATTCAGTTTACTGTAACACTACATGACAGAATAGATGTGTCATGACTGATAGGAGAATAACTTCCTTCCGTAAACTACTTCTTCATTCACTGGTGGTTAGCACTCAATCAAGATAAGTAAAGCCGTTTACAATGACTCTATTCAGAACTCACGGAGCCATTGATAACTCTTCAAACAAGATCAAACATGAGAAAATAAGCTACGCTTTGTGTACTTGCGAATGTTTACCTTACCAATATACCGGTTTGAAAGAAAGAGATATACAGTGAGCTTGTTTTGTGAGTCCTGTGAGGGCTATTGTTGTCGAGTTACTGGTGATACGGGTTTAGATGCAAATTATCTTGGCAAAAAAAATGACATCATTGCTTTGCCTACCAAATGAATATGTTGACAAGACAGTCCCAAGTCTGTTTTATAAACCTGTCTGTGAACAATGCCAGAGATTATGTGAGGTCAGGGCATGAAAACATTACTCATTAATCATTTAAACTAGTATTAATTATTATATACCCCTACATAAACATATTATATTATATTTAGTGCTGTCAAATGATTAATCACTATTAATCGCAACCTAAATAATAGTATTAGTTTTCATAATATATGTGTGTGTTTTGTGTATATGTATTTATATATAAATGCACACACATAGAGTATACATGTTGAAAATATTCACACAGATTTACATGTATATATTTATATAATTTATATTATAAATAAATATGTTTAATATATAAAACATATTTTTATAAATGTATATACAGTACAGTATTATTAACATACAGTATTATGTTAACAAAAACCTACTACTAGTATTATTATTATTATTATTATTATTTAGAAATATTGTTTAGAATAATTAAAAAAACAATAAATTAATTAATAATAAATACATAAATAGATGTTTTAGAGTTTATACTCTTTGGCCAGTGGACACTGAAGGCAAGCTGAAGGCAATTAATTGGCCTGACCTATCAGCCTATCACTTGTTACATCGCTTAATTAATATTCATGAGACAAGCTGATAAGGTTTCTGATGTGTTGTTCCAGATTGTTCCTGCGCCCCTGGGTCAGGTCCAGTCTGTAAGATGACCCGTGTAACCTTCTGCTTGAACTCCCTTGTGCATTATTAGAATTCATTCATTCATTGCCACGTGTGCCACACTTATATGCCAAGTATCACAGCAAAATATCCCGTCATTCGTCACCCAGTAAATTCCCATGAACGCATGTGCATGTAAATGCGAACAATACCGAACACCACCAACAACATTGGACACAGTGGATGAGCAGGTTGTGTGCTACCGTAAAAAAAGGAGGAATTATGCAGCAAAAACCGGAGAGATAAATGTGGCAATTTGTTCAGTAATTAGGCAGCGAAAGCTGGGAAAGGAAAACATGTCAACGGACTTCAGCTGTGGTGGATTAATAGCTGGCAATGCCCAGGGTGCACTGCCTCTGTGGACCGGGGTGGGTTTTAATGAGAAAGGACAAGAGAGAGAGACAGAGAGCGAGGAAAGCGCTGAGCATTCTGGGCTATTCAGGGTATCAAAGGACACATATACAGCAGCCAACTCTGTGAAGAGGGACTCGTGGATGGCGCTAAGGTCTTCTTGAGGCATTTTTTATTAGTAATTGGTATGCTGAGACTGAAAGTAAATATCAAAGAGAAGAAAAGGGAAGGGATGAAATGAGGAAAATGGGGATTGAGAAAGGAAAAGATGAGGTACAAGAGACTGACGGGCCTTTGAACAATGATGGCTGTTGTTGTTGTATGTTAAATATTATTATACAATAAATACTATTTTGTATAAATAATAGTACTATCATTAGTATATTAGTACACCGTTATATGGTGAAAAGAGAGTTTTTATGAGTGAGTGAGCAGAAAATACTTTTATATTGAAAGAGAGTTGCAAATCAAGGGGCTATTTTTAACAATAACTCATAAGATGCAGCCAACAAAAGCAATGAGCAGCACTGTGATCAGAAATCACCGACAATTTTAAAGGATATTAAGACAAAGATATCGCGCATTTGTCTAATGGTTTATTGTGGATATGAGAATGATCTGAAGAATGAGTGCTGTATCGGATTCAGCTAATCAGACTCGCTCAGTATATCTCTCTCATAATACTCTACATCTGTGAACTATACTGTATACAACAATATGATACGTTTTCAGTACAATACTAGTTGCAAAGTGACGTTTTCGAATTACTAATGGTGGCTTTGGCTTAGCTGTTCAAGTATCAACTATAGTGGATGTATCAATGATGAATGAATAGGATCAAAACTGTTACAAAAATAACAATGTATAGTGAACACAATCATGCACACCGATGACTCAACTCACTTTGAAAAGCAAATAAAAGAAAGATGCGAGCACCCCTAAAAATAGCAAGAATATTTAGCTCATTCAAACAGTGGGAGTTGCTTAAAAAAACGAGAGGATAAACAATGGGAGAATAAGGTAAGAATGGTGTGATCAGAGAGCGAGGCGGAGGAGAAGACAGTGATGGGGAGAGACAAGGGCGCTGGCATGACAGATAAGAGGGGACGGCCACAGCAGCAGTGGAGAGCGGACACCAAATGTGTTCTGAAGGGTCCCCTGGGCGCTACACTGGAGGTCATCACCGCACTGTTGCAGAACATTTCAATCCAGAGCAACTACGGATGCACACACACGAGCACTAGCTGCAGTTCAATTACAAATGTGCAAAAGTCTGTTACATGGTATAAACTCTGAATATTTTACGTTATGGATAAATATTATACCAATGCACTGCTGAAAGAAAGCACTGAGAATTGCATTGGGAAGAATAAGTGAGTAATTTCTGCACCTCTACCAAATGGAATAAAAAAAAGAAAAGTTTTCAAAAGCACTTTCATGATCTGCTACTGGTCGATAAAATGCAAAGACTCTCTCAAACTCATTCTATTGGTTGAGCTGCTGTTGCTATGTCAGCCTGGTTGGATGGTCGGAACAAACAAAGCAATGTTTTGAAAGTTCCACAGTGTTTACGTTTTCAGTCAACTTACAAATGCTAAGGTCTTGAGGTCTTGAATTAGTCAACAATTCGTGTGCAAGTTAAAGTTCACAGGAAAAATTAAAAGAAAAACTGTGATTGGGCAGAACATTCTTAACCACTCCCCTCCAACCGTCAGTCTGCTAAAGATGACAAGGAGGTGAGTCGACTCAACTTCAAATCAAATTGATTTAAATATCCTCAATGAAATATTCAATTTGATTCTAAAATAGGTTACAATCGTTCATTGAATCTTTGCAACAAGCAAATTTAGTGGCAATTTCCATTTTGTTTTAACCTTAAAGCAGCCCCAGTCTGTACAGTAACTGCTATCAATCTGCATATTGCACAAAACCGCGGAAGCTCTAATCTGGCTGACTTTTTGCAACTATTCTACAACTATTTATGATGAACTTTCCTATAATGAAAATGTGAACTGTGACTGATCGCTTCACATATTTTTCCTAGGTGGGTGATTTATGCTTTTATGCCGATGCTCAAAAGTCTGGCTAAGCATGACTATGCGAAATATAACTTCTATTTCAGATTTCACTTTGAAAGATGATGAGACTACTCACACACGTTCTCTCTCACACACCTACGCTCAATTTCAGTTTCAGATTTGCGTTAATTTCCCAGCTATCAAAACATGCCCGAGAGATTCTTACCATAAATATATCATAAAGCTAGCAGAACAGTCATAAACACTTACACTCAGAGTTTATCTTCAGACAGCTCATTGTGACATATTTCCTTATCTATCTCTCCTCCCGTCTTCCGTCTGCTGGGTCTTATCAGATTGCTTTGCAGCAGTCAGCATTTAGGCAAACACATTATACCTTCTGCGTTTTTGGGCTGAAATCTATCTCACAGGCCTTGTCCTCAACTAGGTTATGAATATTACAACAACAGTTTAGAAAACAGATGACTTCCACTTAAAGACGAAAGCATTCGAAAAACAGCACAACCCAAACCAGGATTTGTTTTGCGTGAAATTGTCTGAGGATAGTTTTAGTGGTGTGTGTTAGCGAGGGTTATACATTGTGTAATTTAACTTTTAGTAGTCATTGCCATTGCCACAATAATAATCACAACTAACGATTCATCCACCAAGTATAGGTCATTAGCATAACCTCATACTGTGTGAACTTCAAGAATTAGAAAGTTCAATTTTAGGATTATTACCCAGAGTTGCTTAATGATTTAATTTTATGTTATTTTTGCAGACATTTAAAAAAAAACAAAAAAAAAAAACAGTATTTACTATAGAAATATTGACACAAAAAACATAAAGGTGCTGGTTCTTTGTACTTTATATCACAACAATCAAGTTTAGAAATCTGAATATACAATTCAGATTTCAAATTTGGTCAAATTTGGCAAGTCTGAATATAATAAATTTGGCAATATCGTTGTTTATGCCACATTAATCCTTAAACGCATGAATGTTTTCCCAATCGTTATTACATATCCGGGTCTTTAGCGACCCGGAATTATATTTCTAGCACAAATAGATCTCTAACTGCTGCAGTTACAAAAACTCTCTTGCTACTTTAAGAACAATTACAGAATAATAAAATAAAGCACATTTTGTTACCTTCTGAAAATTAAAAGGGTTCAATTTGAGCAGATGATTTTAACATCATCGTCAGACATGCTTCCGCAGTATATTCAGCATCTGACTCATATCTCAACCATACTCTCAAAACTATTGTTTGAAATGACTGTGTATTCAATATTTCGAATATGACTGGCAGATTATTCACCACATACAGTATCAATTGGCAAATGACATGTATATTTAATTAGACCCGAGGTCTGCAAGAGGATAGATTTGAGTTAAAGTGCAGTCATAGTTGTTTACAATGTGAAGCACTTCAGATGAGGCTCACCCAAATAGAATCAGAAATGTGCTTTTTTATAGTTCATCTTAATAGTACGCAATGTTTATATGTGGTCTGTTCTTCTCTGACAGCGACTGGACCTAATTTCTGGAATGTTTTTGCATTTCTCCTACACTCAACCTTTTGTTGACCTGAATAAATGGTCCATTTCATTGCTTGTATGCCTTATTGTTCTAGCTGACTGACTGTTTTATATCACTTGTTTTGAGAACACTACTGTTAGAAAGTTTGAAAGGTACTTATTTAGGACACCATCGGTCAACTAGACCCTGAAAGACACTGGGTGTCACTGAGATGGAAGGAACTTGTTAAGTGGGAACAAGATGATCCGACGGTGTCTTGTGCCTGGGGAGGCATTGTTATACTGATCTCTGATAAGAACCAGAGAAAACATCTGCCAGAGATTGTGACCTCTGTCGAGCTTTAGAAGAAGAACGGGGCACGTCTAGACCCGTGGGGCAGTTGAAAAGTCCAGAATTAGGACACTACAGTTAAAGTCTAAGGGTAGCCGCATTGTAAGTCAGACTCCATATTTTTCTTGACAGCGTCAGGTGCAACAGACCAGAATGGATAGAGTGGCAGCACAACAACACTTTTTTTTTTTTTTTCCCACATGTGACGTTTTTTCTTTTTTCTTTCTTTGTTTTCACCATTTCAAATTACTCTTTCTTTCCTGGGGCTACATTCAGGCCTGTAAGGACCCGTTCAGTCGTTTTGTAGTACCTCCCCTCACGTCTGCCGGTTTGAGATGCGCAGTTCTTAAAGTATGCTTGGAATGTTTGCTTTATAAAATACGACTGAATCTGTTCTCAAAGTAACAGTTGATCTACTGATAGTACCCTACCATCCCATTCTTATGCCAATGTCAGTTGGTGTTGTCTCCCAGCCAACTCTGTTTCCATGCGGGTCACCTAACACATATTATCTGTCTGTTTTTCTCAGGTTGAATGGATCGCTTCCCAACAATATTGAAATCAAGAACAACACCCTGTTCTTCAAAGGCCCTGTGACCTATGAGTTTGGAGGGACGTACGTCTGTGACGCCACCAATAGCATTGGCACACGCTCTGGACTGGTAGAGGTCAACGTGACGGGTAAGTTATGGATGCTTATCTGAGTTATCAAGCATTTGTGTTGGTGCTGGGAAAGCTTTTATCTGGGCCCAGGCGATTGTAGCTCAAGAAATGTGAGTTGTGCAGGAACTGAACAGTTAAAAGAACAGTACAATAAGCATTATTTATTTTACAAGCTTTACAACACTTAAGCCAAGGGTTTTTGAACTTGTTGATGAAATGAAATGCTAAAGAATAAATAAATAAATATATAAAAAATATATATGTTTTGTTCTTTTTAGTTTGTTAGTTTATTTTATTTTTTATTCAGAAAGAATATGTTAATTTATATTTAAGTGCATCTAAAAAAATCAATGTATATTGTTTTTGTTATTTTAATTTTTTATTTTATTTGTATTATTATTAAAGCATCCAACTCATCAATGTATACGTCATATAATTTATGTATGTATGTATACATATATATATATATATATATATATATATATATATTAGAATATTGTTTTCATTATATATATTTATTTATTATATTATTTATAATAGGCTTACAGTTCATTAATGAATATTTCATATATATTATTCTTTGTTAAGTACATTTATTTATGTTTTATTATGACAACTAGGGCTGTCAATAAAATAAACTTTTAAAACTTTAAAATGAGGGAAAATGTATAAATAAACACAAACACATTTTTTTTAATTTTTTACATTTACATATTATATATATATATATATATATAATATTAAATAAATTTTTGCATTTGCCTATATCTTAATCCACAACTGTTTTTTTTTGTTTGTTTTTTTAACCAATTATAAAAAATAAATATACATACATATATATATATATATATATAGTTCTATTTAAATGCTATTTAAAATATCTAGTATATGATTTGTTAGTTTATTATCTGAGACAAATGACATTCAAACATTTGACATGTGGCTTTAGTTCCAAAATACTTTTTAAAAGCACGTTGAAGCCTGCACGTGCATTTTTTCTTGCACTGCCGCATTTACGGAGGTTGGCCTCCTATCTACGGCACGACCTGACAGTGAAGAAGAACAAATTGCTGTCATTTCCTTTTCTTTAATTTCTCACAGTCACATCACACATCAGGCTACGTTGCCAGCAGCCACAATATTCACTCGCGCACAGACAGATGCTGAGATATAGAATAAAGCACTCTGTCATTTTCTCCCCAAAATAACATCACAGTTTTGTTGCCTCTTTAGTATTGATCACAGGCACTTTGCAACAAACTCACATTTCTCCAAGCTACTTTCGCCTCCCACATCTTCTCCGTCTTCTCCGCCTTTACTTAGGTGAAAACAAGAACTACAAACGAAAACAGAGCAAAACTGTAGCCGTTCCTCTGCCTTCACTCTAATTGTCATATCAAACACCTGTAGTTCGCTCTTCAGGCTTTGCAATACATTAAGAACAAAAGCCGATAATGAAAGGAGGTGATGCTGCTCTAGATTGCAAAGCGGAGCCTCAAAATTGGTCCAATATTTGAAGAGAGAGAAGGCTTCTGCAGTTTTGTTCTGACAATAGCTTGTGCGCCTCTCTTTTTGCTGTAACGGGGAGCTTCTAACATGCATAGCTTTGCATGCTGGAGTCGACGGCTTGGCTTTTCTCCATCATTGCATTCATTTGTGTGCATGGGTGTGTTTGCGGATAGATTTTCTGACGACCTCCCTTGTCTTAGCTGGAGTTTGTGGTGATGTGGTGCGGATGCGGTGATGTCATCTCATTCCGTGGCAGGTTTTGATGATACGCTCCACAGGCAGAGGCGATGCATTAATGGAAGTATGAATGGATGATATTGAATGAGAAGGGGTAAAGGAAAATATTCGGCAGGAGGGAAATTTCCGCCGCTGATACACTATATTACCAAAAGTATTCGCTCACCTGCCTTTACTCATTCTATGAACTGAAGTGCCATCCCATTCCTAA
>JAUMHR010000075.1:3901456-3912985 GCA_032361145.1 Enteromius fasciolatus | reverse complement strand
CAAAATTAACTGCAAAACAAAAAGTTGAATAGCTCAATAATGCATTATTGTTAGTTTTAAAGTTTATTATTAGTTTAGTATTAATTCCATTAATAAATTCCCATACTTGAGATCTGACTAAATTAACTGTTTATTAACCTAATATTGTATAAATAAAATTCAATTTTTAAGCTAAGACTAAACATAGAGAAAAAAAAAAAACCTTTGTTACATTTGTTTTAGCAACAGCACATTTCTTTAAGAAAAAAAAAGTACACCACACCATTAGTTATTTCCATCATATGAGCCAAAATCACACAATTCAATTTTCTCTCAGGCAGCATAATGCATTGGAATGCTGCGAAGATAAGGGACAGCGAGGAGAATGAATGTGATGGGCCGCTGAGGATACCCAAATTATGACTTAAGGGAAAGTTTTGTTCATGACTAATAATAGCTAGACATAGTGGGGCTGCCTGTGACATTCATTGTGAGGGTGTTTCTGTGTGGTTTCGACAGGTGTTCTGGCTGTTAATGTGCTACAACATAAACTGCTTCACATACCTCTTCCACATTATTTGGTGAAAGCTAAATTCAGAAATGTCGTCAATCTCACACAAGACGAGCAGAGCAGCTCATCAGCTCATTTAGATTTATGACAGTGATGGCAGCCGCCTGACTGACTGAAACTTTTGTTTTACATATCTTTTATTATTATTATCCAGTGTATTTATAGGTGTTTTGTGAATACGTGTTCATTATAGCTGTCAAGCTTGTGTGTAAGTCGCTGTCTTTATTAGCGTGGAAGCTTAGTGCTTGTTGTTTATTCGTTTTAATTTACATGTTACCTCCACGTTTCTCTGAGAACATATGTTGGACCGTGTTTCTCCGCTAGTAATTGTCACAACTGATTATACACATGCACATAGACATGCTGGTATGGAAGAAAATGAATGTAAATAAATGTAATCGCTAGCTAGAGATGAAAAAGAATGTTGTCACAGCTTCTTAATGATTAGCCAAACAGAAAATCATTTGGAAGACTGCATCGACGCACGTCACACATTATAAATCCACGTGCTTTGATTGAATTGAGGTTTTTCATGGTTCTTCGACCAGTTAATCTCTGCAGCGCTCTGTTTGTCCAACTCAAGGTTACGGCAGTATCTGCATATTCCCAGAGGCTTGTTAATAGGCGGCTTCTTTTGTCAGGTTTAATGGTATCAGGGCAGTTGGAGACACACTGCGAGTGAGGTTTTATCTATCTTCTGGCAGGTGTAGCCGTTGGCGACATGGCATTGAAGTCTGAGATCCCCCACCGCCCCTCTCGTAACCGTGCTACGTGTCTGTCACCTTGCTCCGCTTCCCTGCCATCCGATGAAGAAAAGCAGTCAGAGACTGCTGAATTATTAGCGTTGTGGTAATATGATTAGTCCTGTGTGATTAACAACAGGCCCACACACAATGCATGTGGGAGAGGAAGCTCCTGAGGTTATGAATGACAACTAAATAGCGGAGTTGTTTTTCTATTCTTTTCTCTCTTTTTTAGCTAGAGCTTGCTAGCTTAATGCTAACTGCATTAGCATTGAGCTTCCACAGCTGAGTTACAATAAAATGATTTGTCAAGGATGGGCAGTACGTGTGTTTTTGAGGGAAGATGAGGACAGATATGGACAATCAGAGTCTTGAAGTGGGGTGTGGGAACATATTTTATTTCCCATCATGCCTCTGTGGCTGTAAGGCCTAATACTACCATTGATTCGCTTTGTAAATCAAATCTTCAAGGACTTCATCTATCGTCTCCATACCTTTGATTACCTAAGAGCTCTTGTGAGCCTGATAGAGTCTTTTTAAAGATCTTTTTATAGGATCTATAGCATGCAACCAGGACTAAAGGCACACTTTAAAGGGATAGTTCACTCAAATAAAGTTTTGCCATCATTTTTGTCTTCTTTTGTTTTAAAGAATAATGGTAACCAAACAACTGTTGGACATTACTGACTTGGATAGAATAAAAAAATAGAAAAGTAATCATAAATAAAATAAATATACAATGTAAGTCAGTGAGGATCAGAAAATATCCACTGAAGGAGAGAGAGAGGAGCTCTGGAGGAAAAATAAATCAGAAAAGCACTTCTTTTGTCTTAAAAATCTATGTGTTACAAAATAATGTAGTTTAAAAAAAAAAACATAATAAACTTAAACAAAAAAAAAAAACATTTACACAAATCACAATCTAAGAAGACACAAATCAAACCATTAATAAAAATTACTAATTTCAATGATAATGAAGTAACACTGAATAACCAGTCTAGTCTGGCTAACATGCATTAGTTTTCATTTTGTTGAGATTTTGCATCGATAATGGATTTAATCTGACGTGTCCCACTTGGGTGGCAAATGTTTATAGGCTTCATCAGTGGCCTCCAGTTTGAAATAATCTGCTATTATTTTTCACGGGGGTCATTTTGCAGTTTTTATGCTTCTGTCTGGTTGCAGCTAGTTATGGTGTGTCATAAATATAGTAGCAGTATAAACACATGCCTTCAGCAGGAAAAAAACGAGGGGCACAAAACGAGTTTACCAATTAGAGTGATGGAGCGAGAGCTGAGGAGATGCTGACAGAAAGGTGCACTGAAGGAAAGAGGAACGAATTAGAGGAAGAAGATTTTCAACTCTTCCAGTCCTGTGGATTTTTCTCTCTCTCAGTATAATGAAGCCCTCAGTTCGTCTAATCCCATTAAAGACCAGATTAATACTGGAGAGCTGATAGCTGAGAGAGTGGTCGCACCACCGGCCAAACCAGAGTGTGGACACTCTCTGACTAAACCTATAGAAACAACAGTGGACGGAAAAGGGGAGAGAGGGAGGGAGAGTATACATAAATGGGTTCCTGTGGTTGAATGGCTTTAGCCATGAAGTGTCACAGTAATTAAACTTGAGAGAAAGACTTCAGAAGTCAGATTGTTCCCCCTGACCCCCCAATATGAGAAACGGCAGCCTGTTAGCCTTAACATTTACCATTGACATTATCGAGAGGTGTTTGAGAATTAGAAATAATGGTTTAATGGAGTTAAAGCAGGAAATGAAATCGTTTAAAAGCCCCTGGTTTTTAACCAGGAAAGAAACTTTGAGATTAAAAATGCATTTTACACGATTGTCCTGACAGAGATACATGATTAATCAAGCTACGCTCAAAAGATTAAAAAATAAAATGCAAAAATACATTTGTGAAGAGCCTTGCAAACCAGCTTACATCAGCAATCCAATGTATTTATTTATTTGTCTGTCTGTCTATCTATTTATATAATAAAGTGTATTATTATTATTTAATTTAAGTTATGTTTACCCCCTTGTTTTATTTATTTATATTCTTACTGTCAAAATAGCAAATTATTAAAATGGCAAAATGTTTACTTCATGTTTGGCCAGAAGTACTGTGGTGATAACTATCCTCCACACTCTAGGGGGCGATAGAGTTAGCTTAAAGTAACTGTGTCTTTAAATGAATGGTTTGATATGCTGTTAGCTATAAACATTTCAGTTTACTGACTTTAACCAACTTTATTACATGCTAAAACTAGTTATTGCACAATTTGCAGCAATGGTATTAAAGTAAAAACTATGTTATCTCCAAAACTGCACATAGTAGAAGCACAAGTAGAAAACCTAAAACAGCATTTTACAATCAAATGTACTCCAATATTATTGTTTGCGTATTATTATGAAATGCACATAATTGAGAAATGCAACAATATGTGAATGTGATTTTTTATTTGTGCACTTTGTATATTCTCTGAAAGTATGCTATGCCTTTTCCCTTCCCTATTAGCATTTAACTTTATATTCTTAGATTAAAGGACAAGATGGATTAAACCCCTAGAGGTTTTTCCCTTTTATGAGCGTAATCCTTCCCAAGCTGTCTGAGCGTGTCAATGAGAAATATCTGACCATCACAGAGTGTGTGGTGGGTACCAGACGGTTCTGTGCCAGGTCTAGAATGGAAGCTCATTAAAGAGCTGGAATATGTCAAATGCAGCTCACCCTGACCGCCTTATTACTGCCTATATTCAATAAGTCACTGTCGCATAAGGCAGTCAGAAACCTTCACAATGCAGCCGCTGACCTTTTTAACCGGCATATTCTATTAGCACATGTAAATGGCATAGACTTCAGACTGGAAATATGACGCAGAGTGTCTAGCATCTATTGCCTAGTTGTTATCAGAAGTTGTGTAGTGCTGCTAACTACGCACAACTGTTGTTTTATCACAACGTGTGAAAGACACATGTGTAGGTTTGAAGAAGATAGTGTTGGATGTCTTTGTTTCTTACATTGTGATAGCCAGATCCAGTCAGATAGCTGATCTGTATTGGGATTTTGGACATAACGACCAGTAAAATGCATTGTGGAAGACACATAGCTCGTTGCTAATTTTAGAGAATCCCTTGGTTATGTTTTATATTTGAGTGTTGGCAGATTTTTGCGCTGACCTGTTGTAGCCCTTGGAGCAGTTTGGTTATGTTTACAAGGAGTGCCGCATAAAGAAAAGCTTTTAGAAACCGCATGTAAGCTGTTAATCCAGCAATTGTGAATGATCCAATGCTGAAAAAAAGTTGCATGTCTTGCTTTTTGTGTATGTGTGTGAATTGCTTCTTCAACTCTAATTGCTGTTTGCAAATCTCAGTGGTGTGGGTACTTTTAAGAAATGGTTTACTGACTTTTTGCATGGGCTCGTTACATGCTGTGTCACTTGCTTTCTGTTGGATGCATGTCTTTTGTGTGCTTTGAAAACAAAACCACAAGCAGTGTGTCAGCTGTAACCATGTACAGTAGCATTGCAGGGGATTCGTGTTCCAGCATGTCTGTAAAAACCACATCACAGAAAAACGTCATGAACTTTTGAAAGCTCGCTTTGCCTTTCACCTGCAGTATTAGGGTTTGTTATCTGTTCTTTAATTCATTTACTAAAAAGTTATAAATGCATTGCATGAATGGTTTAAGAGAATAAAAGAGTGCGCTATGAAAAATGTATTCCATATAAGCCAACAAGGTTCAAATGCAAGCCACCTGTACTTATATTGAATAGTAATTTTTAAGGTCGCTCAAAATTAAAGAGCTGTCTGGTCTATTGTTACGAATGTATTGGTGCTTATTGTTAGTTTTAATACAAGCTTTACCTTCAGAAAGATTAAAGTGCTGCAGTGAATATCTTAAATGATCAAGGGCGCCTACACACTAGAGTTCACGCTATGTCACACAATACTTTAAATGAATTAATTTTGATAAGGGTTGTCCTTCGCAAGGATATATCAGAAAAATGTAAAAGTTTCAGAAAGTAAACCAACCAAAAGTTTTAACACCATTGAAACAACTTATTCAACTCATTGTCATTTCCAAGGAGGCAAAAACTAAAGCATGGTTAAGTGCCTTTAGTATCACTAGTTGGAAGCTAAACGTATGTCTCAGTTGCTATATTGAACTAGGAATTCCATTGAAAAAACCCTAATATGTCAATACTCAATAATGTATTGTCATTTAATTATATAAATATATATGTTTCATGTCCATCAACATAGTAACGTCTAGGGCAGGGATCTCCAACCTTGCTTCTAGAGTGCTGCTGTCCTACAGACTTCAGTTCCAACCCTGCTCAACACTCCAATTCCAGTAATTATTTTGAAACCCTCAACACCTTGATTAGCTGGTTTGGGTGTGTTTGATTGGGGTTGGAGCAGGAATCTGCAGGACAGAGAACGCCCTTGACTTAGGTGTACCTTAATAGTGCTTTAGTTCTTGGTGCCTTAGGAATACGAATGGGTAGTAATACTAGGTGAATCTGATTGAATCTTTTAATTAATATCTTTTTCAATTTAAGTTTATGTGCAGAAAACAATATGTTAGATTGGTATTAGAAACTTGTCCCAATGCATACTTAATGTAAACATTACGCTGTTGCTGTAGTGTACAGTCGCCCTAAATGCCAAGACTTTTGTTTGTTGTCTTTGCTTTTAAAATGGTTTGAGTGCTTGTTCTTGTGTTCCTTACATAAAACGCATGATGAGACTAAACATTCAGCTCTTGCTTTCTGTGTCAAGCTGTCGTAATGGATTGGTTTTGTGAGTGGGTGGGTGGGTGGTTGTGGGTATGGGGCGGGGGCTCCTTCCTTTCTTCCCTTTTGTTTCTCCTCCCCTATATTCCTTTCCTCATCAAAAATGAGCACCTGCACAAATGCACCTCCTTCCCACCAGAGCACTGACACACTCTCCCCTTCCATCTGTGTTTTCCTACCCAGAATTCCCTAACTCCCCGCCTTTTGATGGCCGTGAGATCCCACTGGAGGAGCATAGTTCCGGTGCTGCCATCGGCGGCGCGGTCGGTGGGGTGGCCTTGCTGGTGGCCGCCATTGGACTGCTCGTCTTCTTCCTGCGGCGTCGTCAGCGCACCTTTAAGGGCGACTACAGCACCAAAAAGCACGTGTTTGGAAATGGATACAGCAAGGCCGGCGGCATGCCGGCTCATCCTCCGATGCCCAAGAACCTGCAGTACCCCGACGACTCGGACGATGAAAAGAAGCCGGCACAAATTAGCGGGCCGGGCGGTTTCGAGGGCGGCGATCGGGATTTCGACGGCAACTCTGAAGATCTGAAGAGACCCTATTTCACCGTAGACGAAGGCGAAAGTCGTGAGTATGACGAACGGACTCTCGCCTTCCAGTACGACCCCGAGCCCGAGATCGCCGACGACATGGTCTCCCAAACCGATGGCTCTGTTATTTCAAAGAAAGAGTGGTATGTGTAGAGTGGCATGCAACGTCGAGGAAAAAAAAAGATCAACGACCTTTTGCCCTCTCCTGCATCTGAACACACCCATCCACCTCCATCACTAGAACCCTTCCTCCATGTGTTTATCCCTATCTGCACATCCCACCCCTGACCCAGTAACCTCCGCCCCCATCAGAGCCCATCGAAATAAACAGCTGTAGAAAAATAGCTCGCAGCATCAACACGTCAACATCATCACACACATCCACACGCTTTTAGATGAACCTGCAACAACAGCAAGAGGTTTTCTCACAGACTGATGCCAATCAACATCCAGTAAGGCTGGACAGGCAGGTCGCTTGAAAATAGTACAGTGTATTATCTTTTTTGTCTTATTTTGTTGTTATTATAAATGTATTAAATGTATAAAAAGAGACTGTAACTGTTTTGGAAAGGGGTATATTGCTGATCATGTTGTGAAAGTCTTACACTGGATGTATGATTATTTTTTTATTGTTTGTCTTGTTTGTTTTTATCTCATTAGCATATCACCATTACTTTTACGTTAATCATAGGTTTTGTTCATTTTTATATAGTCTTGGTTTTTTTTATATGGAGTGTTGGATACCAGAAAATGTGGAACTAAATAGTAGAATAATTATTCCCACCCCTACTTGTGTCGTCACAAGGTCAAAGGTTGCATTAGCGCTATTGTGTTTAATGGAACATCGCAATCCTGTGGTTCTTTCTACAAATGGCGCTCCCAACGTCCCTGAATGTAGATCCAGGGGTCCGAAAATGTGGCATGGCCCGAAAGCGTACAATCCAATGGAACAAAAAAGCATGTGGGTTCTGACTGCTCTCCAAAAACAGTATTTATTTTAAGACCCAGCTACCCTGAGAGCTGAGGAACACATCTGCAGCGTTAGTCATATGCACACTGCATTTGAGCATGCAGAACGGGGCCTAGACAGATATACTGCGCCCACCTCATTCTCCATGCCAGTCTTAGTCAGTCTCCATCCACAGATCCACCTCGGATTTGCCATCATGTGTGGTGTTATCATAGCGATGCTTTACAAAATCCATTTCCTCTGAAACTCTCAAGACGCAAAAGGATAATCCTGTATAATGTGGTGTTGTTATAAAGACAGGGTGTTTGTTATTTAGAGTTGGTGATGTGGAGTGGTCAAAATGTTTTCAAGATCTTGTAAATATGAAAAGGTTCAATGGTAATGTTTAGTTCCGCAGGAGATTACGGCACAGGCGTGTAGCGCTTGTGTCAACCACCGTGTAGAGCCTTTTGATGGAAGTAGTTTTTCCAAAAGTAGGTAGCAGTAAAAGCACAGAAATGAAATTACGGAAAAGGCCCGAGCCAAAGAGATAAACATGGCAGCAACTGGGCATCACAGACAGGCTTGTTATGTACTGCTAGATCTCTGAAACCACAGGATCTGCGGCAAATCCTAGATTCCTTTCCAAATCCTTCCTGATCCTCTATAAGGAGCAGATATGTTGGCTACAAATTAGTATGTATCTAAATAAATAAAACAGATATTCATCAAAATCCTGCCATACCTGTTCGACCACAAAATGCACAAGCATTCAAGACCTTTTTTTTTAATGCATGTGTGTCTTTTTTAATCGCTCTTTCTTTGGTTCAGCTTTTACCGCACTTTTTACATCAGGGTTTGGTGTTTGCCAAAGGGTGGGCAGTTTTCCACTTCCAGAGACAAATAATCTCCCTAACTGTATCCCTATCTCTTTTTCTAGACTCCAAAAATGCTTTAGTAGAATTCATCATGGCTTGTCCATGCAATATTTAACTCCCTTGCCTGCCTTAAACAAGGCTCTTTACAAGACGAGAGATTAGGATGCTGAATCACATAGACAATCTAGGAGGACTTGAAAACATGGGGAACTCCAGATGAACGCCACTTACTGTATAGGTTGCTCAACCATGAGCAGGCCCTCATGGAATCTCACTGGTGGCATTTTTGCATTAGAAAATCTGCAGAAGGGGCTTAGAAATTAAAGCTGGTAAACGAAGCTATTATTAATACAACCGACATAATAAAGAAGAACTTACAGCTGGAGATTCCTTGTGGTATGTCCCATAAGGAAAGTCATAATATGTCTACACCTAAGCTACAATGAATAAAAACCTTGATGGTAGATCTCATGCACATCTTGATTTGACCTAAAACAGACCACATAATGAATAACTGTACATTCGTTGCTTGTATTTTAGCTTAGTAAGGTCAATGTGCAAAGTTATACAAATTGTAGTGCCTATGACATGTGAGATGTAAGGTTTTACTTTTTTTTTCTTTAGTTCTGAATCCTGTTTTTTTTTTTTTTTCTTGTTTTTTTTTTTTAAGAGTTATTGTCCACCCTCACTGTACATTTTTATAACATACGCATGATAAACATATGAATCCACACAAGTTCCAATGTGATGGAAAGTGTATCACCTGGACTTCAAGTATTACGAAAGCTGTATTTTTACCAAGTTTTTTAAACCCTCATGAATACAGATATTCTCTCTCTGCTTCATATGATGGCAAAATACAAAAGCAATCCATCGCTGGTCCGTCAGCACATTGTTAACCAGCTCAAAACTGGAAACCTGCTACATAATCATGGCTGTGATTACAGAGACTGATATCACTTTAGCTAAAGCACAAGTTTTTGTTCCAGAACTTTAATTAGTAGTTAATTTTATATGTAATTTTGTATTGTAATTTCATTGACCCCTGTGCTCCCAGGGTTTTTGTTGATTAAGGGTTTTTTTTTGTATGTTTTCTCAAGCTAAGCACAAGTTACCCATTTAACAAATGGCTATTATGGCTTTAAATGTCAAATAAGAGAATTGAATGGACAATAATTAATTTTCATGTCCCACATCAACTTCTTCTTTTTATACAGTAGTCTGTCTACTGGATCAGTTGATGTTGATGCTTTTAGCAACATTAAATAGCCTGCCTAAACGCATGAGCATACTAAGAAAATAATAATTTGTCTAATATTTTTGTTTTGAATATTGTTCTACAGACAAAATACATTTTTTTATTCTTTTTTTTTATGTTTCTCGTTTTTAGATAAAGGTTTTTTTGTTTGTTTTTTTTGTTTTTTTTTCATTCCAGAGTCTCATGTCTTTCTAACTGCCCACTTCAAAGCCTGACATTCCACTGTAAATAATGTATGTACCTTGGAAACTATAGTTGGGTTTTCTGTATGTTAGGGGAACAGAAACGGAGGAGTTTCAAGTCTGGACATTGACTGCAAGCTGAACTAGAAAACAAATTAGACAGCTCAGATGACTGGAGATGTATAGCTTATTGCCATAAATCTACTTCGATATGGACTTGGGTAGATAGGTTTTGATATGTTAATGGGTTCTGTATAGAGACGTGGGGTTGATGCATTACAATGCCTTTGTACATAACTGCAACAAAACAAACAAACTGCAACAAAAAAAAAAACATAAAGATCTTGTCTTCATGCAGCCGTGTGAATGTATGTCTGCTGAGGTCGGTAATGATATGAAAAATATATATATTGTTCACATGTGTTGACCCAGTGAAGTAAACTGTATTTGCTTTAAAACATTAAATGATTTAAATGTTCAAAGATGCTTTGTCCCAGTTCACTCAATACAGATTATGTGTTTATTTGAAATCTTCTGTTTACCCTTCAGAATCATGCAACATTGTTTTAGTGCCATACACACACTTTTTACTGAAAAAATATAAAATACCGAATAAATATACTGAAAAATATAGTATAGTATATTTAATGTTTTAACAAATATATTTTGTAACGGTATATTCAGAATATTACTGTATATTATGATGCAAATTATTTCAACAAGTTAAAACAAGCCAAGTTTAGTCAGCAATATTGCACTGTTAACAATACATACTATAAATAATAAACCATTAATGCATACAAAAACAGTAGGGGTTATGGGTCAGAGATAGCACAGATTATACAGAGTGTAAGTATAGGTGTTATATATATTGTGTATTGTATAAAGTATGAAGTGGCATACTTTATAAAAAAAAAGATTATATATATATATATATATATATTAATGCAATACACTTGTGATATAGTACACATTTGTAATACATGCATGTGTATGCTTAATAACCAATTGTGCCTTTTGTATACTAATCGAGTATATTTAGCTGCATAATTAAAGTCTGCTAAATTATAATATAAGTGAGATATACTGAAGTATATTTAATTGGGCTAAAGTGGAATAATTGCAAGTATACTTCAGCTACTTTAAATATACTGCATTTGAAAACTATTATGCAAAACCACATCACATGAACTCTCCTGGTAGTACAGTACATGTGATACCACACTTAAGTATGTGAAAGTGTTAAAATAACACTGAAGCAGAGATAGATTTTGATTGGCTGTAACTGAGTTACCTAACAGACAAGCAAATAGAGAATGGATATATATATATATATATTAGGGATGTAACGGTATTGTAAATACCGTTGTACCGCAATATCAAATTTTTTCGATATTACCTTGGTCGCATGACTCGATAAAGCGATAAGTCTTCTGAGGAAAGTTTGCTCAAGCGAATGGAGCGAACGGGAAGTACTGGGAACTACAATTCCCATCATACCAAGCGTGCCCATCATTCTTTGCGGTCTGTTGTCGCTACTCAGTGTTGCCAACTTAGCGACTTTGTCGCTATATTTAGCGACTTTTCAGACCCCCTTGGCGACATTTTTCCCTAAAAGCGACTAGCGACAAATCT
>JAUMHR010000075.1:3852674-3883297 GCA_032361145.1 Enteromius fasciolatus | reverse complement strand
AGGTGGGATGGATTATCTCAGCAAAGCAGAAGTGCTCACTATCACACATTTAGACTGATTTGTGAACAATGTTTGAGGGAAATGGTAATATTGTGTATCTGGAATGAATTTTAGATCTTAAAGTCCATCTCATGAAAAATCGTAGCAGAAACAAAGGTGTTGCGTTTATATTTTTGTTGAGTGTATGTGATCCTCTCCATTTTGTGCAGTTCACTGATCTGCACCCCAATTGGAAGTTGTATGTTGAACATGAGAGTCCATCTGTTTTCAATGTAGCAAACATCGAGCAGTTTCATGTCATCTACCCACTCATCAAACTCGGACAAGTCAGGCACTGAGAAAAGATGTGACACTCTACAGTGAGGGAACTGTGGAGCCATGTGTTGTCTAAAACCATTTCCATAGGCTTAGGTTATATAATCGAATTAAAATCCATTAATTTGACAAGAAACTCCAGAGACCTGAATGTTTGACAAGTGTTCCACATTCAAGAAAAAGGTGGATAAATATATACGTAAAATCTGTATGAATTGCCATGAGAAAGAGCAGCAAATTTTGAAGAATATTTTAGTAGTCTATGCAGACCTTACAATATTATGTATTTTTTTCTATATATCTTAATTTTCCACAGAAAAAAAAACTAGTTTGGGATGACATGAAAATGAGAAAATGGTGACAAAATTTACAAATTTAAATGAGCTAACCTTATAATTTTTTCACGGATGTAATCTTTCTTCAACTTTCTGGCATCTCTGGACAAGTAAGGAAATTAATGTCTTGTGGTCACTTTTTTGCAGCAAATAGCTGTATGTGTGAAGACTAAGAGTAAAGGGGCTGCTTTTAATTAAGTAACTTTCTCTCGTAATCTTTATCACTGCCTTTCCGATCCACAGAACTAACATATAAAGCTAGAAACTGCTTCCAATTAAGGCTGGCCGATCGGTCTACCATGGAGACCTGGAGTAAATTTATTTCATTATTTCAGGAGAGAAAAGAACCGGCACTTCAGCCCAATACAAGCGTACGTTGGCTCTCGCTAACAGACTTGGTGACGTGCCACCAGCCACAGAGCAGGAGAAAGGAGATAGAGGCGCTTGGCTTGAAGCCGCCATTGATCGATGAGAAGCCTGGAGTTTTGGGAACACATGACAGCTTTTGCACCCTGTTTGGTGAAGCTTGAAGAGAAATCAGAGGAGAGGCACTTTGTAGGTCTTAATTTGCTGGCAGTGTCAGTCGCTGGCTGAGGGAACTACTTTCTATGTGATGGACGATAAACAACGGTATAGATTGCTTACGACTGCATTGACTTACTCACATGTTCTCAACAGCTTTAAGTCCCAAGGAAGCGATTGCTTTTTGTGCAGGGGAAAAATTTTAAAAAACAATAAGACTTTGTCAGCGTGGGCTAAAGTAGCAAGTGATCCATTCCGGGACGGGTGTTTGTTTTTTCAGGTAGTGAGTGTGCAGTTTGATTAATTGTATTTAGAATGAGGCTTGTATGATTAAAATGTGCTTGGGGACCAAGGGCATAATATTTTGTTTTCATCCAAGAACAGTGACTCTAAGCGCTCAGCTGGTTGCCATTAGCTGCAAAGATTTGTGGTTTCGGCAGTAAGGAGA
This sequence comes from Enteromius fasciolatus, assembly GCA_032361145.1. Lineage (NCBI taxonomy): Eukaryota > Metazoa > Chordata > Actinopteri > Cypriniformes > Cyprinidae > Enteromius > Enteromius fasciolatus. Next base: position 3,881,677 of record JAUMHR010000075.1, on the reverse strand, counting down.
TGCCGCAACGGACTCCTAATATTGTTTGTTGTAGCCACATCTGTTCATGGAAGCGCTTGGACCCCTTTTTGTACTTTTTGGAGTTCACAGCAGTGCATTTGCAAGGTACTCCTAAAGGGAACAACAGCTGCACAATACTTGGGGTTTCAAACCCAGTACCATCTGGTCTTGTTTTTTAAGATCTGCACCAAACCAATCAAACTGCTCCTATTTCCTGCACTTCTTCTCAGGAAGTATAAAATGCATGTTCTGAGATTCTGTCACTGCCCCTCCCCATCTATTTTTGGGCAAACGAGTCTTCACTTACCAAATTCTCAGCACTGGGCCCCCAGACCCCACCACTGGCACTCTTAAGTAAGTCAGCCCACAAATAGAGATATTTCTAGACCTCAAACCATACACTGTAAAAAACATAGTAAAAAACGTAGTGTCCGTGATATCACCTGTAGGTTCCTGAAGAACGTGTTTGAAGCTCAAAGTAGGCGGAGCCGACCATTGCCATGTTGAAATCACATCACCGCGTGTCAATTTCAGATTATCGAAAACTGGCAAAGAGGCGGGAGCTGGTTGTTAAAACCAGCCCATCTAGTTCGACAGCGGTGACAGCAGCAGCAATTATTATTATTAATATTACCGTGAAACATTTTAACTTTTTTTTAATATGTAACAAAAAAAGACGTTTACGCTCCAGGGTAAAATAAAAAAAAATTAAAATAACACTCTCTCACGCCAACGCTGTAGAGCGATGTCAAATAAGAGTTTTGCATGGACCACAATTATCCCCAACTGGGTAGAGGTGTGCTGAATTAGTAATACGCCTTATTCAGCTCGCTGCCATTTTAATTCGAAAAGGTGAGGGATAAGAGGCTAGTAGCAGACCAGCAGCGTTCAGTGTGGCGTATTGTTGTGTACTCGAATGTCAATCGTTTAGCCATAATAAAGTGATAACACATCATTTCACACAATCTGAACTTTTTATCCTCCATCTGCCCAGACTGTAAATACTGAAAGGAAATAATGGCTACAGTGTTTACGGTGTAAAGTAAACTTACATGGAAAAACAACTTTAGCAAGAACATGAATGTGTTTATAATATAGCATCAAAGACACACCACAGTCAAAGTGACAAAGAAAAAAGCTGGACATCAATCGCTGAACTATCTTAACCCAGACCCTTTAATGCAAATATTAACTGTTTATGTTTAAAATAATCTCAATGTATTTAGAATGTAGGCTATTGTTTCATTTTCTTACTTTTCTTTTTTTTTTTTTGTGGAGAAGTGCTTGTATTTTTCGTTTTGTTTCCTTATTAAGTTTATATAAAAACATGATTGGAAGTTTTTTTTCTTAAATAGCCTACCAAGACAGTGAGTAAAGCAAATGTTTGATCAGGTCTCTAATAGTTAATCTTTAAATCTCATCTCATCTAATCTTCATTTTTATATATATAATATATAATTTTTTTTTTATAATAGGCTAAAGAAAACAATCAGGGTGGATTTATGCAGTCTCAATCCTGAGCAGGAATTAAATATTACAATAATAAAATAATGCTATGTTGTTAAAGTGAATGTAACGCGCACATTTATTGTGCCCTGTATATTAATAATTACTCACTGATGCCCGCTGTTAATATACAATGTCAGTACCCAATGATATAATTTCAGGAGAAAGTATTTGTATATATTTTTTGAGCAGTTTATACATTATAAGCAGCTGTTATGCTACTGGATGGACTGCTATGTTAATAACTGCTGTCATTCGGTCGTTGTATTAATGTGTTTCAGCATGTTACAATCATTATATAGCTTGATTTAATAGCGCATCTTTAAATTTATTTATGTATACTATTGCACCCTTCACCAAGTTGAATATATTTTAGCTTGGACTTGCAGCACACTGATGCATTGGGGTGGTAATGGTTGATAATGTTTACTCTTGACAGTTCCCGGAAGGCGTAGGCTTTCATCAAGCCCTATTAGGATTTGTGTCTCCATTTTTACAGTTCTGTAATTACGTACCACATCATCAAAGCCTCAGTGCAGAGATGAGACAACCAGATTCTATCTCATTATTGGCAGGCAAGGTGTCTCTCAATCCTCACTTGGTACTTTAAGCGCCTTCTTTACAACACACTCTAGATTCCTGGCCATCAAAATTCTACCCAAGTACTACCTCGAAGGCAGAACATTTTAGCTCACCTTGTGGTTTCAGTCGGAACAGACTGCCCATTGCCTTATTATGGGACCAGGCTTCGTTGTACTAGCTTGCGAAATTTCAGTGTAATAGAAGGTTTCAGGGAGGCAGCGAACACGGAGCCTATTGGGTGTCTGCTTTTATCAACTCCGTCTGTCTATAACAGCTTTGTCAGCACCACAGGGCCAGAGTCAGGGATGACATTTCTGCTAGCGCAATGGCTGTAAGAACACAAAAAAGATCTTAGCCAAACATGAGTAATGTGTTTATTCATTCACAGACATGCCTCATTTAAGAGGAATTTCAGTAAAAAATGCATACGTCTACAATGGCCATAAGGTTCTGAACATTAAAATTCACATTTTCCTGAGTGGAAATGAGGAATTAAGCTTCTGCATCAGGTAAAAGGCTCAGTGTGGAGTACGCATTCATCACTCAAGGCTGTAAACAGCCCTGCAAGCAGTGCCTGTGACCTTTAAAAGAATGTACCTCATTTCACATTCAGCATCTGCCACAATCTACAGCACGTCAAACATCAAGAGCCCCGTCGACAAGAAAAGAAGGTCTATAATCCTGAGAGTGACAAGACATCTGCTTTTTTTTTCAATAAGATCAAAAGCATGAGTGTGTACTGTCACATCAGTAATGTTGTTTCTGTTTATTTCTTTATTTTTGGGATTGTCTGTGGGGAATTCGAGGCCTAACTAATGTACACGCTCCAGATAGCAAATTTAAAGGAACCAGTCCAATGCACAAATTGTTTTGTTGTTCTCTCTATCTGATGTGATAAGAAAACCTAATGTATGCTAGAATCTTACACACAAAAGACAAAAGGCTAGTGTACTATACTGTACTGTAAGGAAAAAAAAAAGTACAATCTATTTAATTTATTTTATTTATGTTTTTATGCTTGCATACAAATCACATTGTATGAATTTAACACCTGGTAAATACTTCATTTTTTTTCTAACCAAGTGAACAATGGTTTTAACTACCAATTATTTATTTATTTATTTATCCCTATGGTTAATGCAGTAGCACTCCCATTTAGATGTAAAGTTAGACTAGTATTGTTAGTATTGACATTGGAGCTATTTTAATATATATATATATATATATATATACAGTACATTACAGTTTTTCCCAGTCGCTTTGGTGCATTTCTCACAACAGAACTTACATTTGCACAAAAGTTAATGCATTTCTCAAAACAATTAGTGCAAACTGAAAAACCTAGTTGATACCCTGCAAAAGCGTATCACTTGAAAATGGATAGTTCATTGCTCAAAAACAAGTATTCATGTCAATGAAAGTATCAGTGTCGTCAAAATGAAAAGTCCTGACACCATTGTTTATGAACAAGATAGTCAAATGGCTTTGTCATGTTTTCATTATGACAGTTTAAATGTTACAATGCAAAAAAGTCAGATTTTGGTGACCCTTCCTGAAAATGCTCAAGACAGCACTATATACTATTTGCACAGCCATTTGAAAATTACAGTAAAGTTAGACATTACTGTATGTAGAGAGGGTCGCCATGATTTTGCCAAGTAGGACATGATCCTGGATCAACATCTTTTGTTAATCCTGGATGAACATTACTGTCAAAAAATATAAACTTACCCCAATCGTTACCCTTAAACCTACCCCTACCCAAAATTTATACAAGGATGTTGATCCAGGAACATCTTGTACTTGGTGAAATCACGCTCACCATGCAGTGAGGTATCTGAGTACAAGACACTGAATATGTATGTTTCACATTTTTACTGCATATGCTCTTTGCAATTCTAATTTACTGTATTCAAAGCATTGTGCAAATGATTCAATTTAGAAGACATTTTCAGAAAAAAATAAAAAGATTTAAACAATGTTTTTCAAATTAGTTTGACAGATTTTTACAACTAGTTTAACATTTTTGTATGTAATGACTCAAGCAATGAAATGAGGACTATTAGTTTTATATGGAATGACTATTCAGCAGTCACCAGTTTAGTTCATTTTGACTGTCATGACATAAGCAAATGATAAAGTTAAAAAACAGCAGAAAATTGTATAAAAACAATTGTTGCATGTCCAAAAGCATTTGCAATTGTTGGAAAGAATGAGAAACTGCTACTATGATGTGCACACATTACTAATTGTTTTGAGAAATACATTAACTGTTGTGCAAATGTAAGTACTGTTGTGAGAAATGCACCAAAGCGACTGAGAAAAACTATATTATTATTATTATTTTAAGATTTATTGCAGTGGATAACTTAGAATAAATGTTACATGCTAATTCATACAAATTCATAGGACCTCAGTCATTTGTCTAAAATCGTATGAATTCGAGTGAAGTCTTACGAATTTCTATAAATAAGCCACCTAGTAAAATTTGTAAGAATTGCCGTGAGTTTGGGCTGATTAATCACAATGTTGTTTCAGGGTCAGCAAAGATGTTGATCCAGGAACTTATCACACTCAGCAAAATTAGGTTCTGCCATATTTCCCGAACATGAACTAAACTTCCCAGATTAATCCAGCAGAATTTTACTGTAGATACACAATCTTCCCCAAAAACAACCCAGGAATTGTGGGTAAAAAATACAGCCCATCTGATATAATTATGCTAATGATAGTTTGTCTAAGCTGGTAGACCATCTTAGAATAACAACAAACCATCTAACATCTTAGTCATACCAATTTGAGGTGGTAAAGAAAATATGCTCACTCACTGAATAGCAAGTGACATGCTTTGACCTGCTATTAACTTAGACCACCTACAAACTCACTGCGTCCCATGTCCCAAAACAAAGATCAATGGATCCAACAGGGTTACTAGCTGCACTAACCCCATTTGCATAGTTGATTTGCCAGATTATATTAATTTAACCTCCCAGAACATATCCCATACCATTACCCCCAACACAATTCACCTCAGGGCACCCGATTCACCCGCCAACCACAGCTGATGTGACTATAATAAAATGGCTGCCATTCAAATATGGCAGCAGCCCAAATCTGCAGGGCTGACAAAGTAAATATCTTATACAATAATATATATATCCATATATATATATATATATATAAGATATAAGAATCATGCTGGTTACATGGTTAAACTTCCAAATCTAAAGAGACGCCAGCCACCAAATATCCTTCTCCATTTCAGTCTCTTGTCCTTCCCAAGCTCTGCTTCTTTCTATTCCCCCTCACAATTGGTTAAGGGCCCTGCAGGCTGGCAAAGTGATCATGATTAAATGTGAGACATAAGCTGCCCTGCCAAAGAAAAGAGTGGGGGAGGGGTTGGGGAAGGGAAAGGGGGTAGTTGGGGTTAGAGAGACTTGAGTTTGGAATTTCTTTGCTGTTTGTCACACATGCCGAGAAAACTGAAAACAGATGGGGATGAGGAAAGAGAGAGTAAAAGAAGGAGCAAAAAGAAAACAAATGCTGCCAAGTTTCGAGGTTTTCGGCAAGCAGGCCTGACATACAGGCACATCAGGCAGAACAAGATCTTGAAATAATACAGTGGTCATTGTTTTCCTTCAGATATTTCTAAAAAGGCTTAAGAATCCTTCTTTTGTGTTTCATAAACTCAGCTCTTCTGGAATACCACTCTCTCAAGAGATTTGTCCCCAGAAAGTCCCAGAGTGCTCCTTGACTTCTGGTTTAAGTTGCATAGGGTTTGATAAAACTTCTCCAGCCGTGAATGTTCTTCATTTCAAGATGTTTTGGTTCATCTGTCATCTCTGTGGAGCACAACTGCCTGTAAATATGCAGAACAGTTTCTGCTCTTTACCCCTTTAGAGAAAAAATGAAGAAAAAGTGTTCTTTTGCAATAATGCTGACCTAGAGGTAAACTACAGTATGTGATTCATATAAACAAATACATCTTCAGTTAAATATTACATTGGCAGAATTCATTACATACGTTTTAACTTTTAATACGAATATCTGTGAGCATATACTTACTTCTATTTGTTTCAAAAGCTGTATTATATTTTTCTTCTGTTAATACATAAGTGGAGGAATTTCCAACATTGTAAAAATGTGTCTCTACGCACAGTACATTACTGTAAACTCCAAAACTACTCGATCTGTCTTCCAGGGGTTAAGATACACTTAACCTGTAAACTCTTAATAAATGTATATATATATATACATTTTTATAGGGGTTCCCCTGGTAAAATTTTAATTCTAGGGGCTAAAAATAATACAAATGATGTTGCTTCATCCTGTGGACATATAAAACAACACATGTCAAAAGTGGCTCAATTTCTTGGCAACACTGGTGTTGAGGGTTGTTTCGTCTCAGGGTGTGTTTACATACATAAAACACAGTTTGGGCCATTCATTTGCACAACAGGGGCATTTTGGTGGCCTGAAAATAAAACTTTTCAAAAGCGTTCCAAAGTGCAAGTGTTATCGTGTCAGTGTTAATTACAAAAATGCTAATTTATGTAGACAATGATGATGTGCATATGCATTTTACATGCAGTTTGAATGCATGCACCTTGAAGAAGGGCTTATATGTACAGTATGTGTGCAGGTGTTCTTTGCACAGTGGCATGACCAAGTACTGTCCTAACTATGTAGTTATTTTCATAAAGCAGTGTGAATAGACATCGTTTCGACAATGTAACCATCTGAACATCTGTTTTTAGTACATTTCTGTCATGTAAATGTACCCTTAGCCTCAGATGTCACACCTACGGACACCTTGGCAAACACATCAGGAGTTTCTAAGCCCTTCTGCAGAATTTTATGACATAGACTCTTGTCGAATTAAACTCTTTACATATCGGTCTGGAAATTTACAGTCCTAGGGCTGGCTAGGCGAGACTAGAGAGTCCGACTGATTAGTGTCATCCACGTCAATGTTTAATTAGCAGGCGTTCATTAGCCCCTAGTGGCATATGACACAACTACACCATCTGTCTGCAAAGAGCTTCTTTCTCTTTTGAAGACCACACATTAGGACAATGTATTCTCAGGTATTAAGAGCCTGAGCAAGTTAATGACTAGCTTACCAACCAGATACCATGTTTCAAAACACAGCTGCTAGCTGAAGCTGGATGTTCTAGCAGAAAACATGTTGGGTAGAATCAAAATCTGAAGCATTAAAATGATATACACAGTCTAAAAGCATTGTGTGTTCAAAAGTGACAGCTATTTAGCTGCAATAATGTGTGATTAGAGTTTTAAATGCCCCTGTGTGCTTGTGTTTAGGGCTTATGACTAAACCTGCGTTTGTGTTCACACCGTGTGAAGTGAGCTTTGATCCTCACCACTCTTCACAATTCAGGTGAATCTTCACAACTTTGTAGGAAAGCTGCCACCATTGCGCAGCTGGTAGGGAGGAGGTCTGGCGGCAGGGGCCATCTTTGAAGAGCCCAATTCATTTGAGAAATAAATGAGTTCTGTGAGTAATTTAGGAGATAACCTCAGCAGTGGCCAAGAGTAAAGGAAGATAAGAAACAGCTTCAAAACGAAGACAAGAAAACGAGACAATTTTTCACCTTGTCTCCTCTGAATTCAACTTCTCCCAGTTCACATGTAACTTTAATTAAAACACACACACACACCTACACGCTAGATTATCCAGCAGCAGCAGCAATCAGTTAGAGTGCTAAAAGCAGTCTGTCAGGAATAAAGTTCACACACCCTCAATTTAACAACACATCACATTGTTTGAAGGATTAATTGTTATTTTTACTGCATCGCAGGCTGACAGAACTTACTGACTGCTATGGGGCTTTGTTGTTTGAGAGCCTCAAGATTATGAACGCAAAACAAAAACTGGTTACTTCAGGAGTGAAAGTTAAAAAAGTAGATCTGCTTGAGGAAAATAAACCAATCAGCTACTATTTGCTTAAGATAATGTCCCGCTGACTTCCTTTGCAACTTTATATCTCTCATTTGTGACTTGATATCTCCCAAAGTGACTTTGTATCTCACAATAACATCCTTGATTCTTGCAAATTCAACTTCATATCTCACAATGTGAATGTGCATGTCATACAAGTCACTTTGTTTCTCGTAACTATAAATACTAAATACTGATTACACTGCCCTCCAAATTTTTCTAAATGCCCTTGAAAAGTGTAGTTTTGAACACTATTGGCATGAATCCTTTTTAATTTGTGATAATTTTGAGGTAGAAAATACATTTTTAATTCATGAATTCCTTACAGCTCTGTATAATCTGGGCGTCCGAGCTGTCAGTTTATTCAAACATTGACTTGATATATTACCCCAAGCCTCCTGAAGGATTGCCCGAAGATGATTCACACTGGTTGGACTCTTCTCAACTTTGACATGTATATATTGCTATTATTATGTAATCAAAATAAAAAAAAATAATAAATAAAAATAATATATATATATATATAGCTGGCCTTATATGATAATGTCAAGTTACTTTAAAGTACAGTATTGCACCACAAAATGATAAGGATTTATGCAGATATAATCCCAAACCACACTCTGCCGGGGGCAGTGCATATACACAAAACTATAAAAATGTATCTTTATTTTTAAAGTTACAAATAGCAAAATCTTCAATTTTATGGGGTTGTTTTCTGTCACACCATTAGATACGTCAACCGTGATGTTAGAATTTCACAATGTGAATTTTATATTTAAGTGTGACTTGTAATTGTAAACTGAATTATAACTCTATGAATTATGGTCTCTATTTATTGCAATTACAGTTTTGTTTCATGTAACTTCAAATATATATACATATTTATCTCACACTTGTAAGATTAACATGTTTCTCTGAACTCTAAATTCAATTGAGGACTGTATCACAACCCTTCTTTCTTGTAATTGTGATGTCATGTCCCATAATGTGACTTAATGTTTTGCAAGCTTGATTTAATTTCAAATAATTTTCACTATATTCTAAAATGAAACTATATCTCACATTACTATAGTCTTGTATTTGCTATGACTTTAATTACATTTCGTAAGAAGTGAACCGTGATATTATTTATTAGTGTGACTACTGTATATAGCTTGCAATGCGACTATATGCTGCAGTTGCATCTTCACTTTTTATAATTTTGATGTTATAGTACATGATGTGACAATATTTAAATGTTTTTACTTCTTACTGTAACAGCCGTTTCTATTCAGAAGAGTAAAAGTACAACTTTCCTCAATCAGCTACACGATTTAATCAATCATTCATGTCTCATGCACACACAACAAATATATATTCATGAAAGTGTAACATTCAGGGTTAAGGATTAGTTCAGTTCGCTAACACTAACTATGAGCGACTGTAGTAGTGATGCTCGCCTCACTTGTACTCTTATTAGAATCTTTCCAGATGAATCATATGTCTGTGAATTCAAGTGTCGGAAAACGAAACTCTGAATCACTGCTGATGTCATGACATTTTATGTTGACTATTATACCTGGACCAATTTGCTTTAATATGAAAATCAGAGCACGCAGAGAAATAAAATATTAAAAGTGAAATATATGATGATCAGTTCTCAAAGGTTGGATGCACAGAGAGTTTCCACAGTCATATTAAGCGTTTACAGACACGGGGAGAATGTGAGGTGCACAGAGTTCTATTTTGTTTGGCCGTCCTTGCCATATCACTGAAGACAAGGCTAAACCGCACGATTGGATTCCAGTGTGGCACTTTCATCCAGCCATGAGAAGACACAGTTTTCCTTTACCTAAGTGTGTGTGCATGTGTGTGCGTGTTTGAGTGATCGTGTACTCCCCAGTGTGCATGTGTGTGTATTAGTGTGCTTTAGTACATCTGTCTTGTTCCTGTTGGAAAGCTGGATTTGTTTGCGCAGTGCAGATTCCATGCTGACATATCAGGATGTGAATTCACTCGACTTCATTCAACTCAAGTAGCTTTCATGGTAGCTTATGTATTATGTCCTGTGTGTCTTAAATGGATCTGATAGTAAAATGTCAAAACATTTAGTAAATATTGTCCGGCTGTCACTATAAAATAAACTGCAAAAGTATATTATTCTTCCATGGTGGTCTCTTAAAAATATAAATATCATCAGTAACATTTTCAGCATAAAAAAAAACATCCTTACTTTCAAGACGAAAGCCAGTAATTTGCCCATGTTTATTTGCGTAAGGTGTGTGTGTGTTCATTATGGCCTGCATTGGTTTCTCAAATTGTGTGTAAAGAATGACTGCAGGCCTGGCATATTGTAAGATTTCCCATAACTTCCTCTGCAAATTTAAATGAACGCCTGGTGGAAAGGGTGTTTTTCTCATGTGTTTTTGCCATTTACACATGAAGTAGCTCTTATTGTTAATGTTGGGTCCAGCTCTGGAATTATTGGTCTATTTTAAAATGTAATTAATGGGATTTCCATATTTCGGTACCATAATAAAAACTTAAGCACTGATGAAAAATGCATATTCCAGACACCTCAGTTTTCACATGAGAACATCTGAAAAGCTTACTCTTTTATGTAAGGTCATTAATTCAGGCTGACCTCTCTGTGGGCATTTCAGTTTGCATTTAGATGACTCTTGACTGTGAGACTTTTCAGATGCCATGGTGAAGAGAATGATTATACAAGAGACTGTATGTTGTACACTCAAGTGTTGTAGGACACATTTACATTTTTACTGTCAATGAATTGTAAAAGTAGTACAGTAAAAACTGCTGTGAAAGTACAGCAACTCGCACATAGTGTATATTTATTTGTGTTTATGTGTATTGAAGCTCAGCAGCTTCCATGGCAAGCTTTTTGACATTTTCATGTGTGCTTTAGAAGTGTATAGACAAGGAATGGACAATCTGTGGTCTGGGAACTGGGTGACATGTTATGCATGTGGAATTGCGATTTTCATCCTTATTAAAGAGACCAGAGGCAGATCTAAGCTTAGCCACCCTCCCAGCCTCCCCTCCTGATTGTTTGAGGATGACCTTCTTCACCTCCCCATCTTTAAAGGCAGTGCACTGACTGCAAGCTGTGAAGTGAAATTAGGCCGTGCATTAAATAGCCTCGTTTCACCTGCCCAAAAAGCGGGAACAGAATTCCCTACAGGAGACATCATAAATGATGGGTGCGTGTAGACAATGAGCAGTGAATTTGTAAATGCTGTATTTGACTTGGCTAACTAGTAGTATAGTTGTAGTCTCCTTCTGAGTGGACCTAAGCTCTCTCATCATCTGCCCTGCTTGGAAATGTGTGGCCCTCTGCCATGAAGTGTCTGATTTCTCTCAAATCAACTGGACAATTTACCAAAGATGTGCTGGAATTGATAGTCTATTACCCTGACTATCACATGTAATCGCTTGAGGCTGATCTTTGGCCTGGGATCGTTAGATTACCTGTCTTTGTGTGGGCAGTTCTACTTCCTGCATTGTTTACTCCCTGAACACGGGGACTGTATGATCGTATGTTAATAGTTCTTTGTTCCCTGTGAAAATTTGCATGTTTATCATTTTCCGGTCAGCTGTTAGGCTCACTAGAGAAATGTACCTAAAAAAAAAACAAAAAAAACCATCAAAGACATTAAGATTTAAAGCATTATTGCACATTGTTTTTATGCATAAAACCTTTTTCATCTTTGACCCACATACAATTCACTGCAGCTGAAATAACCGCTAATGGCAGGATACACCAAAATATATGTATACAGTATATGTATTCCTCATCACCACATTATTATTACAAGTGCAGATTCTCATTGTTTCTTGGATATTACTGTGTTATGATCACAAAATTGTTAAAACATGCATCACATTATAAGCTCCATATATATGGCTTTTCTGATATAGTAAACTTGCTCAGTAGCTCACCTGGTACAGCGCTGCACTTGCGATATGTAGCGCTAGAGACACAAGCAAGAGTATCATTTTGCAGAAATGTTGCCACCTTTTCTTGCATGTTTTTCTATCAATATCAAAAAGGGCCAATTCAGGTTTAAAGGGCCAATTCTTGCTATTAATAAACTTTTAACTACGACTTTTGCCTTAATAAACTCCTAATTCGCTGCTTATTAATAGTTAGTAAGGTAGTTTTACGTTTAGGTATTAGGTTGGATTAGGGATGTAGAATATGTTCAGGCAGAATATGTGCATTATAAGTGCTAATAAGCTGCAAATAAGTTGATAATATAATAGGCATGCTAATAAGCAACCAGTTAAGAAGGATAATTTTTGTCTATACTAAATGTTACCCAAAATAATTGTCAATTCAGAAATGAAATCCAACATGTAGCATTGTGTCATGTAGATAAAAAACCAAGTGCTGTCAATGATCTCAAATACTAATGGTTCCCAAGTGGTCGATTTCCAAGTGAAAATGAGAGGTTTGTAACGACGTGGGGATCAATACATTTTGACTGAACTTCCATTGTTAGGTGAACTATCCCTTTAATCAACAAATGTGGATGACATGCATATTATAACATAGCTGGTGCCTATTATTGGTGTTGCAGCTGTGCTGAATATTTGCTTAACTTTGTTGGCCATGTGTTATGTGCTGCACAATTGCTCTTTTGTCTTTTGCGCGCCACACCAGCTTTCAGCTCATAATGTTGTTTTTTCTTCTTGCCACAGAGCCAAACCATTTCTCACATTCTCTCTCCTGCCTTGGCTTTAGATCCATTCTTCTATATTTTTCAACGGTCTCCCTGCACTCGCTCAGGTTGCAATCTTTGGCTGTGGACAGAGCCAGGGCTCAAGGGGAAATGCATTCTAGATTGGAGAGCACGCTCCAGTGTTTCCTTAACAATAACAGAAGGTGTGGATCAAGCGTAGTGTTCATAGGCCTCGAGGAGGGCCGCTGAGAGAAAGGGAACGAGGGTGCGCTAGTGTTTCACACCATCAATGAGACATCTAGAGTGTGTTATCTGTCTCACTTGTGTTTTTGGAGGGGATGAAAGACCCTACATTCCTACTATGAATAGAATTCATAACAGGCATTCTCTGAGGTTTGCCAGCTATGAATCCTGTGAACAAATTGCTTCATAAACCTCAGTCTGCACTTTCTTGATGATTAAGGCAGTTATATCCTTTTCAGATGCATTGGAAAATAATGTGCCTCAAACTTTGGCAAAGCTGTGTACACGATCACTTTAGCGCTTTAAGAAATCCTGGGAGAACGTGGAAAATACACATCACATTGTTTCATTTCCCTCATGGATTATATGCGAGAATGCAAACTGAAAATTGTATACGTGCACTTGACTACCTGCTTAGCTTGTGCGAGTTTACTGTATTTCCACATATGCTGAAAATCCATGTTTATGTATGTTTTCATTACTGACATCTGTCGGATCTACGTGCATATTTTTTATTAACTTATAAGAAAAAAAAGAAAACAGATCTAAAAAATGTTGAGGTTTCTTATTGCTGTCATTTTCTACTATGGTGATACGATGGAGAACTGGTGGTATCAGATTGTAAAACCATGGTATTTTCATACATAGGCCAAAACTCAGTATAACTGGGTTTTGGAATACTCTAACTGGTCATTAGCCAGTCCAAGCTGGTCATTAGCTAGACTACCAGCTGGTGGGGATCTGGCTGGACTGGAAGACCATGCTTGGACTATCTACCGTGTTCCAAAAACCAGCTTGACCATTAAGGGGAACATTCTGTCATCATTAACTCAACCACTGTTTTTCCAAATATAAAGAAATTAGGGATTTGTATTTATTTATTTATTTTATACGATGAAAAGGAAAGTGGACTGTGGGAGTCAAGACTCTGTTTCTAAAGCCATCATATGGTTCAGATGTCTTGGAATATACTTTTATGGAGCACATTTATGGTGTTTTTATGAAATGTTGACTCCCTGATAGCTGGTTTATTGGTTGTCATCCAGGATTTACAAGGACCAACTAGAAACCAGCTACTGTGCTTTAGCTGGATTTTCCACCATTGATTGTACTGAATGATGACTGAATGTGCCTGTTGAGACATTTCTGCTAAATTATTTTGTATTGCTTCTTACACATTTGGCTGCAGTTTTGAAGTGAGCACTCAAGGCGCATTCAGTTTTATATGAAACAGTGTTTTATTAAGTTGATCACAGCATATCGGAAATTAAATGTCCAGTGAGTGATGATATAAGGTTAGTGTTGACACGTTAAATAACATAGGCATGCCATCTATTAAACCATATTTAAAAACAACTGATAGTGTCAACATAGCACACAAAAATACATTTACTGATGCATGCCATTTTAGCTTGCTTCTGTAAGTCTTTAAACTCTTTTATTAAATGCAAGTTTCTTGACAAGTGTAATGCTGTACCAGGGGATCTTCCCAGCAAGTTTACTAAATAAGGAAATCATACATAACAATCTGGAAGTGTGTATTAGTTCACAAATTACTGTATGAACTATGGTGTAAGTATTGCACAAGTAACCAAAAAAAATGTTTAATTTGTATAATCATAACTTATAATAACATTTTTGGAATAAAAGTTGTTGCTGTTTCATTGCCACTAGGGTTAATCGCAGCTGGAAACTGCAGCTGCAGTGAATTGCATGAAAAAGAAAAGATCAAATAAATACATTCCAGCTACAGGCAAGGATTTGGAGAAATTTAGAGTAGGGCAAACATAATTGAAATATCATTTACAAAGTCAGCTGCCTCCATGCAAGTTCATCATATACTGAGTTCTGTTTATCTGAGCTTGCAGTGGGAGGTGAGTGCCAGAACTCTATGGGCACTGTGCAGAAAGCCTGCCTGCGTTACCTAGCTTATAGATAAATTGAAAACCCACACACTGCATGTATAAATATATACACGACACCTGGGTCTTCGTACAGCAAGCTGTTAAATGGAGTCAGAAATTAAAGTGCTGACCTCTTGATGCTAACCGTGGAGACACTTGGCTCACAGGAAAAATTGAGCATTTTGGTAGTAAAAAAGCAGAGAGAATGAGCATCTACCTAAGTACTGTGGGGTTTGAGCTGATACTTCAGATGCCCTAAAATTAAAAATGGCACATTGAAGGAAACTCCACTGCTGCAGAGAGCATTTTGGTGGGGCTGCTCATGAAGGTATACAAAAGCAAATGGTACTGAATTAATAGAATTTTCTTAATCGTATAAAAGCCAACACCTGACCTTGGACCAGGAAAGCATTAAGGAGACATCAAAGCCTCTCAAGAACAGGAAATGGGTCTCACCTTGGAACAACTTGAATATCACATGATGCTGTAATATTCTCTCTTGGCTTTGTGAATGGCGTTATTATGACGACACATCATAAGAACATTTTATTTGTGTCCAGTGGATGAAGGTAACATTCTGCCTGTAATGTTTCCATATACTCATTCCGTTACATTTCTTTCGGTCATAGTAAGCTTGTGTTCACAATGCATTTCATTGGCTACATTTATTTGGGGTACTTCTACAAGTTGCCAATGTGCTTTATGTGGTGTGCAAATGCTTCTAACAGTTCAAAAGCTCCCCCCTCACCACATGTGTGCAGGTCATTTATATTGTATCAAAATTGGACTAGAAGAGCCAAGACTGGTGTGACAGCAACATATTGAGTTATGCTCTCTCTCAAACATATAATATGTTACGTTGGTGAGTCTGAGTCATTCTAGTAAATTGGTTCAACCTAAATGCTCCTCTCTCCCACATGTAATGTTAGAAAACTGAATTCATATTAGTGAATGGCTTCTTACTAAATGGAGCTCAATGGAATTAGAGCCATATTTATTTTATCCATTGCGTTGTCAACTATCAAAGGCGAAACATTAACAACATTATCGAAAGAGCTTTGTAAAATGTAAAAAAGGTGGCAGTAAAGTGAATCCTTACGGCTGGGAATCGATTCCAAAAAATAAATCAATTTCTTGATTCCATTTAGAATCAGTTCAATCAAAGTCCTCCATTTTTAGTTCATGGTTACACCTTACGTGTATAGTCCAATTTAGACATTTTAATTTGCAGCTACGTGTCTACTAACTCTCAGATTAGACTTTTAGGGTAGGTTTAGGGTTAGTAAAATACTAATTAAGCAGAAAAAGTGTTTAAATTAAGCAGACAGTTTACTAATACTCTATAACTGCTTTTTGAAATGTAGTTTCAGAGTTACCTACTGTTATAAGTAGAATGTCTAATGTGGACTATTGAAATAAAGTTCACTAGAGCTGATCATTAATGATCATAATATACTGTAATAACAATAAGGCCACTTGAATGTGTGACATGTCGTAATAATGTACACCCAACTCAGAGATACGATTGTAAGAGACCAAAAAACTGTGTTTGCTCGGTTTTATAAGTACAACCATTTTTGGTATTCCTTTCCTGGACACCATGCTAAGGCTTGAATGGCACATTCATCTTGAGCTAGTTAGTTGCACCAGCTTGCTGGTAAGCCTTGGGTTGCCCAGTTTGTGGTATTTTAATGATCTATTATATTTGAAGGATGATTACCTGTAGACAGAGATCTCCTGCTGGACCTTACCAGACTGACAGGAAACAATGGACATAATGATCTATTCTGATTGTGTGCCCACATTATAGTGGTCATGCAATGGCTATTTGTTTATCCATCTCTGTTTTGTGGAAAGTAATGGGATTTCCATTATCAGTTGAAGTTGAAGTACAGATTTAAATAAAAAAATAAAAAAAAATTACTCAATGTTAACAGAAAGCCGGAAACACGGTGCAATTGTGCGTCTTTGTACAGTGTGTTACTGGAACAAAACAAATGGCGTATGAATGCCTTCATATTAAAAAAAACTTGTTAAAGAAAAATTTCCGACATTATTAGAAGCCCTACTGTCTCGTAACAAGGTATAACAGCTGGGTGGTTCTTTTATTGCAATTTATTTGTTTATGGGCCGCAAAGAGGCTGAATGGCCTCAGGTGTTTCTCCCCTCATACCAAAGGATCCAGAAGCCAATAATGTGCCTGGTTTTGACTTAATAAACACATACCAGGTGTTAGCAATTTGTCCCTAATAAAGTGTTGCCCTGTGCAGAGTAGTGAAGAACAACTATCAGAAACAATCACAGTCGCTTTCCCAGGAGCTAAGACCGAGAGGGCCGGATGGATGACACGGTCAGAATGTCTTACTCTGTGAAACATCAGTGGGAAAACGGCAGTGGAAAAAAGGATGACATCAAGATCTTGTGGTTCTGAAGGAGACAGGCTTGAAAACGTGTAACTTTAATGAGAGTGTGGATTTAGCATGGGGTGGGCGGGAGCGGGGTGAACGAGGAGGGAAGGATCTGCAGACGCATTAAGTGGTGCTCCGAGTTGGCAGCAAATAACACAGATTTATGAACTTCATTAAACCACATTTCTGTTTCTTTATTGGGGCCTGTGGTATTTGGCCCACATGGAAAAAAACAAGGGGAAATAAAAAAAAAAAAAAGCAGCATTGCTACTCTGCATAAATTGCTTGCAGATCCTCTCCGTACCCACACCATTCCTCACCCATGTTTTTTTTTTTTTTTCTCTCTCTTTTGAGTTCTGTTTTTGATGGAGTTGTTTCAATATCTTGGCACCGGGAGTGTGAGGTTGTAATAACATACCCATCACTGTAGTCTTTGGAAGGAACAGGTGGCTATCATTGGCAGACTCATTCTCTTTTCGTTGCCATGATGGCATGAGTCAGTTACTAAACTTTCAGTCTGTTCTCTTGAAAGGTGCCCAGAAACTCTGGAGTGAGGTATGGAGAAGCCATTGGTTCTGTGTTTTGCGGTTAGCAGTGGAGACGAACACCAGGTTCAGCCTTTGGAAAACAATTCGAGCCAGCGGGAACATTTTCAGTCTGAGATGTGCGTAGCGTAGTATTAAAAGCTTCGAAAAAGCTGTTTTGTCTAATGTGCACCGCATTAATGCAGATGGGAATGTGTGTCGCTACACATTTAGTACATTTTCAGATGCATCCTGCTATTTGATGGTGCATCAATTGAAGAGAGCCAGAAAGTGAGTGTGGCCTGTTCTTATTTTGCATTTGGCTTTATGCATCTGAAAATGAAGGCCAAAACAGAGGATATAAACTATGTGGTTGTGTGTGTATAAACTCTTGAAAATGTTATAAAAGGTAAAAACATCACTTGCTTATCAATTGATTTTCTGTAGTAGGTGGGTGCCGTCTAAATGAGAGTCTAAATAGTTACTAGAAAGATCACAATAATCCAAATGACTGCATTTTAACTTTAAATGCTTTAGATGCCATCGCATCTTGCTATAATCCATAATAATGTTTCCTCCAGGGAAAGAAATATATCTGCTGTATCCACAAAGATATATTTAGAACTGTTTTGGACTGTTTTTGCTTGTAAACAGTGTTTTTTTTTTTTCGTGCATATTTCTCTTCTGAAAATTAGATGACTTTTTCAATAGAAAGCCACAGATGGATACAGGACTCGTACTTTAGCTAAAAGCAATGGTTTTATGAAAGAAAAAAATATATTTCTTAAGGATGGATTTGATTATTGCAAACACACCGCTTTTTACTTCAAAAGATGTTAATTGATGGAGTTGTGTGGATTACTTGTGGATTATTCAGATGTTTTTATCATCAGTTTGGACTCTCATTCTGATGGCACCCATTCAATGCAGATGATCCATTTGGGACTAATTGATGTAATTCTACATTTCTCCGAATTTGTTTGACGAACTCATTTACATCTTGGATGTCCTAAGGGTGAGGAAATTTGCCTTTTTTAATATTTTCAAAAAGACGTGGACAAAAATGAGAACACAGTAGCTGAATCTGTTTCCATTTAAACCCACTAGCATGCCAGTCACGGTGACAGACTGTTAGTCAGTTGGAAGAGGTCTGGTCCAGGTGGGCCAAGCTGATTTCAGGGCCTCTCATTTTAATGCACGACTCATGCTGCAATGTGTGACTAACATGTTACAGCGGAGTCTTGCCACTTTGAACTTTTGAAAAACCTTAACACAAGGGTAAAAGGCCAAGATGGAAAATACCCAGCTGTAGGGTGACAGAGCTTATCACATAGCAATTTAAATGCTTTTCCCCTCTTATTTTCACACCAAAGGCACATGCTCTGCATGAGATGTACTGACAAGGAAGCGTGCCTGATAATTCAAGATGTTTGCATGCATGCAGCACCAATTCTTAACGTGAACTGACACAGAGTCTTAGCACAATAGCATTCCATAACCTTGTGGGCTGCCATTCTAGCAGCTTTTTAATGGATCATAGGCACACTAGATGGGATGCAAATAAAAACACAACTGTCATTTTTGTATTCTTGATGTCAGTGTAGTAAGTAACATTTATAGGTGCAAATTTATTTCAGCCATGACAACTCTCTGAACATGTTAGCATGGTAATGGATATGATAATGTTAATGTGGTAATGTGCGTAAGGTGTGTGTGTTTTCTATGAGCATGTATTGAATTAAAAAATAATTAAATCAATAAAATAAATCCCCTCTGTGCATGCCCTAATATAAAATCCTGCAGATTTTTAGATTTTTCGGTACCCTCAGATTCCAGATTTTCATATAGTTGTATCTAGGTCACATATTGCCCTATCTATCCAAATCATACATCAATGGGAAGCTTATTTATTCAGCTTTCGGATCATGTATAAATCTCAATTTCGTAAAATTAACACTTATGACTGTTTTTGTTGTCCAGGGTCACAAAAGTGTAACAAGACTAACAGCACTTTTTGCTAAATAAAGTGTTATACTTTATATTAAATAGACAATTGCTGTGGATTAAACATGTAATTACTCTTATGTTACACAGCAGCGGCAGTAAATTAGGCTTTACATATAAATTGTGGTTGGTGTCCAGCATCTTATACTTTATATTAAGTGGACAGTTCCTGAGGAGTTACCATGTATATACACTGGTATTACAGAGGTGCACCAACTCCACCCACTTTACATATCCCTAAACCTACCCAACTACATAATAAAGTGGGACCTTTTATGGTATACAATAAAACTTTTGTTTTTATTTTAAGATATTAAAGTGTGATCTTGTTGTAATTCTTTGAAGCATGCTGGCACCACAAATCACACAGAAAATAAATAAATAAATAAATGTATATTTTAAAATTAAGTAAATTAATCAATTGCGTTTAATAAATATTAAAATCTAATCTAAATAAAATCAATCAATATTTTCACAAATGCAAAAGTTGCTCATACTTACATTTTATCTTGTTCTACTTTTTGGTTACTAACATTCTTCTAAATATCTGACGACAAAATATATATTTATTTTATTTATTTATTTAGTTAAAATATATCTGTAGCATGTGTGCTAGAAATCCATATGAATACTCATGAGAATTTACAAGTCAAGTAAGGATAATACTTTAAAAGGCAGCTGCCTATCTAGACTGTAATAAGGCTGCTCACTAGGAAAAATGCGAATATGTTATTCATTAGGGACCCAACGGAAAAAAGTGGTTGCCTGTGATTATCTCATTTTCCTCGTAATAACAGATGTACTACTAAACAGGAAATACTGTTTATGTCAAACCCTATGATATCATCAATAATCAATTACCACTTGAAGTGGTCACAAACAGGAACACGTTTGTAACCAGTGGTGAATTGCATGCCGTGATCAGGGCTGGAGAATGATGGCAGAATTAATAATGGAGAAAGTTCAAATGATAAACAAATGCAAATCTACATGGCCCAGCCCTTGCTCCCCTCAGAGAACTGTGACCAGCACTGAGGCCTGTCTCGCTCTGAAGGGGAAGGAGCCTGCTGTGACCATCATGCATTAATATACCGGTCTTCTCTCCCTTGATCCAACCACGATGAAATCTGATTCTTCTCAGCGTGATATGAGATACGGAGCACAAGTTCACATCTGCAGAGTGAGAAACTGATATGTCGTGTGGTGTCTGGAAGCTGGATCTCACATTCACGTCTGGCACACTGTGTGCAGTACATGAAAGTGCCGTTAAAGAAACGTTTATCTTTTAATAAACTGTTCGTACTGTGTTGAAGCTCCCTAGGTTCCTTATACTTGTATACAGAAATGGCATCTGTGGAACGAGACTAAATACGAGTCTAGCATTCACTAGCAGTGACGTTAAAACACTATTGCAGTGCTTTGTGGTATTAAAGAGTAATGTTCTACACTACGGGTGCTTATGAGCAGTATTCCATGGTATTTGACTACCCCATCATATAAATGCGCATATTAATATTATGCCAAATAAAATAATTAATAACGGAGAAAGTTCAAATGATAAACAAATGCAAATCTGCATGGCCCAGCCCTTGCTTGGTTTCTGCAAACAGCATTTTGTCACATGACATGCACTGGAATATAACTGGAAGGAAACCATGAACACTGTATATGATGTATAAACCTTTGAATGTTAACTTACAGGACCTTACATGACAAAACGCTAAGGATCTAAGGCCATGGATCTGCTCAGGGGGGCTGTATTAGCGCCTTTGACAGGTGATGGAGGTGTCTGCCACCCAGGAGGAGGCTGCATCACTAATCATCAAGGTCGTATCCAGAAGGGGCAGAGACATCACTCTGCTGACAGGAATGCTACAGGTCTATATGTGGGTGGTTTCTCTGTTCCCATTGAAAATCAGTGACTCACTTTCTGAGACAGGACAAAAAGTGGCATTTCTATATTTTTCTTAAATGCAGTCATTTTTAAAGAAAACAAATTCTTTCAAATATTTTTGATTATTTATGAAGCTTTTTGGAGGCTTACATTTGGCTTGAAAGCAGAGACTTGGAATACTGTTAAAGCCTGTGATCCTTTGATTTCTGCTTAGTGCAAAATGCAAACTGAATCATGGAAATATGAATGGAGTCATAGAATTATACAAATAAATTAGAAGTAGAGCTATACACATAATAATAAATATTTACCTAAATTAAATGAATTCTCAATTAACATGTAATACTTCACTGTTTGTCATCTCAATACATGACATGGACGCACAAATTTAATCTCCAGAGCCGCATTGTGACTAAAATAAATATCTATTTTATAGTAAAATATCCATCTCAAAATAATAATAAAAATACAGCTTATTTAAAACATTATACTTCTGCTTTTTCTTCTTTCTCTTGTCACTTTTATTTAAACAGTAAACAATTTTGCAACACTTTGCTTGCCAGAAAATAAATAAATAAATCGATGGATTGCATTTTAAAATATTAATCACATTGTCAATGCTTTGTTCATTTATTACCCCCCCCCCCACCCCCACACACACACATACATATATACACATTATTTGTATTACTATTTATTTTATTATTATTATTAAGTGAAAACTTCTGCATTTCTGAAAACAAATAAACAGACAAATAAGGAAATGAATACATTTTATAGATGTATTATATTTTATAGGGTCCTATTATACACAAAAGAACATTTATTCATATCAAACCATACAAGTTTTATTGGACTTTTAAAAACGTGGAAGAATTGCAAAGGGTTTTCCTGAAATGCCATTAAAGTTCATCAGATTCTTTCATGTGGTAACTCAACTGTGATTCTCCTAAATGGACTTTCTATTGTTGTCGTGTGGCCACAAATGTCAAAACAAATAGTATTTTCAATTAGTTTGCTCACAGAGCACCTTAACTGAGCAATCATAGCAGAAAGGCTGTCAAATGCTGGCCCTGTGATTCTTCTTTTATGATCCACAAACAGGCTGTCATGCTTTAAGAGACGGTTGGGGGACCGCTGCTCTGGCCTGCCAGCTCGGCCGCCTGTTGAAAGTTTATAGTGCATTACAAACCTATTGATCACAGCTCTGGGCAGGCCTGCTGCTCTTACAGCAGAAAAGAGCCTGTTGTCTGTAATGCAGTTGCACTGATAGGCCATTATTTAACTCCAACATAATTCAATGGCCTTTACTGCACGCTATCACAACAACTAAAGAATAATATCGAGTCCCTGGGGTTTGGCCTTAAAGGATCAGCTAGCAAAGTGATTACTGTGCCATTCTGGCTGCGAACTTTATGTATCTCTCTCTCGGTGGCTTTTCAGGTTATGCACTGATTAGAGAAGTGAAGTCCGATATGTCTTCCCAGAGGAAAGTTTTATTGCTCAGAGGTTGCTCTTTCATGGCTAAGAAGACTTCTCTGTTATGTTTTATTTAAGCATCTCAGATGTTTCTTTTAAATAAACAGTGATTAATTAAAACTACTGATAACATGCCGTTTGAGTTCATACAGAAATCTGAATTCTTTCAAACTTTCTTGCAAGACTTTTTACTTTGGTAACTATTAAGATCTTAGCAAAAGCCTCAATTTGCTCTACATGCATCTCATTTCTGTCTAGAAGAAGACGAGATATTAAAGACGTAAAGATGTGTATGCATAACTGCACGTTGTTGCAAAACATGAAGACCGTGATTATTGTAGAAGAGGTCATTGTATGTATTTTAAATAAGATATATGCGTCAGAAATGAGTATCATGTACAGTAAGTAACCCTTTATCTGGCATATTGGACATGACATCTCTTAAAAAAGAAAAAAGGTCTCTTTAATATCTCACATCTTCAAATCTGAAGCACAGGTGCTATAATCAAGTTTCTAGGCATGATCATCAGGAATTTAATCAAAGAAAGGATTATACCGTAAAGTTTAAATGGAAAAAAGTTTCCAGTCTAAAAAATGTTTCAATATATCTTGTGTTCCCTCTCCCAGTAATGCGTTTCCAAGTTTAATTGAATCTTCCAGCATGCGTGGCTTTACTACTGTAACACCGTCCTGCAGGGGCTAATTGAATTTCCTTCTGTATGCTTAGCTATACATTTTGAGAACTGGATCGATTTTTCCATCCCTCATGGAGCTAGGTCTTGAACAAGGTGATTAAAAAGAATTGCTGTAACAAAGCTATGCTCCAACTTTCGCTATGATGACAGAATCATTTCAGCCTTCTGGGCCAGGGCTGTACAACTCTGTACGTAACTGGACTTTAGTGATTTTATACCCCCCGCCACCCCTCCCCCCTTCTTAAACGAAAGAGAGAAAAGTTTATTTTACAGTTTGCAGGAATGTTTAACACTAATATCCGACTATCTAACAAAATCAAGTACTATTTACTAGATTATTAAGAAGAGAATTCAGAGGATGTGGTTGGCTGCTTGGTGAGAAACTCCCTGTTTTTTAACAGAGAGACCAAAAATGACCATTTATTTTCTCTACAGTGTGTCTGAGGCTCTGATCCATAAAAGGAAAATTGCATTTTGTACCTTTTCTTGTCCTCATTGTGTGTTTGTGTTATGTAATGCAAAATTGTATCTGACTGCCGCATTAAGGCAATGGAAAGCAGACCCAAAGGGCAACTGCAGTTATGGGAATAAAACTCACAGCAGAAAGCCCTTTCTTTTTTTTTTCTCTCTAACATGCAATGTCTTTCTCCTTATTGTCATACATATTTCTTATTTTTATGCTTAATATGTTGTCTTAAAACGATCTGCAGATTAGTGACACTTTAAACAAAGAATGAAACATGTAATATTTGGAAATGTATTTAAAATTAAGGAATTAATTAATAAAGTGGCCAACCAACCAATACATGATTGTTCTTTTCTCACTAACAGGGTTGAATTATCGAGCTGCAATGAATCAGAGTCTAGCATTCAGAAAACACATACAGTATATAATCACAGTGTTTAATTTTGATAGTGTTTTATGGTTTTGATTGTTGGATTCATTTGAGATCTATATATAAAGAACGTCTGGGGCCAGTTGCATAAACTTTGACACCATGTTAAGATTCTGACTTAAGAACTTAGTTTTACCAACTAGCAGTTGTTAGCTAGTCTTATTGTTGTAGTACAATTAAGACCAATGTACCTTTCATAACTGGATTTAAAAAGTTCTGACCAGTTCTTGAGGGGAAAAAAAAAATAGATGACTATTTCATAAAGTTGAAACCGGCGGCTGGACCTATGAAGTAGAGTAGGACAGATCAAAACAACCCTTTTAAGAGGGGATACAGATTTTTAATACGTTTAAAAGTCTTCTTTCCTTGCTTGGTTAATGTTATGTAATAGTTTATCTAACATACTGTATCTAAAAGGTATAAAAGGTAGAACGCTTTTAAAAATATCCAAGAAACACCAATTTTTTTGCAGGTTATTTTGTATTACATTGACAATTTAGCATTCATTTATTTCATTATTTCAAAAAGCTTTTGATTTCAGAGTTTCTGATTGGCTACTTGGTGGGACACACCCAATATTTTAGCAGCAAAAGATCAAAAATACAATCTTCCACAATGTTCCACATTTTTACAAAGTTTTTGTTGTAAAAATGTAAAACATTATATAACATCAACCATGAACGTAGAGCAATATCAAATTTCTTTATATTTAATGGTCATATTTGGCTCGTGCTTTTAAAAATACCAATGTGTAGTACTCTTGTGGATAGTGCAAGTATGTTTCCCATTGTTTGGAGGTTTCAAACACCATGACTTCCAAGTAGACTGTAGAAAGCACAGCGCCTGAGGTCAGCGAAGGCCCCAAAAGCAGTTGTCCTGAAGTGACATGTAATTGCTTACACTTTCCACACTGAGTGTCAAGCACAAAGTGAGAGCGATGTGTGGCGGTTTACAGGTGTGGAGGTTTGTGCTGCCATTGTTCGGCGTTATGTGAAGTGCTGCTCTGAATGTCTGTCATTGTGCTCTAGAGAGAGTCAGCCAAGCGATCAGAGGCTGTTGGAAAAAAAACACCCTTGGGACAGAAGCTTCGTCATGTCGGGAGAGACAGTCATGGTCAGATAATAATGAAGACATCATGGGGGCAATAGATAGATAGGCGTCTTACCCAGAAGAGTCTTGAAAGTGTTTAGAGATTCACACAGCACTAGGGGAGCAGCCATTGATTCTGCCCTAGGTTTTCTAGGTGTTGCTTATTGAGGTTGGCAGAGTCTGTTTGTGGACGGAATCCTACTTCTGCTCTGCCATTCAATTCGGAATCTCTGGAAGTGAGTCTGAGCCATTGTGCCTTGATGTTTGATGGAACACTCAGCAGTTAAAGATTCATGAAAATGCATTATTCTGTCTTTCTAGTACTATTGAATAAGTGAGAATGCATACGCGTTTTTGGCAAGGATGAAACTTTATAAATCCGTGTTCATAATCTTGGATCAGCCAGTGATTGAGGATTAGGGTTTAGTGAAAACATACTGATTTATGCAAGGACACATCCACCCTTTCTTAGCAACAATGATAGTCATATAATTAAATCACATATCATTTTTTTTTTCCAGATATCACATTAATAGGACATACCAATTACTTTTTCTGGACACTTAATATCAGATCCAAATGTCTTTCTTGGCTTCCGCCCCAGAAATACACTTCAGCTGCAGTCTTACATTTAAAATCAATAGAATTTGAACTCCCAGAGGAAAGACAAGTTACAAATAAGATCTCTTTAATATTTCAATTATTTGACATCAATGAGATTAAATAGAGCCAAGTATTCTACACCCCAATAATATCACATTTCAGAATAGATATAAATAATATCTCCAACTGTGCTCAGATTTGCCAAGATAACACATTCTGCAATTAAGTCAAAGACATCAATTCGAACTCCAGTATTATTAATACTGTGTTATCCATTTTAACTTTATAGCTATGTAAAAATGTCTCTTTTAGTTTGAGTTAGTAACTAGACTCGCTTTAGGCTTGCTAAAGAGAATTCACTTCAACTGCAAGCTTACATTTCAAACCAATAGAGTTTGAATTCCCATTTACAAGTTACAAATGATATATATTTAATATTTTAGACCCAGATACCAAATTCTGCCATAAAAAGTCAAAGATACAAGTATGAACTCTTATCAAATTTTCATCTTCTGAAAAAACACCTCATTAATTCCATGTTTTTCTCTTCTGGAATATCTAAATTATATCTCAAACTGTGCTCAGATTTTGAAATACTCCAGTATTTCTCAAATTCTTGCAATGCAACCATTTTAATTTGATAGCTCTGTCAAAACGTCTCTCTTAGCGTCCGTTTTCTATTTCCCTTAATGAATTTTATCAAAATCAGACAAAGCTGATATTTCAATGACACAGCTGAGACCTCCATAAAGTCTTTTCAACTATGAAAGATCAACCACTGTGCAATAAAACATTCCTTGCTGTAAAAGCACTTGTATGTAAATCAATCAAACAAGCAAATCGATCAAACTCGGCACTCAGCATATGACAGCACAATCTCCTAGAAAGCTATAGAAGCACAAAAAGAAATCTTGCAAAACAAGCCAGAATGCCATCAAACAGCAGAATTAAATGTTATTTATGACATGAGCGTTAGAAAAATAGCACAGAAACCACAAAGAGCTCTTGCTTATTGTGTTCAGTTATATTACATTTCTTGGCCTGGTTCCTGTCGACAATAACTCTGTCATCTGCTGTATTTAGTGATTAAATCTAAGTGTTGCACATCTGAGCATAATTTGGATGGGTAGTCTAGTCTATGCAGACGAGTTATGACATGTGACTGATTGTAGCACATATGGTGCCACCGTGAACGCTCTCACCCCCTGCTGGCCATCAGTCACACTGCACCAGTTTTATGAGATACCCCTGACAGTGGAACCGGTTGCCAAGTTGACATTTGTTGCCAACATTGACTGTTTTTGACACAAACTATAGGCCAATCATAAAGTCAGCAACAGCTGCGTCAGTCTTCAGAAAATATTTGCCCCAATAGTCTGCCAAAAAAACCCAGTGGCTTAACACCCACGAGCAGCTGCTCAGTTGGGTTACAGTACATGTGAGAATGTGCTTTTGCTGGAATGCATTATGTCTGATTGTTTTTGCTGGCATTTTTGCATAAATATTAACATCTAAAATTATAGTGCTCTCACAGGGAGCACCTAAGTTCATGCACTTTGGCTGAGCCCACATGCTAAAAATAAAGTAAAAAAAGATCATAAACAAAATGATTCTTTTAGCAGATTGTGTATAGTATTTATGTGGTTGCTTGACTGCAGTGCTAAAACATCCTTAGTTACTTAGATAAACTTTAAAGGTTCAGTATAGCAAGAAACTAATATTAGCCTGTGGAGATCACTGGCTTTTGTGTTTCCAGGCTGAGTTTTATCTGCTGAAATACAAAGGAAACTGCTGCTTTCAGCCCTGATGCAAGGGTTGCAGAAGAAACCTCTTTAACTTCACACCTCAACAGTATCGACTGAAATTCCCACATATATTTGCTCTCATTCTCAAGGGTTGTGAGAATATAACCTCTTGCAAACTTTGAGAGAGATTTAAAGTGTTTATGTTGACCTTGCATTGCAATGCACAGGTAAAACTGACAACGTTGTTTTGTTTTTCATCAGAGCATCATCAGTAAGGACTCGAGTTGTTGTGTTTTGCTGCTGCCTGTGTTAGTTTGTATGGATAATTAGTTACAGATTATAATCAGATCAGATTAAATCCAGAATATCCAGAAATGGTCATTATTGACCTTTTGAAGAATTTTCTGTAACTCTTTTTTTCGATAGTCCACTTTAGACATTCTTCTAATAGTAAGTAACTTTGTAACTACATGTTAACTAGCAGTCATTAAAGTATTAGTAGACAGCTGCTTAATATCTTCTAACACTTTATTTTGATGGGTCCACAAAATACTGCTGTGCATACTGACTATCAGAGAGTTTGCAAGTATATGTCAACATATTCAACTAACCCTAAACCTACTCTAGAAGTGTACTCTGTAAACTACCATAAATTTTAGTTTAGTTTCTGGATATTAACAGGAATCAGAACTAAAATTCACACCTGAATTAAAATAATTGTATTATAAGGAATTCATATTCCAACAAACAAGCCAACAATATAGAAAGTCATGCATTTAAGATAATGTGT
>JAUMHR010000075.1:3839053-3852574 GCA_032361145.1 Enteromius fasciolatus | reverse complement strand
TATTTTAATGATCTATCCATATAACGTTTTTATAAGATGTGAGTTTGATACAGTATGAAAATTCACTGTATTTTATTTTCCAAACAGATATAGACCCTACTGTTAGCAATTCATTCCATGCAATTTTTCTTTTTTTTTTTTGACCTTGTAATTTTTGGAGCGCTAAATCCAATTTTCTTTTTCACTAAGCCATTTAACTCATATCTATGTCACATAATAGAAGAAAACACTGCTATCATCATTTGTAAGGGATAGTCTACCCCAAATTTCTTCACCATTTACTTGTATATTTGTATATTTCCTCTATATATTTTAATTTTCTCTTTTTCTTTCTTTCTTTCTTTCTTTAAGCAACTTAAAGGCACATAATTCCAGAATGTTCATTTTCGGCGAACTGGCTTCTTAAGCTCTGACCTCAACCATCATGTCTCTTGTAAAAAACAATGACTGGAATTCTGCTTGCAAAGTGAAACCTGTTGTCAATATTAGGCCTAATTGTTGATTAAATAATGTATCTGAGGAAAAGATGCAAACAATTAAATAGGGAATTTTTGATCCCACACCGCGTTTTCTTCACGCTGACATAACATGCAGGAATGAAGGAGTGGAAACACAGTGATGTTTTGATTATCTGTGGTCATCCGGTGCTGTGTCAGCTGTTTATGTGATTCAGAATGGTTGATTGTTTAATGATGGTGGCATGAATCAGGCACAACTCATAATGCTGTTTCTTTCTCTTTTCTTGCAGAAAAGCCGATGCCCCAGGGACCTCCTGGTGGTATTTTTGGCATCTTGGGAGTTGTGGTGGTGGCCGGTCTGATTGTAGGAGTGGTGGCCACAATATGTATGGTGTACAGGAGAGGACAAAAGCCCCGCACAGAAACAGACAACGATCTGTAAGTACTTCACTAGTACTTCACAACTATATCCACTGACATACAGATGCAATCATCATTTACGAAAATAGTAAAAAGTTCAAATGCATTTCAAATTACTTGTGGATAACCATAATGATGAGCTTTTTATTAATGCACACTGCTTTTGATGGTACTGAAATAGTAATGCAGAGCTAGTCATTGACGTTAAGAAGAATTCCACCTTCGGAAACTCAGATGCAACTTGAGTGAACATTTAATACTTCAGTGGCTGTTTCAGAAAGCGTTACTCGGCATCATCCCATCATTATGCTGTGCTTCTAGGTACCTTAATGAAAGAACAACCTTCGATACTTCGGGGTCATCGTACTTATAAAATCCAGAAAAGAAGCATTTATGAATGCATCTCTCATTTTGCTGTTAGTGGATGCACTTGATTGCTTAAGAGCATGTTACTTATTTGTTAAAGAGGTCTCCTGATTGCTATGTAGACCTGATTTGTCCATTTCTGCATTTGAGAGACAGGTGTTTCAATCAGGGCTGATTGCCCAGGCACATCAGATTAACACCAGAGCCTGTCAAATCCCAAAGCATGGCAAATAAACAGAACACTTGACAGTCAACGGTTTGAAGCGCACACTTCTCAAAGCTCAGGACTACATGGGAACTCAAACAAAAAAACTTTGGCCCTGATGATCTTTGGTGATTGGGAGTATATTGAGAAGAAAAGGCTATCTGTTAGAAATGAATAATGATAAGCTAGCATTATAAGCTAAGTCAATCATAGAAACAATTGTTTAAATTGTTTCCCAAATTGCAATTTTAACTGAAGAAGTACTCAAAAATCATTGTGCAGTATTCATAAGATTACACTGAAACTTTAAAGACAGCTTTTATTAGTAGGGGTGGCACGGTTCATGAAAAAAAAACGAACCGTTCGGTACGCTTGTCTCGGTTCGGTGCATGCATGCGTCGCACGGTTCGACAATTCATGACATGCGCAATGTAGCTTCGTGCCCCGTATGCGACGTCAGTGTGTGAAAAGAATTGAGGTGTCTACGGTGTGGAGTGAGTGCTGCAGGTCACAATACTGTACGTGTAGAAATGGCAAGTGTAAGAGAAAAGGAAGGCTGCGTTGGAGTTGGAGGATGCGCCAGCGTCGTATAAATCCGATGTGTGGGAACATTTCATGTTACCTATTAGAGGATGGGTACAGTTCGGACAGATATTTAGAAAGGATGCTCGGGCTCGGTCACATCAGCGTGAATGTTATAATGGCACTTTTTGC
Organism: Enteromius fasciolatus; assembly: GCA_032361145.1. Taxonomy (NCBI): domain Eukaryota; kingdom Metazoa; phylum Chordata; class Actinopteri; order Cypriniformes; family Cyprinidae; genus Enteromius; species Enteromius fasciolatus. The sequence goes on along the minus strand of JAUMHR010000075.1, from coordinate 3,850,411 downwards.
CCCGTGTGCGCTGATGCTCACATCTGTTGACATTTCCGAATGCCTTCCTAGAGTTGCTTAATAAAAGTGGGCTTTCCACACCAAAAAGTGCATGTGTCATTAAAATTCGGTTACAGCTCTGTCAGACGCGGGCCGGGCTCGGACAGAAAAATGCGGCCCGATCCGCGCTCTATTACTTATGATGACAGTGGAAATAAAACAATAGATAGAACTGCGACTGTATGCAAGTATTGTGTATTGCAAGTATCCAATTCAGTTTATGAATGATTACATCATATAACTTTTTTAATACTATATCCTAAATTGTGGATAATTAAGCCATATATCATATGCTGAAGTACATTTCTGGAGTGTTAAAGATTAAAAGAAAAAAATAACAAGAACCGTACAGAACCGAAAACCGTGACCCTAAAACCGAGATACAAACCGAACCGTGGTTTTTGTGAACTGGCCACCCCTATTTATTAGTACAGTATTTACCACTAAAATGAAATTAAACTTTAAACTTCTAGTTACAAAGTTACTTAAAGTTATATAGTTATAGTTAGAAATCTAAAGTGGGCTTCTGAAATGAATTATTAAAAATCAAATTATTAAAAATATTAAACTAGTGCATAAAATAAAGTTACAAAGATAAGTACTACAGTATATACTGGAAGTACACTGATTTGTGTGGATATTGTCTGTGTCATATAACTTTATAAATTAAATTCAGTGAGAGTGGAATTGTTTTAAAGGGGAAATGTTTCAAAGGGGGGGGGCACTGATGTGACCATAATCTGAACAATATATATAATAGTCAAATATATACGAATTAGATTGGATATTTGCTATCACTTTGATCATGTATTGCTTAAAAAAAAAATTAAAAAAAAAAAAATATATATATATATATATTTACATACAATTACAATAATGTGTTTTTTTTTTTAACTCAGCAGATTTGTAGAAATGCAGTACTGTGCAAAAGTCTTAGGCCACCAGTATTTTTACCAAAAAAAAAAAAAAAAGGTTTTACTGTAAGTGGGTTATTTCTATCTTTTGTGGTAGCGTATCAGTTGGAAATATCAATCAGTTTACATTTCCAAACATCATTATTTTTGTCACTAATTGTAGTAATGCAGTGAGATTATTGTCTGCACAAGGAGTTTGACAACAGCCAGTGCTCCACACAGAGATCTGATCTGATCATCATCCAGTCTGTCTGGAATCACATGAAGTAACAAACTGAAAAGACCTACCTGGAAAGCTACCTGAACATATTTTAAGCAAGTGTACCTCCGAACAGAAGCTGTTTTACCAAAAGCTGTAACAACAAATATTTATTGGATTTAGCTAGTATAAGTTAATTGATAAATTGAATCATTCATTTTGAAAGCATCCTAGTTTTACAGCATTTTTACACCAGTGTCTAAAACTTTGAACAGTACTGTAGCTTTGCAGGTAGGTTTTTTTTTTTTTTTTTTGCATCTTGGAGACATTGCCACAGTTGTTCTGGATTTAGTCTGTCTCAGTTTGTTCTTTTACTTCATGTCATTCCAGACTGGATAATGATCAAATCAGATCTATGTGTGGAGTACTGGCTGTTGTCAGACAATAATCTCACTGCATTATTACAATTATTGACAAAAATATTGTTTGGAAATGTAAACTGATACAGTATTTCCAACTGATAAGCTACCGCAAAAGATAGAAATAACAGACTTGAAACATTTTTGTTGGTGAAAATACTAGCGACTTAAGATCTTTGCACAGTACTCTATATCATTACATCACTTGTCCAACAATGGACTGAAAATAAATAAATTGAAGATATACAGTACTGTATACCTTTATAGTTTTAATCATAAAATTACAAATCAAGATGAATATTACGTTTTTGAGGTAGATAAATTGGTTCCGTTTTATATTGTGTCCCTTATACCTGTGTAGTTATATAGTAACTGTATGTGGTATGTAACCACAGTTGTACATTGAATCTACAGCTCTAATGTTTGTGTACTGTAACTACATACACGTAAAAAACCCTCAAAATGTAAGTACAAATGTGTAACATCGTCAGTGACAACATTTTTTGGTAATGAAAGTATTACACTTTATATTAAGTAAAAAAAAATTACTCTGGATTTGCCACATTATTACTCTGATGTTACACAGCAGCTGTAAGATAGGTTTTACATACACTATAAATTGTGGTTGGTGTCCAGAATGTAACACTTTATATTAAGTGGGCAGTTCCTGAGGAGTTATCATGTAAGTACACTGTTATTACAGTGGTGCATCAACTCCAGATCCAACTCCTTCCACTTTACATATCCCTAAACCTCCTTGCTTCCACCCCCTGGATCCTATTCCACCACTAAACCTACCCATCTCTACCTCCTGTTCTAATTAATCTTATACATACTGTTACAAAATGCAGTTATATGGTTCTTGTTACACTAGAAAAGAAAATGTCATGTTACACATTTGTACATACGTTACCGTTCATAGGGTTGTTACCTGTATGTAGTTACATAAATATTATAGCTGTAGAAACTAGGTACTAGGTGACATACAGTACTATGTACACATCTAATTACTATATTAGGGCCATAAAGTGGGACCAGTCATTTTATCACATCTACCACTAAATTTGCAATATTTAACATTATTAAATTATGAAAGATATCAATTTTATGACAGCAGATAGTCAGTGATGGTTGATCAGCAATATTCCCATGATGTAACACAGATTTTTGTTCTGATTTGGTCCTGGGCAACTCAGTCCTGACAATATTTGCCTAATTGGTGAAGCCTAGACTGCTGAAACATATTGCACAGGACTTGCAACCAGTTTCCAGCTAACTATTCCCTCTGAGATCCTTCCCAGAATGCTCAGTGAGCAGGCCAAAATTCAATGTGGTCACTGCCCTCATATAAAATATAAACGCTGAGAGATGAATGTGGGGACATATGGCTTTCTTTCTCTGCCATACTGAAATGTGGACACACACACCCTGACTGCTTCCAGAACACATCATGTTAGCAACTTCAGTTTAAAAACACTAAAATGTAGGTATTAATATCACATTGAGTCACTAGGATCAGTAAATCAGCATATTGCCGCTTATCCCCGTTTAACTTGCGATATTTCAAGTTAGTGGTAATCTGTCCTTCTGAGAGGGTAATTAATCCCTCACAGGAGAGAGTTGGCTTCTGTCCTTCATGGGAATATCGCCCTGGCAAACCAGTGTGAGGGTGCATGAAATTTGGCACAGGAGTTCTTTATTACCTCAGAGATCAAATTATGATGCTCATTTGAGAGACTCTCACAAAATCCATGCTATTTTGTGATTTGAAAGCTTTATATTTGAGTTTGAAAGCAGGTCTAAGCATCAGTTAGAATGGCGGTCTGTAGTATTATTATTGCTGTTATAATTAAACTATATATTAACAAACAGCTTGCTAATATTTTTTTATTTTATTTCCCCCTGCCAAATTAAACAATATATAAGAGCAAAATTAAATACAACAACCGTTTATGACAAGGAATTACATTGTGTGGTGCAACTTCCCAAAAACTTGATAATAATTATGATTTACTAGTTTATAATTATATATATATATATAATTTAAAAGTACCACATTTAAATCAATTATTAATTAGCAATACTTTTTGAAGTACAACTACTGAAATAGTATTTTCTTGTAGCCCCAAGGAAGCCCAAAAATCCATGCATAATTATTTTCTTTGTTTCTTTTTTCTTTTTTTTTGGCACTTGAGAAGGGAGGCTGTTAGATATGTAACTTTATTTTCAAGTCGATGTGAATAAAACACCAGTCTCACTTACAAGATGCAAGATTTCTCATAATTGTTGTAAGGTTGAAAAAAACAAAACAATAGTTTGGTTAAACAAACCACTTTAGTTAACTTGAAATAATGAGAAAATGAATTTAGGATCATCAAAAAAACAATTGCATGCAAAAACAATGCATGGCCAAGTATAGGGCTTTGATATTTGTAAAACATTATTCAAAAATCATTGCTTTATTTACAGTTTCTCAATTTTTTTTTTAATCAGTATGTATTAGTTGTCTCTCTTTGCTTTCTATTTCTGTCTCTCTGTGATTTACTGAGGATGCCTTATTTTTCCCGCCTAAATGTAATTTCTTTTGTTTGTCATGACTGTCATTGTTTATAAAAGAAAAAATAAGGGGCTTTTCAAATCATCATAATTTAACGTAGCGCTGCTGTTTTCCCAAAAGGCTTCTAAATTTACCACCCAGCAATAAATAGAGCACTTGTTTTTGTCTGTAAATGTAAATCACCCCGTGCAGCTGCAATAAGTGTCAAAGCGAAGCGCTTGGCTGTAGCTCTAACACACATCCAGTCACACCTTTTATCTGTGTCAAGAGTCAATACGCTTCAGTCGACCCTGTGAAACGGCACCTAAGATGGAGTAGCCTGCTAAAGACCTGGCATCTGCCCACGTTTTCTCTCGCAATCAATCCGCAGGCCTAAAGAGACAAATAAAGCACGCTGATTTCGTCTCACAGGAATGAATTAGGAACAAATGAGGCTCTCCTCTCTCGCTTGCTGTCTTGCTGTGCTGCTTTGCTTCAGTAACCACTCTCTCTCTCTCTCTCTCTCTGGATCCCAGCATCGCAGTGGCTGATAGCTGTGTGACAAAGCCAGAGGCCCCTGGGACTGAGGCCCCAGAGAAACCTGAGTCCCCCACCAGGAAAGTAAAGGCCACAGCCTCCTAGTCAACCCCCTTTCTGAATTTCCCCTCATAGAGTCTCTGTGTGGCATGATGGCCTCCAGTTCTGTCTGTTTTGAGCTCTGTGTGAGCATTTGAGCATTTAAAGGAAAGCAAAAAGAATTAAAAAAATATAATCAATAATCATAATAATAATTTTAGACTTTAGCACTTTAGAATAGGGAACTCCCTTGTCGCTCATATATACATAGATAAGTTTCAGAGACAAAACTAAAAAAAAGGTTTTTATGAATTCCTTGTACTGTCCAGCAACCAACGTTTCAGTATAGCTTTGAACAGACTGCAAATGCAGTACAGTTTTTGGATGACTTTGCAGTAGCCAAAGATGAAGAAAAGCCTAAATGATGTGTGTAAGCTACAAAGTTGAGCTTTTTGAAGTGTGCACTTTCATCAAGCACTCTTTTGATGAAAAGTTATTTGTGTAACAATCATTCCTCAAGAGGATTCTCATCTAGTTTTACTTCTAAAACTAAAACTACTTTACACTGACTCACACGGCAAACTCTGCTCAATATGCTAAAACTCCCTAACCTCCATCGGTCTCTTTTCTCTCCCTGTGTTGCCTGCAAGCATGTTTCTGTCTGCATGTCCAGAATACGAGTCCCAGATAAACAGTAGTCCACATCTAGTGCTGCTTGTTGCTGGTGTTTAAGTGATAGTAGATCTGTCGTATCTGTATTTGTCTATGTTTGTAATTCTATTAGGAACCCTTTTGACTATATGCAATATTAAAAACTGAAACTTCCTCAATTTATTTTTCAAACATTTATTGCTGAAGTAGTTTTGTGGGTGAAATAGTATTAGGGAAAATATAGAAAAAGTAAAAGCTGTACACACTAAATAGATGAATAATATAATATAACATATAATATCCCTTATGTTTCATAATCCTCTCTCTCTCTTTGGAGATAATTGTGTAATTCTTCGTCATATTTATGCAGTGCTTAAGGTCACAATGGAGTAGTGAAATCAAGGTGAAGTACAAATAAAAGCTTTTCAGAGTCACAACAAAGAGTCTGGTAACAAGGACATCTACTGTATAAGAGTATGTGAACTCAACGCCTCTTGATGGATTTCATGTGATGTGTGTCAGAAATAATCGATTCCCATAATTCTCAGTTCTCATGGAGGCCTAGATGACATATAACGGTTGGAGCACTGATCATGAAGAACGCTTCTGGCAGTTCAAGGAGTCAATCACTGTGATTTAATTCTCAATGGGTGGGCAGTCTGTGAAAACAGATAAAGGTGCAAAGCGATAAAGCATAATTTCTATCCCTAGGGATGAGTTTGTGATAATAATTCATTTTATGTTGACACAAAGTTATACAATCGATGCAATCTATTTCCTTGATTCTAAATGTGTTCCTGTGTACAGTAATAATGTGGCACTATTTGATTTTTGAGAGCAGTTTGGCCTATAAGTGGGCTGGTATTGACTTCTGAAAACCAGAGCTGAAGTGATATTAAAGGCTGTGCTGCAATCATTTAACTTCCGTGCACTAGCAGAAAGCATGTTCCAATGACAGGCCAATGACAGGGTTGATTATAAGCCAAAGACAACAGTATGTATTTGCTTTAGATTTTCTTGAAGATATTTTACAGCGCCGTAAATTTGCCGTAAAATTACATTTAAACATATTTGCATGCATATTCTACCTATCTGTCAAATAAACAAATATATAGATGGATAAACAGATAGATGGTTACATTGACAGATGAATGGATGGGCAGACTAACAGATAGATACATGGACAGATGAATGTATAGATACAGTAGACAGGCAGACAGACAGAAAGTTAGATAAACAGATAAATGGATGGATAGACAAACAGAGAGACGATAGATAGACATAGACAGACAGACAAATGATGGACGGATGGACGGACGAACGGACGGACGGACGGACTGACAGACAGAGAGACAGACAGGCAGACATACGAACAATAGATAGATAGATAGATAGATAGATAGACATAGACAGATGAATGGATGGACAGACTAAAAAATAGATACATGGACACATGAATGTATAGACATACAGACAGACAGAAAGTTAGATAAACAGATAAATGGATGGATACACAAACAGACAGGCAATAGATAGATAGACAGACAGACAGACAGAGGATAGATAGACTGATAGATGGACAGACATACAGACAGACAGACGATAGATAGACATAGACAGACAGACAAATGAGTGACTGACTGACTGACAGACAGACAAATAGATAGATAGATAGATAGATAGATAGATAGATAGATGGACAGACATACGACAGGGATAAGACGGACAGATAGATGGACATACATTCAAGTAGATAGATGGACAGATAGAGAGACAGACAGATAGACAGAAAATATATATAGACTAAAAGACAGATTACTGGATAGAATGATAATTTAGTCTGGGTCTGGTCTGATGAAGGGGATACATCATAATAAGATTCTAAATGTCATTTCCTCACTCTTTTAACAGTAATTCTGAATCAGAGAGGATCCTATCTGAGACAAAGACCAGCAAATCATTAGCTCCTCCATATCAGATTGAGTTTCCCCTGTTGCACAATTAGAAGTGTCATTAGCATTTAAATTACCAAATAAGATTGTGATCAACAGAGATCAATGAAAGTGCCAGAGACTGGCCTCACTTCACATCCTGCTGGTGGAGATCTCAACCTGAAGTCATAGAGAAACATAAAACAAACCTGGTTTTAGTGACAGGCCAGGTTACAGCTCTGATTGTAAAAAAAGAAAGAAAAAAAAAGACATCATATTTAAACCTTCTTTTCTTCTTTCCGGATTTAGTCGGCATCTCTTGACTGATAGCCTCACTTCCTTTGTCAAAGGATTCCAGAAAGTAATTTTCCTTTTTTTTTCTGTCTCTTCCCCTTCTTCCTAACTCTTTCTCATAGATTACTCTTTTCAGAGCAGGGATTAGCTATGTTTTTCTCTCTATCCTTGTCAAATCTCCCCTCTTAAGCTGCCCTGAGCCTTTCGTGGCCGACAGACCAAGGAGAAGGGCAGGTCGTGAAGGTGGCCAGACATTCTCGTGAAAACCAGCACACAGCATTATGTTTCCCGCCAACAATGGCTACATCACCGTTCATGCGGGTTTGAGTATTTGGATGCTCCGGTCAACCCTGTAGCAATGTTCAGGATACTTTCAATCCTATCTAATGGATTCAAATCTGCATTAGACCCAGTCTAAGAATTTATAGTATTAACCTCCAAGAACTTGCATAAAATCATAATGCACGTCATGTCCAAAAATGTGGCATATTAAATATTGATTGATATCATTCAAATGTTACATTTCTGGAAATATTATGTGTGCTGTGTGAACTACTTTCTACTCCATTTTAACTTCAAAAATTAGCTCCCTAGCATTCATATTTTTAAGTTCAATAAATTGATTGCAATGCTGAAGCTTGATAAACACACACCACTGAGCAAAAAATTAAGATTAAAGCTTGGCAGTGCATTTTTTTTTATTAAAAATGATGATAAAAGGCATGATTTAGCTTTTCACCTTTACCATAGTGTCATTTTTTTCTCTTTTTAAATGCTGTATATTCTCTGTGTGTGTGTGGCTTAATTACTTGGAAGTGTCATAGCGCCTAATGATTTTTCTTTTTTCTCAGTTAATGTTTTTATTTTATTTTGTGCAGTTAATTCCATTTTATTTAAAGAGGTCATAGTCTTTGATCACCAGACATAAGACTGTTAGAGCATGGTGTGTCATTTAAACCAATGCAGTTGAAAATAAAACAGAACTAATTTCATTGGGCGGAAACGTGAGTTATTTTCCACTTGCTGTGTCTGGGGGTCTTTCTTTCCTGGTGGATTTTAGTAGCCAAATCAATTGTTCAGTGCTGTGATTCATACCTGGTACACATTTGAATTAAAGCACTATTCTCTGCTTGATACTCAATATGGGAAAAAAAGGTAAACCACTGTGGTACCTCATAAGTCTAATTGGATCAATAATTACATCAATTTTCTCTATAGAGCAAGCACATTGAATTCAAAATGGGATCAAAAAGGGAATGATCTTTTTCTATGAAAAGAGAAGCTAGAAAGGAGGAAGTTTCTGAATTATTTAGCTGCCTTTCATTATTTTGTCCCTTTGAAGAAAGATAATGGTGCATCTGGAAGTGACGCTCTCTGTCAAGGCTTATCTCTCTGCGAGTCTGTGTTTCTCTCTCTCATGCACAAAAACATACTTTCTAGCTGTTCCAAAACCTAGTGAACTACCTACCTTGACAGCATTTTAAATGAACTGTTGACTAAAATATTCAATTTCTGTCATATCCGTCTTACTTTTTTTCTTCTGTGAAACACAAAAGCAGAATAGTTTTATGGATATTCTGGTTATTCCTTTCAAAATAATGAAGGTGAATAAGAATTGTGGCTGTGAAAGCGCCAGAATGACCATAAAGTACCATAAAAGTGGTCCAGATGATCTCAAGACTTCTAAAGAGTGTGAAACACACTGACATTATTTATCATCATTCATCCTTATTTACGTAACATCTTGTAATTCAGTTCAGCCACACCACCCATTACAAAAGAATGGACAATAATCTACTATACATTTTTGTATCTTTTCTGTTTCATGGAAAAACAAAATAAGCTTTCTTTTTTTTTCTTTTTTCTTTTTGACTATTGCCTTAAAGATCACAAGTTTGTGGGGAATTACATTAAATATTACTAATAATGATAAAATTACACTTTTTGTTCTGGAAAGCTGACATGACTAAACTTGAACCAATGCTTCAAAACTTGAAACCAAAGAAGAAATAATATATATATATAACTATAGTGATGATTAGCAGTATTTAACTGCTTCTTTTCTCTCTCTCCCTCTCTCTCTCTAGTATTTCAGTGAGTCAGTGTACATGAAACTAGCAAACAAACCAATTTGCTAAAATGATTCTGACTCTCAAAACTAGCAAGAGTTTGAGGATTATCTTCGATTATTGCCTCAGCTTGTAAGAAGCACCTGCTGCATACAATGTGACAATAAAACAGTTGCATTTTTTTACACTACACTAACTTTATGGGAAAGTAGCTTAAGACTGGGAAGCATCCTCTATTTCAGTCTGTAAACAGCTGGGCTTCTGAAAAGGAGGTTATTTGTGACACTACTTCCTTCAAAATGAAAAAAAATGTTCTAACCACCTAAGTGATGACATTTTTTTGTTTTTTTTACAATGTATTTGTGTGTGCTATACACAGTAGTACTTATTAGATCATGTTTGGGAATATAGGTTTGAGAATAGCTAATTATTTTAGAATTTGCATTTACATTTATTCATTTACCACAGGCTTTTACTCAAAGCGACTTTCATCTGAGGAATACAGTTTGTTAAGTACTGTAATTAGAAAGCAACTGTTCAGAGCATCCCTGCTGTTTTACATAGTGTTCAAATCGCATTTTAGCACTGGTGAATGTTTATTTAAGGCCTGTAAAATCCAGATAGTGACAACATCTGGATAGAAGAACATGTCAGTCTTAGGACTGCAGGCGGCTGCTGATTGGATGCTGCATCGCTGCAGTACATCTGTCTCCAGCTGTGGCCAGTTGGGAACAGCTTCTGAGGACACGGGTCAAGGAGACAAAGTCTGCTCTAATTGCACTGTGTGTCTGTCTTAAATTTAAATAGGAGCAGGCTGGACACACATGAGGTCCTTTTTGCTGTGTAGTTGATTCCGCAGTAGTTTTTCCACTGACGTAGAAAACAAGAGACCAAACAATAACAGTTACACACAATTATATTTAACTCTGAAATTTTTCATATTCATTTTGTTTAGCAGCAGACAGTGATCAAGAGATGATAGAAGATGATAGCACCTCACAGCATAGAAGTACTGCACATTCTAGAAGCTTTGCAGCATTCAGATTCTTTTGCATTGCATTACAGATTCTTTTATCACAACCTGTAAGCAGTGTTCAGACCGGCAGTTACATTACTCATATTTAGAGCAGCTTTGAACAACTTCAGTAATTTGCATGCTTATGCAGATATGTGATTTGGTAGAATTATGGACTCTTGGCAGCTTTTATGTTAATTATAATGCATCATCATTATCCTGTGTAATTGTTGTCTGTGTGAAAAGTGCGTAGGTACGTGTTCCATTTCTTCAACTATTTATCTTTTTGGAGCTTTTTATTTTTTATTTTTTTTATTTTCATCTTTTATTTATGGATCAGTGTGTCTGCAACAAGAAAGCAATACTTGAAGAAGGCATTCGGGTTAGCATTGCAATCTACCGCAATTAAAGTTGCAATGACTCCCAATGGAGTAATGCAATTTGAAAAATGGGACATTTTTGTAAACAGGCCATTCGCATTTGAGTTAATCAGCTAATATTTAAAACATTTTAATTTAAATTTCAAAACATTTAGCCCAGTGCATTTACTCCCGAGCAACTCATTCCATAGCTTTGTGGATCAATGTAGCGGTCCCACTTTATATTAAGTGTCCCTAATACCTGTGTACTTCCAAAGAAACTAGATGTGTATGTAGTATGTAACCACAGTGTAAGTACACACCGGTACATAGTATCTACAGCTGTAATATTTCTG